>CM071927.1:56203128-56771919 GCA_016081115.2 Rehmannia glutinosa | reverse complement strand
TTAGCACCTTTCATAATGAGGCTGATACTTTTGCCAGGCGAATTAGTGAGATTACTAAACGAGCGTAAAAAACAACAAGATCACCTTTATGGGACGTGGAAGAGAACATCTGGGGCAATAACGAGTCAACAACGGAGGTAACAATGGGGCCAACAGTGGTCATTAATTAGTTACCGATACCAAAAGTTCTCCGCGGTACCATCAAGTCGATTCGCAATTATTTTTGCTACATACAAATCGCAACTATGGTGGAATTGTCAATGTCCCAATTAATGCGAATAATTTTCGAAGCCAACATCGATTTTGATGGGGCAACAGTAACAGCTTTTTGGGGGTTTTCCATCCGAGGATCCCAATTCTCATCTTGCTAACTTCATGCAGATTTGCAATACAATCAATTTAATGGGGTAACTGATGATGCTATACGTTGGCGCCTATTCCCTTTCTCTTTTAAGCGGATAAGCCAGAAACCGGCTGCAGACGTTAACCGGCGGAGTGTGAATAATCGGGACGAGTCGAAAGTTCCGCTTAAATACTTCCCACCAAGTAAGACATCGCGATCTTTAAGAGCGAGATCACGCAGCCAGACAGCTTTGATTATGAGCCACACTCGTAGAGCCTGGGGAGAGATTCCGAGATTTATTGAGGATATGTCCGCAACACGGATTTCCCGAGGATCAGCAGTTTTGCTTCATCTATACGAGGAGCTTTAAGCAAATTTCCACAAGATGTATTCAACTTGTTGGAACAGATGGTAATGAATAGCTATCGCTGGCCCCTGGAGAGGACTAATGGGAAAATGGTAGCCAAGTTCTCGATTCGACCAATTAAGGCATCATGTTCGTCGATGACTGCGCTGACAAATCAATTGAGTGTATTGGACGGGGATCAAGGAAAACGTGGTGCAAGTAACGGGAGTTCTAGATCATACGGAGGGGCAAATTTCCGATAATAACCGAAATTTCAACAATTACCGAACAATCGACTCCTACTCATTATGATCCGGCTGAGGAATCATGAAAACTTCTCCTATGCAAATACGAAGTTAATGTGATACAACCACCACCGGTTTAATGTGACAAATGGTGTCATTAATTCTCGGTGCTAATCCATCTATGGAGGACATCCTCACCTCGCTTATGAATGAGACGAGGAACCAATTTAATAAGGATGAGGCGAAGCTAGATAAAATTGAGAATCATGTCACTCAATGGCTAACACCATGGGTCCCTAATGAAAATCTTGAAACCTGCATTATTCACCAATTAGCTACGACATAGCGGGCAACATCGAAGGCCGCTTCCAGTAACACCGAGGTAAATCCAGGAGTAGCAAAGCCATTCGGCCAAGAGTGGAACAAAAATACGGCGGCCAAAAATACTTGAAAGCTGAACACACGCAGACGCACGACCAGACGCCACCGCACGGGCAGCTCCGTGGCAGGGCAGACAACGGTTATCGCCTGGGAGACGAAGGAATGGAAGCAAATGGCGATGTTGAGGCCGGGCGGAAGGAGTTGAGGGCATATTGATGAGCAAAAAGTGGGCGAAGCTTAAATCTTCCTATAACCCCGATTTTTCTAAACTTACTACTCCCTCTTCCCCCCAATGATTTCAAAAAAAAAAATTAGATGCTAATTTGCAAAATTTCTTGATATATTTAAGAAATCGCATATTTAAGATGCCCAATTATGCTAAATTCTTAAAGGATGTTATGTCGAAGAAGAGAAAGATGATCGGTTTCGAGACAACTAATCTGACCGATAAATGCAAAGGCAATAATCCAAAGGAAACTACCTAAAACTTAAAGATCCAGGGAGTTTCATTATCCCTTGTGCAATTGATTTTCTTTAATAAACCACTTTGTGATTTAGAGCAAGTATTAACTTGATGCCCCCGTCCATTTTCAAGAAACTTGGATTGGGAGAGGTGAAGCCGTCACGATCACTTTACAACTTGTGGATCGATCACTCACTTATCCGAAGGAAATCATCGAGATGTGCTCGTGAAAGTCGATAAATTCATATTCTCTCAGGATTTCTTTGTGTTGATATGGAGAAAGACAGTGACGCCCCTTTGATACTTGGGCGTCCATTCCTGTTACCGGAAGGCCTTGATAGATGTGCAAAGAGAGAACTCACATTACGAGTTAATGATGAGCATGTTTTATTTTCTATCTATAAGGCAATGAAATTTCATAATGGTGTTGAGAACTCGTAATTTCATAGACGTAGTGGAGCCCTCGCATTGATGAGCACGAGATCATACATTGTCTAAAGATGATTTAGAGTTTGGTTTTGACACATTCGTGTTTGACGCCTAGTGTAATGCTCGAGTTCAATAATCAAGACTTGTATGACTATGTTTGTGCTTTAGATAATATGCAGAACTACCTAAAAGCGAGAGGCTTAACACATGAAGAAAATGTATGGAGTCAAGTTTGTAGGGCACACGAATTCGCGGCGCTGGAGCACGCCTGTGTCGTGCACGAGGCCAAAGCAATCGAGAAAAATCAAGACGCACGACCTCAGATCGGAGTTACCCACCGTGTCGCATGAGGACGAAGAGAACCGTGTTCCAATCAAGGACGCATGGCCCGCAAGGCCGAGCACAGTGCAGCCTGCGTTAGACTTAAACACAAAATTCGAACCCGTAACTCAAGCCATTACCCGAGCATCTCAAATACGCATTCCTTGGAGCAAACAACATGAATCCGATAATCGTATCACCCCCTTTTAACTTCAACTCAGCTTGATAAATTGCTTAGGGTATTGAGGAAACATAAGTTCAAGCGATAGTTGGTCTATATCTGATTTAAAGGGCATAAGTCCATCGGTTGTCATGCATAAAATACTTAATGGAATATGTTTACAAACCTTCAAGCAAGTAACCGTGAGACTATTGAACCCTATAATGCAAGAAGTTGTTAGGAAGGAAGTTTTAAAATGGTTAGATATCGAATTGTGTATACTATTTCTCGATAGTTCTTGAGTGAGTCCAAGTGGTACCAAAGAAAGGGGATGATCAGTAGTAAGGAATGATAATGATGAATTAATTAAGTATCAGATAGTTATGGGTGGTGTATATGCATTGATTATAGAAAATTAAATGATGCCACTTGTAAAGATCACTTTCCTCCCTTTTATTGATATCATGTTAGATTGCTTGGCACTACAACATAAATGATATTAGGTAACACTCAAAAATGTTACCTAATGGCCATAAAATGTTACTATAGACAACAGGTAGCACTTTTATGGCGCCGCACTTGCCCGTGCTACCTATAATTTAAGGTATCACTTTTATTAGCTTTTAGTAACACTTTTTCTAAGTGTTACATTAAGTTTTCTATTGGTAATACTTTGAAGCAATATTTCTAAAGTGTTACATATGAATCTTATGCAACACTTTTTTGTAACACTTTTATATTTGTAACATTTAAAAAAAAATACTTCTAAAGTGTTACATATGAATCTCATTTAACACTTTTTGTAGCACTTACTAGAAATACTATTTTTTGCCACCAAGAGATTCAACCCACGACCACCGCTATGTATGAAAGTGGCAATTGGCCACTAAGCTATGTTGATTCTTATTACAACTTTTGCTTTTTTATATATATACATATACACACGTATATATATATATATATATATATGGGGAGGTTAAAATGAGACCACATATTATAGCGAGACAATGTGGACTCATCTCAACCTCATTTAGTTATATCAATAGCTAAGATAAATAAAGGGGTTATAATTATATTAAATATTTAATTAAATCAAAATAAGGGTATAATAGTCAAATTACCCAAGTGGGGGACCATCTAAATATGGAATCGCTTATTAGGAGAGAGAAAATCACGTGGGGAGAGAGAAAATCGTGAGAAAATCGCTACTGAGAGAGAAAATCACGCATTTGCTCGCCATGCAAGATGTTGTACACTTATCATATATTTGTTGTATATTTAACACTATTTTACAGATGTTTATGTTTAGCGTAATTTTACCGCATATTAAAATGGTCAAATAAAAAATATGTGGGGACCCACATATAATAGCAAGCAAAATTCACAACAGAGTAATCGCAGAAAATTCGTAACATCAAGAAAAAAAAACTACCAAAACCCTAGAAGTTTCAATATAAGAAATCTTACAAAGGAATTATTGAAAGTATCCAACTCGCGCATTGAATCCACCAATAAATTATTAGCATTGTCCTAAGGGAACATGCCCAAGTGCAAAAGACCTCATAATCATTATAGGTCATTCACAAGACAGAGTAATCGCACACATAAGCACTCAAGATAAAATGCACACATGCACAAACAATTTCCACATGTTTATAGACAAGCAAATACACAAATGCATACACAAACATACAAACAAAAAAGACACTTGTATGTACATAAAACACCAAAACAATTTGCTAAAATTCACTATGATTATGAAATTGATAGGTGGAAGCCCCTTAAAGTAAGATCTTTTGACTATAAGTTGGTTGGAACACCTTATAGTGCTAACCCCTCAGACCCAAACAAATATGCTGCCTCCTAAAGTTTGATATCCTTGATTGTAGGTTCAAGGAACAATTGAGTGTATATGTATAGCGACTGTTTCTAGACATATGACAAGGAATAAATGCAATCTATCAAACTTCAAGGAATCAAGAGAGCCAAATGGATCCATCAAGAAAATGGCTTAGAAACCGTAGATGTTTCATATGTTGAATGGTCAATTTCAACTTGCTAAGCATCAACCAACTCGTGATAAGGGATATTATGTTGATTCAATATGGGTGTTTGATAGATCAAAGATGTGAAATAAATGAAATTGTGCTATCGAGAATCATAAAGAAGAACATGTATGTTGTAGATTGGTCTACTACTACCCCAAGTACATGTTTATTGGCAACAAAGCACACAAGCAAGTTGGTTGTGGCATAAGAAGTTGAGTCGTCTCAATTTCAAGACTATCAACAAGTTCAAAATAAGTCGCTTGGTTGAAGGATTTCGTGCTCGTGATACAATAAGAAAAGTATATATGATGCATGTCAAGAAGGAAAGGATCAAAACATCTTTCAAAAAAGAAGGTAAGTCCTTCATCAACAAGGATTTCGTGATCTACCGCATGGATTTGTTTGGACCAGGGAACCAAATTAGTATCGTGGAAAGAAATACACCTTGTGGTGGTGTATGATTTCTCAAGATACACAAGGACCATCCTTATGTGCAAGAATATGGAAACTTTGTAAAAGCTTCCTCACCCGAGGAAAATAGTTCAAAATGACAAGAGTCAATCCATCTTCAAGATAAGATCCGACAGAGGAATTAAGTTTGTTATCAGGATTATAGCTAAGATTGTGTGGAAATGAAATTGCTCATGAGTTATCGATGCAAGAACTCCTCAGCAGAATGGAGTGCCTGAAAGAAGGAATAGAACACTCAAAGAAGCCGCAGTAGGATCATCATGTTGGCTAAAGTCGGATTGCCAAATAGATTTTGGGTGTAAGAAATCAACAAAACATGTTACACTCGAATAGATGTATAATCGAGGTAATTATCCAAAACCTCTTATGAAATTTAAAAGGAGGAAAACCAAATGTGAGATATTTTCACATATTTGGAAGTAAATATTCATTCACAATAATGGCAAAGATAATCAAGACATTTGATGCTAAGGCTAATGAAGAAATATTTCCTAGATATTCACTTTGAGCAAAGCCTTTACAGCTTTCTGAATAAAAGGACAATGATCATAGAAGAGTCAATTCATGTGATTGTTTATGAACCAAATGTCAATGTAGAAGACATTGATGAGTTAATCGAGAAAATGAATCAGCAAACTATTTAGAAGAGTCCTTACACCGAGACAAAGGCTCCCTGTAAGACTTGATCCTGGTAAGGATGAGTTAGCCGATCTCAAAGAGAGTCGAAAGATTGCGCTTGAATTAAGATGATCAAGAAGAAATTGTTCAAAACAACTTATATGCAAAAAAGATCAACCCAACCGACTTACTCCAACTAGATGTGAGATGGACGGGAGACCATCCATATGAGTTAGTGATTGGAAGTGTTAGATAAGGAGTAAGAACAAGAACAAGAACTTAACATGAAGCACTCGCTTCACTTGTTTCATATATGATTGAACCAAAAGATGTCGAAGCTTGATTACACATTCGACCCTAGCTATGCAAGAAGAGCAAACCACTTGAAAGAAATAAAGTTTGGGAATTTGTTCAAAGGCCTATTCACCAAAATGTCATTGGTAGCAAGTGGGTATTCGTAAAACAAGATAAATGAAGAAGGATCTCGTTATAAGAAATAAAGTAAGATTGGCAGCCAAAGGGTGTTGTCAAGAAGAAGGCATATATTTTGATGAAATATTTGTCATAGCTTGTTAGATTGGAAGATCGCGATGTTTCTTGCCTATGCTACACACAAGAACTTCACAGCTTTATCAAATGGATGTAAAAGTGCATTTTTAATGGACTATTTGAGAAGCCTTCATGTGGAACAACCTCTAGGTTTTAAGCAAAAAGACTATTTGAGATAAAGTGTACAAGCTCAAGAAAGCACTTTATGGATTGAAACAAGCACCAAGACCGGTATGATATATTGTCTCAATTCTTTATGATAGTGGATTTACCAAAGAAAAGGTTGATAGAATCCTATTTAGAATTCAAGATGGAGAGAGCATCTTGCTTGTTCAAATCTACGTGGATGACATCATTTTTGGATCCACAAACAAAGAGTTGTGTGATAAATTCTCAAAATTGATTCAAGGAATGTTTGAGATGAGCATGATGGGAGAATTAAATTTCTTCCTAGACTTCATAAAGTAAATGAAGGATGAAACCTTCATAAGTCAAACCAAGTATACCGAGATTTGATGTACAAGTTTGGCATGAAATAGAAGTCTTTCGCTAAAATTCCAATGACTACCTCAATCTAGATTGATATGGATGCAGAGGGCAAACCAAATGGATCAAACAAGATACGAGCACTCATCGACCATTGCTCTACTTAATCGATAAGAGACCGACATCACCTTTACGGTTGGTGTATTAGCAAGATTTTCAGAGGTCCAAGGGGTGAGGTAAGGTTTGGGGGGTTGAATAACCCTTACCAAGTTTTCGATTTAGTCCTTTTAAAAATATTCAACAGAGTTGACTCAAACAAAGTGGTCCTTGGGGGACAAACTTGTTGGTTATTCAAATTAAGTTACCCACTCAACAAACTCGACAGAGTCGCTGATAGTATAACTCGCCGCTTAAGCCAAATACTTAACTTAGCTGATTTAGTTTTTTAACACCTAAGACTTAACACCCTTTTGATTTGATTTAAGCTTGTTTTTAACACTTGATTTTTAGCACTTGGTTATTTATCAAGGATAGCAAATATAAACTAACAACAAATATAATTAAATATGCAGAATGTAAATTTGCTAAAAGTAAGTGACACAAATATTGTATAGAGGTTCAAGATGGGGTAATTCTTCTAATCCTCTCTTCTCTAACTCCCCGGGAGGAATCCACTATGTAATAGATCGTTTACAAGCGGTTATCGCCCCCGAGACAATCTTGATCACATAGTCGGCTTCTCTTGCGATACCCCTTCTTCATAGAGAAATCGCTTACTATTTCACCACTTCTCAAGTTCTTGGATTTGATCACGAAGCCCTCCGACAAACTTGATAATGGTTCGACCTTGAACTTTTCTAAAATCCTCGACTTGAAAGACCCCTTTGTTTCTTCAAAAGTTTCCTGCTCAACTGGTTGAAGTTATCTCTCCTTCACAAACCTTGTGTCTGATCTAGTTTCTCCAGTTTAAGGCTGAGGAATTGCTTTGAGAATATTTGCATATTGCTTGCTCGAATATTGCTTGTTCTTTCATGGTTCGTAACCTTTTCTCAATAGCTTCTCACCTTTCATAGTGCCCATTTGAAATTTTGCCCATCAAGAGATAAAGTTAATTTCAAATGTCACTTTGGTTCGTGCTTGTCTTTTTGGTCTCACTTGGTGATGTTGACCTTCCTCTTATTAAATGGTATTCCAAAGATTGCAAATGTGTCCGACACAAGGTGTCAGTGTTTCCCATTGGCGTATTTCTTTTGCATAATTATGGGCCAAACACTTTTAGACCTTGACTTGCCATATTACTAAACGGAGTAATATTCTCGACTTTAATCAATGGATCTAAGTCGCTTGTCTTGACTTGATCGCTTCCTTTACCCTGTGACTTGAGTCTACTCCAATCATGGATTGACTCAATCGTCACTTCAACGTTGTTAGCCTTCTTGAGTTGACTTGACCGACACTTCTCACGTTGTTCCTCACCGATTCTCCTTCATCGAATCCTGACTTCCTTCATGGCCTTACTCACCGACACACAATAGAGTCTTCACATAGTCCGTAGTTGACTTCTTGTAATCTTTGACATAGTTGACTTAACTCAACTTTTCCACCCTATCTATTTACAATACAAATTATAAGGAAAATGGGGTGCCAACTTCCTAGTTTAAGTTTTACATGGTATCATCAAAATATATCAAATAAATCTCCTAACAATGGGGTGCCAACTTCCTAGCCGAGTGTGGCTAGGGAGAGAAGTCAAGAACTCGATCAAGGAGTATCACTGGGATACAATCAGAAGTGTCACCAAAGTCAACTCAAGATAGCGAAGTCTCAAGTCAATCGACTGATGAGTCATCTAATGATTGGGATCGACTCAAGTCACCTGGGGAAGTTAAGAAACCGCAGCCAAGTCAAGACAATCGAAAAGAATCCGTTTAAGTAAGTCAAGAAGGTTACTTAAATAAGTAATACTTCCATGCCGCAATGTCTTAAAGTGCTCACCCCGTAAGCGTGCAAAAGGAATAAACTAATGGGAAACACCGCACCGTGTCGACTTAAAAAGTCAAGGTTCATTTAATACGAGGAAATGTCAACATCAAGGATCGCAACAAGATAAGCCACGACCATTACCATCTGTCTTTTGAAAATCACCTATCTCTTCAACGGCAAATTTTTAAAAGTTCACTATAAAAGGCCGAGGAATCACTTTGAGAAAGGTTACCTTGCATACCTCGAAAGCATTCAAGCTATTATTTGAATCAGAATCTCAAAAAATATTCTCAAGTTATTCAAGCAAATCCTCAAGCCTAAATTTTGAAGAAAATCGATCCAACACCAAGCCGTGGAAGGAAAGACAACTTCAAACGTTGAAGAGGAAACTTTGAAGAATCAAAAGGGTCTACATTCCAAGGAGGATTGTAGAAAGGTTCAAGGTCGAATCGCCTCAAGTTATTGGAGGGATTCGTGATCAAATCCAAGAAGCTTGAGCAAGTGAGTCAAGTAGCAAGGCAACCGCCCTACATGAAGAAGCCGAGTTGGACAAGAAGCCAGCCGTGTGACCAAGGCATCTCTGCACGAGATCCCAAAGGATCAAGTCGTTGTATGATCAAGACTTGTATCCGCACTCGATCAATACTTAGTGGATTCCTCCAGAGTTGGAAAAGAGAGTAGAAGAATTACCCCATCTTCGAACCTCTATAAAATTTATTGTGTCATTTATATTTCAAGATTTACTGCGATATCATTTAATATCTCACGATAATTTGCTATCCAACTCGATAATTAACAAAGTGCTAAAACCAAGTGTTAAAACAAACTTAAACCAAATTCAATGGTGTTAAGTCTTCCGCTGAAAATCTTATCACAAGTTAAGGTTTAGACTAAACAACTCGAAGTTATTCTATCAACAACTCAATCGAGTCCGCTTGAGTGGCTAATCGGGTTAACTAACTTAGTTGTCCCTCAAGGACGTAGCCTCGTATTTAACTCAATTATTTTAAAAGGACTAAAATCGAAAAAAGTTGGTGCGTTTATTCAACCCCTTCTAAACCTTACTCACACCCTTGGGCCCTACAAGTGGTAATGAGCTGCTGGTTCATTGAGCCTTCCGCACTGGTTACTGAACTAGATCCCAAATCTTTCAAAGAAGTTTTTAACACTTTTTTAAAAGGTTTTCTTTAAAATAGCATGGAAGCAAATTTGACACGCATTCCTATGTTCACCATTGAAGAATTTGATGACTAGAAAATACGTATGCAGGCTCATCTATCAGCTTTACATGATGAGATTTGGATAGTGACAGAGGATGGGCCATTGCAAATAATGAAGGTGAACACAACTGCAAGGAGAGCTGCTACAGCTGAGGAAGAAAAGGTTGCTCCTCCTAGACCAGCTATGGTTGAAAAACCAAGAGCTGAATGGACAAATGATGATAGAAAAAGATACAACCTTGACAATGTGGCCAAGGATATACTTTACAAGACTTTGGGCAAAGCCATGTTCAACAAAGTCAAATCTTGCAAGACAACCAAAGAAATCTGGGATAAATTAACCTTAATTTGTGAAGGATCTGAGCAAATGAAGGAACACAAATTATCTGTTGTTGTTCAAAAATTTGAAAACTTTAAAATGCTTGGCAGTGAAACGATGGACCACCGGATACTAGATTCACCGAAATTACAAATGAGCTCTCAAAGACTGGGAAAGAATACACACGTAAGGAGATGTGTATGAGGATACTAAGGAGCCTCCCAACCGAGTGGGAAATGAAGACCATGTCTCTAAGGCATTCGATGGACCTATCAAAAACTTCCAATCATGAACTATTCTCGCACCTTAAAGCTTATGAGTTTGACTCGAGAAGAAAGGATCAAGAGGAGATAGTTGTACCTAAAACACCGCACTCATATTCAAGGAAGGGAAGAGAGTCGAGACCAAAGAAATCATTGACCCGCAGGAAATTGCCTTGTTGGTTAAAAGATTCAACAAGTTCTTCAATAAGAACTACAAAAGAAACAAAGGTGAATCCTCCAGAAGGCATTCAGCTCCCTCCAAGCCAAGGGAGGATAGGCCATCAAAGAGAGCTGAGTATCAAAAGGTCGAATATCAAAGAGCCGACAACCCAAGGAATGAGAGCCGATCAAAAATTGAAAACATGTGTTGGAATTGCAGACAACCAGACACTTTGCTATTGACCGCCCATATCCTTTAGTCAATAAATACAGAATGAAGAAGAAAGAAAAGTCCTCAGAGAAAGAAGGCAAGAAAAGAAAAGAGCAAAATTCCTGAGACTGCCGATACAACTAAGTCAAAAGCAAAAGCAGACTGAGAGAGAGTAGTGAAGTCGACTACCAAGTGACTCTCAAGAAGAAGCCTTAATCTTTCTAATGGCTAAAGAACAAGATCAACTCGACTCAAGAAGATGAGGTACACTCTAACTCATCTCATTCGATTCAAGTGATAGTGATTGTGACACAAACACTTCATCACCCACTCGATCTTTATGATTCATTAGGCAAAATGATGAAAGACTTTGAGCACATTAAATCCTCACACACACTATTAAATGAGGAAAACAGCCCAAGTTAAAACTCAAAACTCACAAATGACTAAGGAGCCGAGTACTCTAAGTCACATAGCCGATGAGAACAAAGAGTCAAGGCCGAGAATGTTAAACTAATAAAGCAGAGATAGTGCTATAGAAAAGAGAGAAAATGATCTAAAAATGTGATTGTTTCATTTACAAAGGCATCTAAATCCTTGGATGACCTTATCATGAGCCAAAAAGAATGTGGAGACAAGACAGACATAGGATTCAATTCCTTTCGCATAGTCAAACTCCTCTAAGAGTGATCTGGGAAAAGGATCTTCAAGTAATGAAGCATCTCAAAATCCAAGACACCAAATGTTGCACACACACTCATTCCAAAGCACAATCACAAACAAACGGCCTTGGATATAAAGGAAAAGGAAAAAAAACAGGCTGAGTATGCCGAGAGGACAAATTGAGAAGGAATCCAGCAGAGTTCCTCAAAGAAACTCAAAACAGAAGTACTGAAGAAGAAACAGAGCTACCAAAATCCCTTAAGTTCTATCAAAGGAACACAAATGATTGGAATGGTAGAAACTACCCAAGTCAAGTTGATTGGAATAATATGAAATATCAAGAAAGACCGTGGAATACAAGCCTAAATGGCAAAGGCCTAGAACTCAAAGAAAGTTCATTCCAAAGGCAAAAGAGCTATTATCGCACACATATGCACCCAAGCACTACACTGAGATATCACAACTACCCAAAGAAGGCAATTGCTAAAAATGTACACACAGCATATGACAAAAGAGACAGCTTTATGAACCTAAAACCCCAGCAATTTGCCAAAGTAAATTATGATTATGGCACGTATAGATGACAACCCCTTAGAGTCAAATCATTTGGCTATAGGTTGGTTGGATCATCTTACAAAGACTAACCCTCAGACCCTGCAAGTATGGGTACCTAAAACCGATTTCTTGATTGCAGTGTTCAAGAAACAAATTGAGTGCCAAGGAACCTGGCACATGGATAGTGGCCGTTTAGACACATGACAGAAACAAGAAAAAATTGTCAAAATTTAAGGAGATTAGATGTGCAAAAGTCATATTTGGAGAAATGAAGCCCAGGGGGGAAATTAGAGGCACCGGATCCATCAAGAAAATGGATTAGAAATCTGTGATGTTGCATACGTTGAAGGCCTCAACTTTAACTTGTTAAGCATCACCAACTCGTGACAAGTGGCTATAATGTCGATTCAATATGGGAGTATGCCAAATCAAAGACATCGAATCAAATGAAGTAGTGTTGCAAGGATCCCCGCAATGTAACATGTATGTGGTAGATTGGTCGACCGACACACCAAGCACTTGTCTCGCTAGCAAAGAGTACAAACAAATCAAGTTGGTCAGTGGGCACAAGAAGTCACCTGAATTTCAAGACAATCAACAAGCTTGCAAGGAGTAATCTTGTAGAAGGATTGCTGCATCAAAGTGTACAAGAAAGAAAGTGTTTGTAATGCATGTCGATGGGAAAGAGATCAAATCATCATTCAAAGAGAAGTCAAGTCCATCTTCA
The DNA here is from genome assembly GCA_016081115.2 of Rehmannia glutinosa. Classification (NCBI taxonomy): domain Eukaryota; kingdom Viridiplantae; phylum Streptophyta; class Magnoliopsida; order Lamiales; family Orobanchaceae; genus Rehmannia; species Rehmannia glutinosa. The sequence goes on along the minus strand of CM071927.1, from coordinate 56,758,959 downwards.
ACAAGGATATCGTGATCTATTGCATATGGATCTATTTGGTCCAGCTTGAGCCGCCTAGCATAAGTGGAAAGAAATACACTCTAGTAGTGGTGGATGATTATTCCGATATACATGGACAATCTTCATGTGTAAAAAGAAGGAAACTTTGCGAAGTTACTCAATCGATGAAAAGAGTTAAAAATGAGAAGAGTCAAACCATTATAAAGATAAAATCTGATAGAGGAACCGAGTTTGTCAATGGGATAATAACTCAAGATTGTGTTGAAAATGGTATGCTTTCATGAATTGTCCAAAGCAGCAAGGACTCCACAAACAGTAACGGAGCAGCGTAAAGAAGGAACAAAACTCTCAAGGAAGTCAAGAAGAACCATGTTAGTCGGCCGATTGCCAAAAGATTTGGGTCAAGCCATCAATACCGCATGCTATACTCAAAATAGATGCATGATAAATATACATCTGAGAAAGACTCCCTATGAAATTTGGACAGGTAGAAAGCCAAATGTTGGGTATTTTAAAATATTTGGATGTAAATGTTACATCCACAACAATGGGAAGGATAACCTAAAGGCTTTTGATGATAAAGCTGATGAAGGTATCTTCTTGGGATACTCAGCTGAAAGCAAAGCCTATAAAGTGCTGAACAAAAGGACTATGGTCACAGAAAAGTCTATCCATGTGGTTTTTGATGAACCTAATGTAAATGGAGAAGACATTGAAGAGTTAGCTGATAAGCTGAATCAATCAAACTATGCAAAAGAGTCCCTATGTTGAAGTCAAGTCGAGCAATTAATCAAGGTGAAGATGAGATAGTGAATCTCAAAGACACCGAAAATCGCTAAGTGATGATGAGAGAGTCGCTCAAGATAACACAAAGAAGAAGACGATCAACCCAAATGATTTACTCCAACCTCGATGTGAGATGGCCGAGAGACCATCCACCGAGCTAGTCATTGGAGATATAAGAGATGGTGTAAGAACCGATCCGCAGCTCAACAAGAAGCAATGTTCACATGTTTTATTTCCCAAATAGAACCCAAAGATGTGTCCAAGCATCGATGACACACATTGATTCAAGCCATGCAGAAGAGTCGAATCAGTTTGAGAGAAATAAAGTTTGGGAATTGGTGCAAAGACCAACTCATCGAATGTTATTGGTACAAAATGGGTTTTCGTAAAAACAAGATGAATGAATAAGGTTTTGTGGTAATAAACAAAGCAAGATTGGTAGCCAAAGGGTATTGCCAAGAAGAAGGGATAGATTTTGATGAAACATTTGCTCATGTGGCAAGATTAGAAGCAATAAGGATGTTTCTTGCCTATGCCGCATACAAGAACTTCATTGTATATCAAATGGATGTAAAAAGTGCATTCTTAAATGGATAATTGGAAGAAGAAGTCTATGTTGAACAACCTCCAGGATTTGAGCAGTAAGACTTGGAGATAAGGTGTACAAGCTCAAGAAAGCTCTATATGGATTGAAACAGCACCAAGAGCATGGTATGATACATTATCTCAATTTCTACCGTATAATGGATTCACCAAAGGCAAAGTGGACATAACACTCTTTAGAATTCAAGATGGAGAGAGTATACTGCTTGTTCAAATATATGTGGATGACATTATTTTTGGATCCACAAACAAAGAGTTGTGTGATAAGTTCTCAAACTCATGCGAGGAAATTTGAAATGAGCATGATGGGAGAGCCGACATTCTTCCTAGGGACTTCAAGTTAAACAATCAAGGATGGAACCTTCATAAGTCAAACAAAGTATACTAGAGATTTAATGAAGAAATTTGGTATGGAAGAGAAATCTTCCGTGAAAATACCAATGAATACATCACCAAATGGACATGGATGCATATGGCAAGCGTGTGGATCAAACCGCATATAGAGCACTTATCGATCACCGCTTCTATTTAACAACAAGGTGCCATACATCACCTTTGCAAGAGGTGTATGTGCAAGATTTCAATCGCACCAAAAGAAAGCCATATGATCGTAGCTAAGAGAATCCTAAGATATTTGAAGGGATGCCAGGAAGTCGGCTTATGGTATCCAAAGGAAGGAGGATTCAAGCTTTATGGTTACTCGTGACTGATTTATGCCGATGTAGAGTTGTGAAGAGTACTTTAGGTACATGTCAAATGCTTGGAAAGATTGGTTTCCTCATTTAGCAAGAAGCAAAACTCAATAGCCACATCCACAATCAAGCCGAGTACATAGCAATGCCGGCGCTTGTTGTGCCCAAGTCTTATGGATGAGACAACAAATCGAGAGATTATGATGTTGAAGAAAAAGAGATTCTAATTATGTGTGATAAATACAAGTGCTATTGCAATCACTCGTAATCCTCGTGTTACATTTAAGAACAAAGAACATTGATGTCGATATCATTTCATAAGAGATCATGTTGAAAAGAAAGACATCACCTTGAATACATCTCAACCGATAAACAAGAATGACATATTCACAAAGCCATTATGTGAATCAAGATTTGAAGAACTTAAGCATGAGCTAGGGTTGATTGAGAGTTGAGTTGACACTCAAGACTCAAGGAGAAGAGATGAAACAAGAAAAGATGAAAATAGAGCTGAGTCAGAATCACCTAAGTGAATCAACAGATCGAAGGTCACCAGACGAGTTAGCCACGGCCGAGTCACTATGTAAAAGGAGAAGAAGAGTTCAATCGCCTAAGGAGTGTTCGAGTCATTTATGAGCTAAGTGACAAAAACGCGCCGCTTTTAATAAGCGGAATGTTTTTAAGGATGACGCCAACAGAATAATGATAGGTACAACCAAAAGTCGCACGACCAAGACTATGATTGATATAAATGTCGCCGCATTAAATGCGAGCAATTAAATGCAAATGAGACATCCGGAGTTTCGATGACTTATGTTGAAGAAGTTGCATAGTTCTACGTGAACACCGAGGTTCATGACGAGGGCATCAAGTCGCCTGCTCACGGGAAGGAGTTTACCATCACTATCAAGATCTAGTGGAGCAATCGCTTGTCCGTCGGAAGGTGTCTCGAGATATTTGAAGTCGATGTCAACTTGGTCACGATGGAAGGAAGTAGCCAAACCCGAATGTGTCAGCGAGGTGGTCCACACAAACAGACAAAAAGATATCGCAAAGATTATCATAAGTTTCGCTGGATATTGTTGCCAAGTGTGTAGACATAAAGTTTGGAAGCTTCAATCGCCTATCCAAAACCAAGTTCGATCGGCATGGCCGCTATCATGGAGGAGAAGAAGGTAAACCTGGCCGAGTTTGTATACAGCAGATTTCGCTGCATGTTGGAAATATGTCTTTCAATGACGATGGATCATTCGAGGATCTCGCTATGGCCTTGTAGTTGGCCGATCTGATGGAGGTGAAGGGTGTTCCACCGGACATGGAATGGCGTTACATGTCAACAAGAAGATGTTCCGATCAAATCTTTCAGAGCTGGAAGAGAGCTTATGCCAAGAAGGCTGATACTAGTGAGGGGGAATCACCGACCCCGAGGAAACAGCTTGTTGCCTCCTCCAAAGAAGAAAGTCGCCCGCAGCCGCAAAGAAGAAGGTTGCCCCGCAAGAAAGAAAACAATCGCACCTACCCGCAGCCGAAGTCACCCGCCCGCAGCCTATGTTTCCGCCTGCAGCTCGCAACCGAGAAGGAACCTCAAATACCTTCTCCATTTATCAAGAAGAAGAGGACGACAAGCCAAGAAAGCCAGCCCTCGCATACAAAGAAAGTAGCACCGCCCCCGCCGCCCAGACTCGAGGAAACCGTATCCGAACGTAAATTCCTCCGTAAGGACCAAAAGAAGAAGACTCCATAAGCTCGAGCTTGAGAAAACAAATGAGTCCCGCCACTCACTGGAATGATCGCCGAGACAATTGAGAAATAGAGTCTCTAGAAATCATTGATGAAACAATTTAGTCCTGCTGAGGCCGATCACAGAGGCAAGTCGAAGACCCACTGTGGGACAGACAATCGAGGAACAAGAAGCCCGAGACAGTGAATCTCCTCGGCCGACAGTGGCGTGTCTCCGCCCGCGATGATGTTGTTGAGGGTGTTGAGCAACAAAGTCTACTACCATCCATTCCTCGAGAAAGAAGTACATCAGAAGATGATGACGATGATGTGATCATGCTATCTCCACCATATCCGATATCCAAAATCTCGCGAGAAAGCTTTTGAACACCCGCAGTTTATTGATGAGGAAGAGGAACTCTTCGTGTTCCTGAAGTTGATACAATGTTGCAAGCCCTTGATTAAGATAATCGTATTAATATGCTGCAAATTCAAAGGAGAATGAACAAAGTTAGGGCAAAGAGAAGTTTCAAGCTCGTGAGAAAGCCAACGCTTGTCCTCTCACCGAACCATCGATCATACTCATCCTCATCTTGACGATTTACTTTTAAAGTGATGAGGATATGACTCGCCGCGACAGTAAAAATTGGAAATGCAAAGAAGCCATGCGGGAATCTAGATGATGCATGAGCAAATGTGACGGGAAGGACCCGGAGAGTCTTCCAAATCACAACCGAGATTGATCCATTGGGAGTGGTACAATAGATTGCCACGCATTATTGTGCCACCACTTCCCATCTCACTCGGAGGATTGATCTAGGGACCCGGGCGATGAAACCGGGAACTTGGGGACCCAAGTCGAGCCAACCCCGATGAAGGTGTCTTACCACCGACCCCACGGCCGAACACTCACAGAAATAGCCGGAGTTTGCGGGTAAGAGTGACCCCAACCAAGTCACTAAGCCGGTGTGCCACCGAGGGGAAACCCGTCACGGCAGTAGGCCTGGAGGATGCCGCAGATGACTTCACAAAGAATCTCGGGAGGCGAAGTGGAGAAGGAACAACAAACAGAAACATAACAAAGTTGTCACCGACGGCTCGGATTAGTTGAGACTGTTCTCACCAAGTGCCAATCGCTCAGAGGGCCGAGGACGCCGCCGATGCAATGAGGCATATGATGGTTCTCGCCCAGAGTTAACACTGGCAATGAGTGCAATCCACGAGTTGAGACTCGTGGATGCCACCGTAGAAGACCCTAAGACAAACCGAGTCTATCAAAGGAATGTCCAAGGCGTTGTCAGCAGCTAGCTTGGAGATTGGCAGAGGTACTAAGGCGCCTACGGGAGGTTGAGACTTCCCGAGGTAAAGAGACATAAATGCGTAACATTCCTCCTGTTATCATTAATGCATCGAGAAGGAGATAAGTGCCCTTCATGATTCCCAAGACAACCCCGACATAACTTTTCCGGGATCTCAAGATGAAGATTTCGAGTCATCCCCGTTGCAAATCCAAAAGACTCACCTGGGATGTTCTTCCAAGCACGCAGTAAGTCGACCTCAAGGCCACCGCCAAACGCTCAATTTTGATGATGAGCCACCCCTTCAAGTCTCATCATCTTCCTATCATGCCACCGATACGGCCGAGAACGCATAACTCAAAGGAAAAAACCACGAGACCGACGGTTAAGTTGAGACACCGAGTTTCAACCACCGGGTCCATACCACAACACCCACCAATCACGCCAATCGCGCAAGCTCCAAACGCCGCAGTTAGTAATCGACTTAACCGCACATCACGGCCCCGAGTCACCATTGAACATATTCCCTATGTCCGTGATGATGCATTTGAAGCAACTTTCCTTTCTCACCGGAGTCGCCTCGACCGAAGAAGAATCACTTGAGAGCAGAGACGCTTTCCACAAACTCCGATCCATCATTTCCCACGATACCATCGCCCCAAACAATTTTGATTTTGATGTTGCTTGGCCACCACCGAGACAGAGGTGACACCGAGGTTCGAGAAGTCTTCAAGGCAATCTTTGCAGAGATCGAGAAGATGGAAAGGCACCGTGCCTCATTGATATGCGGCCTGGATAAAGAGATGCAAATCTTACAGCCTGACCGATCTACGTTGAATAGTAGTCGAATCGGGAATGGTGGCAACAAAGCAGAGACAATGCGTAGGAATGGGTTCGATATTTTAAAGCATTGTATAACAAAATGCCGATCCGGGAGGGTCGATAATGCAAGAAAATATTGATAGGATGCATGCCTCTCATACCACTGAAATGGAACTGCTGCGACTCATCAAAAAGAACTTATGCGCATAGAAGAGAATATGAATGAAAAATTTAGCTTTCAATCCGCCAATTTCAACAAAGATACTCCGCAGTTATAATCCAAGTAGAAGTCAGCTATCAATCGCATGGACTTTATGCTCGCAGGAATGTTCCCAGCGGTTCCTCTCTCCATTGATGATGCCAAAAAGGGGGAAGAGTAATCCTAAAAGATGCTTAAAGGGACGGTTGGTGAGATGGAAAAGAAACAGCTGTCGCAGAGAGGAAAGACACAACTGTTGAGAAGGAGAAGGGAAAAGCAGTTGAGGGGGAAGGTTCAAAGGATATGACCTTAATGGTTGCTAGAACCTCAACAAGGACTTGTCACACCGACATCATCAAAGAAACTTCAAGTGACTTCGCCGCTCCAACACTGCACCCATGTCCGAGAAAAGAAAAATAGTGGAAGCAAGTGATGAAGGAGGTCGAAGGAAAGATGGATGCCCGTGTGATGGACATATTGAAACAATAAGCAGGCATTCCTACAGAAGAGACATCGATGCCATTTCGTACGCCGAAAATGAGCCTAGATCTGTTGACAAATTCAAGACGCCGAATCCGAAGGATACTTTGAAGGCATGTCCATAGCCCAAGCCTCGGGACTTGATTGGGAAAAAGGCTCAAGTCGTGTAAGAAGCCGACAGCGACAGAAGCCGACTTAGCAAATACTCAAACAGTCACTCTTCCGGAAAGAAGAAGGCCCCAAGACAATACACGCCTGCAGAGAAAGAGGAATGAGCAAAGGAGGAAGAGGTTTCGCACTCCAGACCTCTACCCAAAAACATCGAATACATTGATCCATGGAAGAAAGGAGGATCTATTGGCTGATATGATGCCATAACAAACCGGGAAGTGGCTAGGAAGAATGCCGACTACGTCAAAAGGATTGAAGAAGAAAATAAGAGACAAGATCATGTGGGAAGAGAGTCAGAGAAGACAAGAAAGGAAGAGAAAAGACGAAGCTGCCAGAAGAGCCTACGAGAAAAAGAAAGCAGCTGAAGATGAGAAAAAGAGAAAGAGAGCAGAGGACGAAAGAGATGAAGAAGAAAGAAAAGGAAAGCGAAGGCGATGAAGTGTTGTTGTCACCCTTTCATGTATTTTACTATTGTAAATGCATATGTATGTAAGTCTTCTCAGACGATTGAATAAGAATCAGAATTCTATATTTTTGCGTAGATATAGAACGCCGTGTTTGCTCGATACACTTTTTAAAGGACAAGAATGTTATGATCAATAAAAAGATCGATTCTACGCATACATTCTCTGTTTCTACATTGTATGTATGTATCTTTGCTATTTACATTTCATATGTATGTCTTAAGTTTTGGCATCATCAAAAAGGAGGAAATTGTTGGGAAATTTATTGCTTAGATTTTGATGAATGTCATGTAAAACTTAGACTAGAAAGTTGGCACCACATTTTCCTTGTAATTTACATTGTAATAGATAGGGTTGTATTTAGCCGAAAGTTAAGTCAACTATGCCTGGATACACAAGAAGTCAATCAAGACTAGAATGAAGATCACGCGAGGCACCGAGTGTGGCTAGGGAGAGAAGTCAAGAACTCGATCGAGGAGTACCACTGTGATATTACCTGTGTGAAGTGTCACCAAAGTCAACTCAAGATAGCCAAGTCTCAAGTTGAAGTGACATGATGAGTCATCTAATGATTGGGATCTCGACTTGAAGTCACCGGGGAAGTTAAGGAACTGCAGTGAAGTCAAGACAACTGAAAAGAATTCGTTGCACAGAAGTCAAGAAGGTTACTTAATTAAGTAATATTTCCATGCTGCAATGTCTTAAAGTGCTCAGTCCCAGAAGCGTGCAAAAGAAATAAACCAATGGGAAGCACCGCACTCGTGTCGAAAAGTGTCAAGGTTCATTTAATACGAGGAAATGTCAACATCAAGGATCGCAACAAGACAAGCTAACGACTACTAGTGTCTTTTGAAAATCAGCCTATCTCTTCAACGGGCATATTTTTAAAAGTTCACTATAAAAGGCCGAGGAATAACTTTGAGAAAAGGTTACCTTGCATACTGAAAGCATTCAAGCTATTATTTGAATCAGAATCAAAAAATATTCTCAAGTTATTCAAGCAAATCCTAAAGCCTAAATTTCAAGGAAATCGATCCAACACCAAGTCGTGAAGGAAAGACAACTTCAAACTCATGTTGAAGAGGAAACTTATGAAGAATCAAAGGGGTCTACATTCCAAGGAGGATTGTAGAAAGGTTCAAGGTCGAATCAGTCTCAAGTTATTGGAGGGCTTCGTGATCAAATCCAAGAAGCTTGAGCAAGTGAGTCAAGTAGCAAAGGCCGCCCCGTGAAGAAGCCGAGTCGAACGAGAAGCCGGGTGTGTGACCAAGACATCTCCAGATCGAGTCCGAAAGGATCAAGTCACCTGTGTGATTAAGACTTGTATCTCGGATCGATAACCACCAAGATTCTCGATCAATACTTAGTGGATTCCTCCAGAGTTGGAGAAGAGAGAGTAGAAGAATTACCCCATCTTCAAACCTCTATAAAATTTATTGTGTCATTTACATTTCAAAGATTTACTTTCTCGCATATCATTTAATATCTCACGATAATTTGCTATCCAACCGATAATTAACAAAGTGCTAAAACCAAGTGTTAAAACAAACTTAAACCAAATACAAGGGTGTTAAGTCTTCCTCTCGAAAAATCTTATCACAACCAAGTTAAGGTTTAGACTAAAAAATTGAGTTATTCTCACAAACTCAATCGAGTCCGTTGAGTGGCTAACTCTGGTTAACTAACTTAGCTATCCCTCAAGGACGTAGCTGTGTATTTAACTCAATTATTTTAAAAGGACTAAAATCGAAAAAGTTGGTAAGGTTTATTCAACCCCTTCTAAACCTTACTCACACCCCTTGGGACCTACATGGGAGGCGCGGTTGATTGGGTTCCAAGATAAAGATTTAAGATTGTTTGCTCACTGATCGAGCCTCACTGCCTTAATGCCTTCCGGTCTCGATGTGTTTTTATAAATGAATAACTGGTCCTCACCAGATCATCAAGATCATCGCAAGATGATGAGGCCTTAGGAGTTGGCTCATCATCGAAATTAAACCTCATACGAGCCGTCTTCTCATTGACTTGGCTCTGAGTGTTGAGAACAATCTCAGTTGTCCGTCGTTGGATTTTCATGATGTGTGGAATCGGCTTCGCCTTCCGATCTCAAAAATGAAGTATCGATATGCTCTTGGGAATCGTGAAGGGCGTTGATCTCCTCATCCGCAAAGAGCTCCTTCAATTTGAGGAATGTTCTTTTCAAGATGCTCTTTACCTAGGAAGTCTCAACCTCCCTTAGGCCTTCATTACTCCCAACAGTCTCAATCGCAGTGCAGGGCCTTCTATATTCCCTTCGACGCAGTCTCAACTGCCTTATGGTCTTCTACAAATTCCTTCGATGTACACACAATCGTCTTAAGGTCTTGGACCATGGCATCCATCAGAGTCTCAACTGCTTGGAGTGGACTTTCAGGGCCTCGAGTCTCAGCTCCCAGGGTCTCTCCATCCTTTACCTTAACTTCGGCAACAACTTCATCGGCCTGCAAAATAGTGGATATCTCAGCTGAGATAGACTCAATCGTCCGAGCATCGTTAATGTCACTCGATGTTCTCGTGATTTTCTTACCTTTGCCTCCAAATCGACAGATTTTTGAGGACTCTCCGACCCTCTAGAATGCTCATTTCGTGCATGGCTCGGGATTCTTGTAAAGCCTCGCTACATTTCGACTTCTCCACTGCATGTGTTCATCGCTGTCAGTAGACTCATGTATATGCTCATACATCCCAGTCTGTTGACAAATCTTGGATTTCTCCAAGGCTCTTGCTTGCTCCGCCGCTTTCTTCTTCTCTTCCTCCTTGATAAAGAGCAGGTTTTCCATGCAGCTTGTCTTCATTGAGTGCACATTGGATGATGATGCATTCCCAAGGAACCTTAGAAGTTCCTCCTCCTCCTCGATGAATTCTCCTCGGCGGCCGAGCAAATTGATGCCTAGAATAGTCTAACTTCCAAGCCCTCCATTCCCTCAATCTTCTTTGAATGTCAGGGTAGAATGGAGAATACATAATCAAGTCATCATCATCATCATCTTCTCCGGTCTCCTGTGTGGGGGCTAATGGGCCTTGCTCCTTCTCAGACTCAGCATCGTCTGTCTGAGGAGTTGAGACAACCTGTTCTTTCATCGGTAGAGTTGTCTCGGCTACTTCAACTTCCTCAGCTATCTCCCGCACATCCGGGTCTTCTTGTCTCACGAACATCATCGCTTTTCTTCTCTGGGCGCCCATATTCTCGAGATCGCTCCTCTTGAGCATCATCAGTCTCAACTTGCTTTTTCTACTGAGTACCGGACTTGGCTGTCTTTTCAAGCTCAGATTGCTTGAACAACTGTCTCTTTTTGGTGGGAACCAATTTGTCTCGTGTTCCTTTTCCGTAGGCTCTTGAATAGTGAAGACATGTGCTCTTTTCTTAGAAGCAGCTGCCTTTCTGGACTTGGCAGTCCGCATTTGGGGTTCCTCCTCTATCTTGGCTGAAGGGGCAGGTGTCTCGCCTGCGTGGGCAGGGCTTTAGGTTTGGTCTTGTGATCAATTTGGTCTGTTAAAGTGGGCAGCTTAGAAGATACAACTCTCTTCTTAGATGTCTTTGGGAGAGAGAGCCGAGGAGGTTTCACCGTGTCTTCCTGCAGGTCACCGATTCCCCTCACTGTGACGCATTTCGTGCATGAGCCTTCTTCTCGGGCTCCGTAAAGGTTTGCCTTAAACATCTTCTTATTGGCATGGAAGGGCTTTCCATGGCGCAATGCAATGCCCTTCACCTCCATCAGATGGCCAATGACAAGGCCATATCCCAAAGAACAGCCAAATGCCCCATCTTCCTTGAAGGACATGTTCATCACGTTTGGACAGATTCAGTTGAAAATGAACTCAACCCAATTCACTTTCTTTTCCTGCATGATCACAGCCATCACGATCATCTTGGTCTTGGACAGCTGATTAAATCTTCCAAACATCATGTCCACGCACTTGAACACGATGTCCATCAGTTTGTGGTAATCCTCTTTCAGAGACTCTTTCTTGGTTGTATACACAGCCTTTGCAGCGAACTCTGGCATGGCAATTTCCTTCCAAGCTGCAGATAGGTTGACATCCTTCTTAGCGATGTCCTTCAGACCCTCAGCGGGCAAAAAGTAGTGCTCAACAAGGCCCTTAGCAGTTATTTTGATGAACTTTTTGTGGACCGATGAATGGATTTCATCGTCCTTCACCTCCGCGTTCATATAGAACATGGCGACCCTTCCAGGTACATATGCCTGAACTACATCGTCAAAAAGTCCTTCAGGCCAGACTTTTCTATCTTTTCGGCTATCTTCTTCACAAGGGCATCATTTGATCATACCAGCGAAGTCCACTGAGGAACCGGTGTGGATCTTCTAAGATAACAAGGCAAAATCATGGTTTGCTGCCATTTTTAGAGCTTTTGACCGATTAAAATCGCGAGAAATGAACTTGAGTAGTTAGGGTTTCAAACAAGGTTGCAGAGAGTATGAGCTTTTCTTTGTTGAAGATGAAAAGGTTTGCGTGAGGAGAGAGAAAATTAAGTTTCGTATATAAGGAAAGTGAAAGGACGGTTTTTGGAATTTGAAAATATTGATCAAAATCAACGGTCTCGATTAAGTCTTCAAAACTGCATTAATTTCCCCACATTAAATGTAGCACCATTTATATCCAATCATATGGTTTACTGTGCAACTTTTGTACTGACAGTCATTATTACGCTGACGTCATTCTTAAAAACATTCCCGCTTAATTAAAACCACTGTGTTTTTGTCACTTAGCTCATAAATGATTAAGTTTATATCCAACGTAACTCAACTCTGCTTCTCTATTCTCATGAAGTAACTCAACTGTCAACTAACTCGATTCAGCTGACTTCCCGATTGGGCTGTTTCACTTTGCTGAAAAGTGAAATTTGCTCTTTTTCAATTTTATCATCTTCTTTTTCTGTTGATTGAGTCTTCTTAGTATCCTAACTCTGCTCAATTAACCCTAACTCATTCTTGAGCTCTTCAAACATTAATTCACACATTGGCTTTGTGAATATATCAGCTAACTGCTTATCAGTTGAGATGTATTCCAAGGTGATGTCTTTCTTTTCAACATGATCTCTTATAAAATGATATCTGACATCAATGTGCTTTGTTCTTGAATGTAACATCGATTTTGAGTGATTGCAATAGCACTAGTGTTATCACACATAATTGGAATCTCTTATTCTTCAATATCGTAATCTCTCGCTTGTTGTCTCATCCATAAGACTTGGGTGCAACAAATGTTCCCTTGACTATGTACTCTACTTCACCGTGGATGTAGCTATTGAATTTTGTTTCTGTCAACCAAGAAACCAATCTATTTCCAAGCATTTGACATGTACCTGAGGTATTCTTCCTGTCAACTCTACATCCAGCATAGTCTGAGTCTGAGTATCCTACCAGCTTGAATCCACCTTCCTTTGGATACCATAAGCCGACTTCCTGGCATCCCTTCAAATACCTTAGGATTCTCTTAGCTGCAGTCATGTGGCTCTCCTTTGGTGCAGATTGAAATCTAACACATACACCTACTGCAAAGGTGATATCTTGCATGCTTGCTGTTAGATAGAGCAATGATCCGATGAGGGCTCTATATTTGGTTTGATCAACAACTTTGCCATCCGCATCCATGTCCATCTTGACTGATGTATTCATTGGAATTTTAATGTAAGACTTCTCTTCCACACCAAATTTCTTCATTAAATCTCTGTTATACTTGGTTTGGCTTATAAGGGTTCCATCCTTGAATTGCTTGACTTGAAATCCTAGGAAGAAAGTCAGCTCTCCCATCATGCTCATCTCAAATTTGCCTTGCACGAGGTTTGAGAACTTGTCACACAGCTCTTTATTTGTGGAACCAAAAATGATGTCATCCACATCTATTTGGACAAGCAGTATACTCTCTCCATCCTGAATTTTGAAGAGTGTTCTATCAACTTTGTCTTTGGTGAATCCATTGTCTGTTAGAAATCGAGGCAATGTATCATACCATGCTATTGGTGCTTGTTTCAATCCATACAATGATTTCTTGAGCTTGTAGACCTTATCTCCAATAGTTTTACGCTTCAAAACCTGGAGGTTGTTCAATATAGACTTCTTCCTCTAATAGTCCATTTAGAAGTGCACTCTTCACATCCATTTGATATACAATGAAGTTCTTATGTGCAACATAAGCAAGAAAATCCTTATTGCTTCCAATCTGGCAACATGAGCAAATGTTTCATCAAATCTATACCCTCTTCTTGGCAATACCCTTTGGCTACCAATCTTGTTTTGTTTCCTACAACAGATCCTTCCTCATTCATCTTGTTTCTGAAAACCCATTTTGTACCAATGACATTTTGGTGGGTTGGCCTTTGAACTAATTCTCATACTTTGTTTCTTTCAAACTGATTCAGCTCTTCTTGCATAGCTTGAATCCAATGTGTGTCATCCAATGCTTGAGACACATCTTTAGGCTCTATCTGGGAAATGAAACAAGTGAACATAGCTTCATGTTGTGCTCTGGATCTGGTTCTAATGCCATCTCTTACATCTCGAATGACTAACTCTGGTGGATGGTGTCTCTGCCATCTTACATCAGGTTGGAGTAAGTCTATTTGGATTCAAATTGCCTCGCAGCCTAAGTTGTCTTGAACAACTCTTTCATCTTCATTCACTGTAGACCTTCCAACTGTCCTCCGAGATTCGGCCTATCTCATCTTCATCCGGGTTGAGTGCTCTCACTTGGGTTCAACATAAGGACTCTTCTCGCATAGTTGGTTGATTCAACTTATCAAAAACTCTTCAATATCTTCTCCATTCACATTAGGTTCATGAAAACCACATGGATAGACTTTTCTCGTGACCATAGTCCTCTTGTTCAAGACTCTATAGGCTTTACTCTCGGTTGAGTATCCCAAAAGATACCTTCATCGCCTTTAGCATCAAAAGCCTTCAAATTATCCTTGCCATTATTATGGATGAAGCATTTACATCCAAATATCCTGAAGTATCCAACATTTGGATTTATCCCCGTCCAAATCTCATAGGGAGTCTTGGTCAATTGCCTGTTAATCATGCATCTATTTTGAGTATAGCATGTTGTATTTATAGCTTTAGCCCAAAATCTCTTTGGCAATCCAGCTTCAGCTAACATGGTCCTTGTAGCTTCCTTGAGAGTGTTGTTCCTTCTTTCAGCTACTCCATTCTGATGTGGAGTCCTTGGACCTGATAACTCATGAGCAATACCATTTTCAACACAATACTAAGTTATAATCCCATTGACAAACTCAGTTCCTCTGGCAGATCTTATCTTTATAATGGTTTGACTCTTCTCATTTTTAACTCTTTTCATCAACTGAGGTAACTTCTGCAAAGTTTCCTTCCTTTTACACATGAAAATTGTCCATGGAAATCTTGAATAATCATCCACCACTACTAGGGTAAATTTCTTTCCACTGATGCTAGTTGGCTCAACTGGACCAAATAAATCCATATGCAACAGATGTAATATTCTTGTTGAAGAATGACTTGGCTTATCCTTGAATGATGATTTGATTTGCTATCCCATCTGGCATGCATCACATACACTTTCTTTCTTGTACACTAATTCTGGCAATCCTTCTACAAGATGCCTTCTTGCAAACTTGTTGATTGTCTTGAAGTTCAGATGACTCAACTTCTTGTGCCACAGCCAACTTGATTCGGCTGTGCTCTTTGCTAGCATACATGTGCTTGGTGTAGCAGTAGACCAATCTACCATATACATATTCTTTTGGCTTGATCCTTGCAATCTACCATATCCCCATGTTGAATCCCACATTGTAGCCTTTGTCACAGAGTTGGCTGATACATAACAGGTTGAAGTTGAGGCCTTCAACATAAGCAACATTTGTGATTTCCAATCCATTCTTCATGATGGATCATGTGCCTTTGATCTCCCCTGGAGCTTCATTTCCTCCAAATAAAACTTTTGCACCTCTAATCTCCTTGAATCTTGACAGATTTTTCTTGTTTCCTCGTCACTTATCCGGGAAGTACCACTATCCATGTATCGTGTTCCGCACTCACTGTATTTCCTTGAACCGCAATCAAGGAAATCAGTTTTTAGGTACCCATACTTGTCTGGGTCCTGAGGGGTTAGTGCTAACCTATAGCCAAATGGTCTGACTCTAAGAGGTAGCCATCTATCAGTTCCATAATCATAGTGCACATTAGAAAATTCCTTGGGGGTTTTAGGATCATACAACTGTCTCTTTTGTCTGTATGCTTGTGTTTGTGTTTTAGCAATTGCTTTCTTGGGGTAGTTGTGGAATTTCTGAGTGTAGTGCTTGGGTGCATATGTGTGCTGATAAAAGCTCTTTTGCCTTTGGAATGACCTTTGTTGAGGTTTAGGTCTTTGCCTTTTTAGCTTGTATTCCATAAGTCTTTGCTGATGTTTCACATTATTCCAATCAGCATAGTTTGAATAGTTTCTACCATTCCCATCATATGTATTTCTCTGATGAAATTTCTTGGGTTTCTCGGTAGCTCTGTTTGCTTTTCACAGAGTATTTTTGTTTGGAGTTCTTGAGGAACTCATTTCGATTTCTTCTCACCGCCCTTTCAAAGATACTCAATCGGTCGCTTTCCTTTCCTTTATATCCAATGCCATTATGATTGTCATTGTGCTTTGGAATAAATGTGTGTGCAACATTTGGTGTTTTGGGTTTTTGGAATGCTTCATTATTTGAAGATCCTTTCTTCAGAATCACTCTTGGAGTTTGACTATGCACAAAGGAATTAAATCCTATGTCTATCTTGTCTCCACATTCCTTTTGACTCATAATAAGTTCATCCAATGATTTGAATGCTTTTGTAAGTGACACAATCACATTTTTAAGATATTTTCCCTCTTTTCTGTAGCATCTAGCTCTGCTGTGATCTTGGCATTTTCAGCTTTCAGCTTAGTGTTCTCATCAGCTATATGACTTAGAGTACTCAGCTCTTTAGTCATTTGTGAGTTTTGGCTTTTAAGCTGACTGTTTTCCTCATTTAGAATAGTGTGTGAGGACTTTATGTGTTCAAAATCTTTCATCATTTTGCCTAATGAATCATAAAGATCTGTGGGTGATGAAGCGTGTGTATCACATTCATGATCACTTGAATCAGAATGAGATGATTTAGAGTGTACCTCATCTTCTTGATCTTATTCTTTGGCCATGAGGCGCATCATAGCCTCTTCCTCAGAATCACTCGAGTAGTCTACTTCACTACTATCTGAGCCTGCTGCCTCTTTGCACTTAGATGGCTCAGCAATCTCAGCAGCCAACATGGCTTTCTTCTTTTCTTGTCTTCTTTCCTTGAAGACATTTCTTTCTTCTTCATTCATGTACTTGTTGACTGGTGGATATGAACAGTCAACAACAAAATGTCCTGGTTGTCTGCAATTCCAACACAGTTCTCCTCTACGATCGCCTCTGTCTGCATTCTTTGATTATCGCCTATCTCGATAATCGGCTCTTTGATGCTCAGCTCTCTTGGGTGGCCTATCTTCCCTTGCCTTGGAAGGTGCTGAATGTCTTCTGAAGGTTTCACCTTTATTCCTTTTATAGTTCTTATTCAAGAACTTGTTGAATCTTTTAACCATTAGGGAAATCTCCTCATACTCTATGGCTTCTTTTGGCTCAGCTTTTTTCCCTTCATCAAGCCATCGTGCAAAACTGTCTTAGGACAAATGTTGCTTCTCTGCTCTTTCCTTCTCAGCTCAAACTCATAGGCTTTGAGGTCTGAGAATAGCTCATAGTTATATGTTCTTGAGAGGTCCATTGAGTGTCTCAGGGCCATGACCTTCATTTCCCATTCAGCTGGGAGGCTTTTTAAGATCTTCATACATATTTTCTTTTGTGTATATTCTTTCCAAAGAGCTGAAAGCTCATTTGTAATCTCAGTAAATCTGGCATCCAGTTGATCCAGAGTTTCACCTGCAAGCATTTTGAAATTTTCAAATTTTTGAACAGCAACAAATAATTTATTCTCCTTAATTTGTTCTGATCCTTCACAAATTATGGTTAGTTTATCCCAAATATCTTTTTGCAGATTCGCAAGATTCGACTTTGTTGAACATGGATTTGTCCAACATTTTGTAGAGAATATCCTTGGCCATATTGTCCAGGTTATATCTCTTTCTATCATCGTTTGTCCATTCAGTCCTTGGTTTTTCAACCATGGCTGGTCTTGCTTCAGCAACAACTTCTTCTCCCTCTGCAGCAGCTGCTCTTCTTATAACTGTGTTGAATTGAGTATTTGTTGTGGCCCATCCTCTATCACAAGCCACATTTCATCATGTAATGCAGAGAGATGAGCCTGCATACGAATTTTTCAATCATCAAATTCTTCAACAGTGGACATTGGAATGCGGGTTAGATTTGCTTCCATGATAATAACATTGCTTAAAAGATGAAAGACTTTGAAAAACACAAGTGTTAAAACCTTTTGAAAAGATAGAGATCTAGTTCAGTAACCAGTGTGGAAGGCACAATGAACCAACCACCCTGATACCACTTGTAGGTCCCAAGGGGTGTGGTGTAGAGTTTAAGAATGGGGCTTGAATAAACCTTATCAAATTTTCGATTTAGTCCTTTTAAAAATATCCAATGAGTTGACTCAAACAACGATGTGTCCTTGTGGGGACTGACTAAGTTGGCTATTCAAACTAAGTTACTCTCACCAATGCACTCGATATTTGTTGATAGTATAACTCGGATGCTCAAGCCAAATACTTAACTTGGCTGATTTAGTTTTTAACATTGGAAGACTTAACACCCTTTGATTTGATTTAAGCTTGTTTTTAACACTTGATTTTTTGCACTTGCTTATTTATCAGTAGGATAGCAAATATAAACTAACAGCAGATATAATTAAATATGCAGGAATGTAAATTTGCTAAAAGTAAGTGACACAAGTATTGTATAGAGGTTCGAAGATGGGGTAATTCTTCTAATCATCTCTTCTCCAACTCCAGGAGGAATCCACTATGTAACAAATCAGTTTACAAGCGGTTATCAGTCTGGAGATAGCCTTGATCACACAGGCGGCTTTATTGCGACCAGCCTTCTTCATAGGGAAGTCTTTGTCTTGCTACTTTCACCACTTCTCAAGTTCTTGGATTTGATCACGAAGCCCTCCAACAAACATGATAATAGTTCGACCTTGAACCTTTCTAAAATCCTGACTTGGAAAGTAGACCCCTTTGTTTCTTCAAAAGTTTCCTCTTGAACTGGTTGAAGTTATCTCTCCTTCACATCTTGTGTTGGATCGAGTTTCTTCGAGTTTAAGGCTTGAGGAATTTCTTGAATTGCTATGAAAATATTTGCAGATTGGTTGCTTGAATATTGCTTGTTCGTTCGTGGTTCAGGTAACCTTTTCTCAATAGCTTCATCAGCCTTTTATAGTGCCCATTTGAAATTTTGCCCATTGAAGAGATAGGCTAATTTCAAATGTCATTTTTTGTTCGTTGGCTTGTCTTTTCTTGGTCTACAGCCTTGGTGATGTTGACCCTTCCTCGTACTAAATGGCAGTCCAACATTGCAGGTCTCTGACACAAGGTGCAGTGTTTCCCATTGACTTATTCCTTTTGCACAATTCTGGGACAAACACTTTTAGACCTTTCAGCTTGTCATATTACTAAATGGAGTAATATTCTTGACTTTAATCAACGGATCTAAGTCATTTGTCTTGACTTACTGCTACCTTTATCCAGGTGACTTGAGTCTGCTCCAATCATGGGATTGACTCAACTGTCACTTCAACTGTTAGACTTGGCTTCTTAAGTTGACTTGACTGACACTTCTCACAGATGTTCCTCAGCTGACTCTTCTTCAGTCAAATCCTTGACTTCCTTCATGGCCTTACTCAACTAACACACAACAGAGTCTTCACATAGTCCGCAGTTGACTTCTTGTAATCTTCGACATAGCTGACTTAACTCAGCTTTTCTAGTCCTATCTATTACAATACAAATTACAAGGAAAATGGAGTGTCAACTTCCTAGTTTATGTTTTACATGGTATCATCAAAATCTATCAAATAAATTTCCTAACAGTTTCAATCTGCACCATTGCAAGTTATATGACTATTGCCAAGAAGATATTGAGATATTTGAAAGGAAGCCAAGAAGTTGGATTGTGGTATCCAAAAGAAGTAGGCTTCAAATTGATTTGATATTCATCATTGGGCTTAAAACTACTTTTAACTAATTTGTTCATTTGACAAGTGTCACATAAAGCAAGGTTTTCAAAATTTAATTTGGGTAGTCCTTTGACATGTTGGTTTTTGTAAATGTTTTGTAAACTTTTATATCCAACATGTCCAAGTTGCCTATACCATAAATTAGTTAAATCATTGTTGGCGACAGGACAAGAAATGTAGGTCCCAAGGGGTGATATGTAAAGTTTAGAAGGGGAGGGATTGATTAAACCTTACCAACTTTTTGATTTTAGTCGTTTTAAATAATTTCAGAGTTAACTCAAGTCAACTAAGTCCCTCAGGGACTGCTAGGTTGGCTTACACAGCAAAGTTACCCACTCAACAGATTCGACTGAGCTTTTGATAGTATAACTTAGCTGTTTTCAGCTAAAACTTAGAAATGCAGTTGACTTGGTTCTACCAGCGGAGGACTTATCACCCTTAGCGTTTTAATTACGTTTTTCAACACTTGTTTTAGCAATGTTATTATCAGCGGACTTGACTTGGTTACAAAGTAGTTAATAGTCCGAGTCAGCTTTGATCACATAGCCTGCTGCTCTTAGGACTCCACTTTTTGACAAGACGGTTGTCATGCTACTTCAGCTCCCTTCAATCCTTTGGACTTGGTCATGTAGCCCTCCGACAGGTTTAAAGCTCTGGTTCGATGGAACCTAACTACTTCTCCTTCAACCTTGGAGAGTAGAACCCTTTGTTTTTAAAAACAATTTTTCCTCTTCAACTGATGAAGTTGTCTTTCCTTCACTGAGTGTGTTGGATCGATTTTCTTCGAGTTTAGGCTTGAGAATATTTTTGAAAGCTTGAGAGATGTTTGTAGGTTATGGCTTGAATTCATGTATGCTTGTTCGTAGATTGGGTAACCTTATCTCAAATAACTCCTTACCCTTTTATAGTGCACATTTGAAAATATGTCCGTTGAAGATATATACACATTTTTCAAATCACATTTCGTAGGTTGTTGGCTTGTCTTGTCTTAAACATTGAAGGAGACCGTACTTTGAATTTAATGCTCTGCAGCCTTTCCTTAAACTCTACAGAATTTCAGGTGCTTCCTATTGGTCCCTTGATTTTTGCACTCTTTCAGCAAAACAACTTTATTGCTGGCAGCCTGACACATGCCTATTTCCAGCAAAACCTTGACTTGTCTTGACAACGGATCTCTTTTAGCTTTCTTGAGTCATGTCTGTTGCATACCCTTTTGACATTCGATTCAAATCATTTTTGAATGACTTTGCTGTCAGTCAGTTGACTGAGAAAGCTTTTCTGTCACTTGACTGAGTCTTCACTTCACTTCACACAGCTGGGTCTTTCTTCCATCTTCAGTCGAGTCTTGTAATCTTAAACTTGGTTGTCTTCAACCCAGCTCATACAATCCTATCTAAGTTTTCCATGGTATCATCAAAATCTATACATAAATTTTCCCAGCAATTTTCCCCTTTTTGATAATGGCAAAATTTAAATAAACATCAAAGCAAATAGTGCAGAAAATAAAAAATGATTTTATAATATGTTATTTTATTGAATATATCATTTTTTGCACATTACAAAGCATTTACAATGTATAAAGCGCTACAAGTTATCAGAGCTATATGCACATATGATTCAAAACATTACATGTATCAGTGCATCCACAATTAGTATCAGAGCATTCATGTATAGCAAGGTATACACAGCGTACTTACAAGTATGTGTATTTACAGTGAAGTAAATTACAACATGAAGGGGTTCAGCCATATTCAACACCTTGGTTGCTTCCTTCTTCTCTCAGCATCCTCTTCAGCTCTTCTGCGATCCTCCTCAGCTCTTCTTCTCTTTCTATCTTCTTTCTACATTTTCTTTCTTTCAAATGCTCTTCTTGCAGCAGGTTCATCCCTTCTCTGCCTTTCTTCCCATTCACTATTGAGCCTTATGTTTTCTTCTCCTTGTTTCCTCCTCGCTTCTTCATTCTTCCTTTCCACCTCTATGTTGGAAAGCTCATCCAGCCCAGCCCATCAACCCTTTCTTTTGGGGACCCACAAAGCGAACATCTTTAGGCCTTGGTTGTGATGGTACCTCTGCCTCTTCCACCACTGTCATGCCTTCCCCTTTCCCTTTGTGACCCAGCTCCTCCTCTTGGAGTGTACTATACAGGAGCCTTAGCAGTCTGCTGACTACTTGAACTTTGATGCAACTCAGCTATTTTGCACAATTCTAATCCTTCCTACCAGTATAGATCCCACATCTGAGGTAGAGTTATATTCTTGGAAAATCCTTCAGATGTTAGAGTTTGAAATTCCTCTATGGATCTTGGCTCAGATCCTACAACAGGAACAGCTAACTATCTTGGGGGCTTCACAACAGGGTAATCCTTCAGCAATCCAGCTGGGGGGGCCTTCGAACTTTGCTTTCAAATTTTAAATCCTTCCTTGCTGCTTCTCACATACCTTCTTGTTGGGAATTTATTTTATAGATTTTGATGAATGCCATGTAAAACTTAAACTAGAAAGTTGGCACCCCATTTTCTTTGTAATTTTCATTGTAATAGATAATTTGGAAAAGTGAGTCAAGTCACTAAGCCGGAAATACAAGAAGTCAATCAAGATCAAGTGAAGACTCTGTTGTGGAACAATTTGAGTACGGCCAAGAAAGAAGATCAAGAACTTGACTGAAGATGTATCAGCTGAGGAACAGCTGTGTGAAGTGTCAATCAAAGTCATCTCAAGAAGCCAAGTCATAGGTTGAAAGTGACAGATGAGTCTTCAAATGATTGGAACAGACTCAAGTCACTGGGAAAATAGCGCGACAAGAGGAGTTAATCGAAAGGAATCCGTTACGTAAGTCAAGAACATTACTTAAATAAGTAATACTTCCATGTTGTCGAGTCTTAAAGTGCTCATCCCAGAAGCGTGCAAAAGGAATAAACCAATGGGAAGCACTGCACCTCGTGTCAGAAACTGAAAAGCTGCACATTCATTTAATACAAGGAAAGGTCTACACCTCAAGATTGAAGACCAAGAAAAGACAAGCCAATGAACACAAGTGTCTTTTGAAAATCAGCCTATCTCTTCAACGGGCAGGTTTTTGAAAGTTCACTATAAAAGGCCGAGGAAAACCATTGAAGAGGTTACGAACCACGAACAAGCAAGCAATATTTAAACTGTAACCTGCAAATATTCTCAGAGATATTCAAGCAAATCCTCAAGCCTGAAACTCGAAGGAAATCAATCCAACACAAAGACTGTTAAGGAAAGACAACTTCAAACTGTTGAAGAGGAAAACTTTTGAAAAATCAAAAGGGGTCCGCTCTCTCCAAGGAGGATTGTAGAAAGGTTCAAGTTGAACCGAATCAGAGTTATTGGAGGGCTTCGTGATCAAATCCAAGAGCTTGAGAAAGTGAGTCAAGAAGCGCGGTGCCTGTGAAGAAGTTGAGTTGGACGAGAAGCCCTGTTTGACCAAGGTCTGTCTTTAGATCATTTACCACTTTGTAAAGCGATCACATTACTTAGTGGATTCCTCCAGGAGTTGGAGAAGAGAGGATTATAAGAATTACCCCATCTTCTAACCTCTATAAAAATCATCTGTGTCATTTATTTTCAGCACATTTATATTTCTGCATATCTACTTTATATCTGCTGATTTGCTATCCAAACTGATTAATAACCAATTGTTAAATTCAAGTGTTAAAACAAATCAAAGGGTGTTAAGTCTTCCGCTGATAAAACCAACACAGTCAAGTTAAGTTTCAGGTTAAACAGCTGAGTTATTCTATCAGTAGCTCTATCGAGTCTGTTGAGTGGCTAACTCTGATGAATAACCAACTAAGATGTCCCTCAAGGACTTAGTTGTTTGTATTAACTCTGTAATTTCTTTAAAAGGACTAAATCGAAAATTTGGTAAGGTTTATTCAACCCCCCCTTCTAAACCTTACTCACACCCCTTGGGACCTACAAGTGGTATCAGAGCGGTTAGTTCATTGAGTCTTCCGCACTAGTTACTGAACTAGATCTCTATCTTTTCTAAAAAATTTTCAACACTTGTATTTTCAAAATCTTTCATTCTTAGCAAAGTTATTATCATGGAAGCAAATTTGACACGCATTCTTATGTTCACTGTTGAGGAATTTGATGACTGGAAAATTCGTATGCGGGCTCATCTATTTGTTTTACATGATGAAATGTGGCTAGTTATATAGGATGGGCCACTACAAATACTAAAGGTGAACACAGCTGTAAGAATAGCAGATGTAGTAGCAGAAGCAGATGAAGACAGACAGCCATGGTTGAAAAGCCAAGGACTGAATGGACCAACGATGACAGAAAGAGATACAACTTGGATAATGTGGCCAAAGACATTGGACAAAGCAATGTTCAATAAAGTCAAATCTTGCAAATCTGCAAAAGAAATCTGGGATAAATTAACTTTAATTTGTGAAGGATCTGAGCAAATTAAAGAAAATAAATTGTCTGTTGTTGTACAAAAATTTGAAAATTTTAAAATGCTTGCGGTGAAACCTTGGATCATTTGCCGCCAGATTCACTGAAATCACAAATGAGCTATCAGCACTTGGGAAAGAATATACACAAAAGGAAATGTGTAAGATTCTGATAAGCCTCCCAGTTGAATGGGAAATGAAGGTCATGGCCCTGAGTCATTCAATGAACCTCACAACAACATCCAATCATGAGCTATTCTCAGATCTCAAAGCCTATGAGTTTGAGCTGAGAAGAAAGGAGTAAGAGGAGATAGTTGTACCTAAGACAGCTGCACTTATAGTCAAGGATGGAAAGAGAGCTGAAGTCAAGGAAGCCATAGACCAGGAGGAGATTGCCCTAATAGTTAAAAAATTCAACAAGTTCTTCAATAAGAACTATAAAAGAAACAAGGGTGAAACCTCCAGGAGACATTCAGCTCCCTCCAAGTCAAGGGAAGACAGGCCACTCAAGAGAGCTGAGCATCAAAGAGTTGAGTATCAGAGAGCTGATAACCCAAGGACAGAAAGAGTTGATCAAAGAGCTGAGAACCTGTGTTGGAATTGCAGACAACCAGGACATTTTGCAATTGACTATTCCTATTCACCAGTAAATAAATACAGAAATGAAGAAAAAAGTTAAAGTCTCCAGAGAAAGAAGACATGAAAAGAAAAAGGCTATGTTAGCTGTTGAGACTGCTGAGACAGCTAAGTCAAAAGAAGCAGTAGATTCAGAGAGTAGTGAAGCTGACTACTCAAGTGATTCTGAAGAAGAAGCAATGATTTGCCTTATGGCTAAAGAACAAGATCAACCAGACTAAGAAGATGAGGTACACTCTAACTCATCTCATTCAGATTCAAGTGAAAGTGATTGTGACACACACACTTCATCACCCACTGATCTTTATGATTCATTAGGCAAAATGATGAAAGACTTTGAGCACATAAAATCCTCACACACACTTATAAATGAGGAAAACAGCCAGCTCAAAAGCCAAAAACTCACAGTTTACTAAGGAGCTGAGTACTCTAAGTCACATAGTTGATGAGAACAAAGAGCTGAAGGCTGAGAATGTCAAACTAATAGCAGAGATATCTGCTATAGAAAAGAGAGAAAATGATCTTAAAAATGTAATTGCCTCATTTACAAAGACATCCAAATCATTGGATGACCTTATCATGAGTCAAAAAGAATGTGGAGATAAGATAGACATAGGATTCAATTCCTTTGTGCACAGTCAAACTCCTAGAGTGATTTTGGAAAAAGGATCTTCGAGTGATGAAGCATCTCAAAAACCCAAAACACCAAATGTTGCACCCACATTCATTCCAAAGCACAATCACAAAAAAACTGGCCTTGGATAAAGGGAAAGGAAAACGACCCGATTAAGTATCTTTGAGAAATGCTGGTGAGAAGAAATCCAACAATGTTCCTCAAAGCAAACTCCAAATAGAAAGTACTGTGAAGAATAAAAGAGCTACCAAAACCCCAGAAGTTTTATCAAAGAAACACATATGATGGGAATGGTAGAAACTACCCAAGCCAAGTTGATTGGAATAATGTGAAAAATCAGCAAAGACCAATGGAATACAAGCCTAGATGGCAAAGACCTAGACCCCAACAAAGGTCATTCCAAAGACAAAAGAGGTATTATCAGCACACATATGCACCCAGGCACTACACTCATAAATATCACAACTACCCAAAGAAAGCAATGGCTAAAACACACACATAGGCATACAGACAAAAGATACAGCTGTATGAACCTAAAGCCCCCAAGCAATTTGCCAAAGTGAATTATGATTATGGCACAGATAGATGGCAACCTCTTAGAGTCAAATCATTTGGGTATAGGTTGGTTGGATCATCTTACATCACTAACCCCTCAGGACCCAGGCAAGTATGGGTACCTAAAAACTAATTTCCTTGATTGCAGGTTCAAGGAACAGCTGAGTGCCAAGGAACCTGGTACATGGATAGTGGCTGTTCCAGACATATGACAGGAAACAAGAAAAATCTGTCAAGATTCAAGGAGATTAGAGGTGCAAAAGTCATATTTGGAGGAAATGAAGCTCCAGGGGAAATCAAAGGCACATGATCTTTCAAGAAAAATGGATTGGAAATCACAGATGTGGCTTATGTTGAAAGTCTAAACATCAACCTGTTAAGCATCAGCTAACTTTGTGACAAAGGCTACAATGTTGGATTCAATATGGGAAAGTGCCAAATCAAAAATGCTGAATCAAATGAAATAGTGCTGCAAGGATCAAGACAGAAGAATATGTATGTGGTAGCGGTCTCTTGCCACACCAAGCACTTGTCTCATTAGCAAAGAGCACATAGAATGAAGTTATTGGGCACAAGAAGCCGAGTCATCCGAATTTCAAGACAATCAACAAGCTTGCAAGGAGTCATCTTGTGGAAGGATCGCGGACTCGGTGTATAAGAAGGAAAGTGTATGTGATGCATGCCGGATGGGACAAATGAGATCAAATCTTCATTCAAGGAGAAGCCTAGTCCTTCTTCAACAAGGATATTACATCTGTTGCATATGTATTTATTTGGTCCAGTTGAACCAGCCAACGTAAGTGGAAAAAAATACACCTTAGTGGTGGTAAATGATTATTCAAGATATACATAGACAATCTTCATGTGCAAAAAGAAGGAAACTTTGCAAAAGTTGCCTCAGCTGATGAAAAGAGTTCAAAATGAAAAGAGGCAAACCATTATAAAAATAAGGTCTGATAGAGAAACTGAGTTTGTCAATGGGATAATCACTCAGTATTGTGTTGAAAATGGTATTGCTCATGAGTTATCTGCAGCAAGAACTCCACAACAGAATGGAGTAGCTGAAAGAAGAAACAAAACTCTCAAAGAAGTTTGCAAGGACCATGTTAGTCAATTTGGATTGCCTAAGAGATTTTGGTGAAGCCATCAACACCGCATGCTATACTAATAATAGATGCATGATAATCAGGCAATCGACCAAAACTCCTATGAGATATGGACAGGGAGAAAGCCAAATGTTGCATATTTTAGAATATTTGGATGTAAATGCTTCATCCACAACAATGGCAAGGATAATCTAAAGGCTTTTGATGCTAAAGTGATGAAGGTATAATTTTGGGATACTCGGTGAGAGCAAAGCCCATAGAGTCTTGAACAAGAGGACTATGGTCACGAGAAGAGTCTATTCATGTGGTTTTTGATGAACCTAATGTGAATGGAGAAGATATTGAAGAGTTCGATAATTTGAATCACCCAACTATGCGAAGAGTCCTTATGTTGAAGTCAAGTAAGAATAATCAACCAAGATGAAGATGAGATAGTTGAATCTCAAAGATTGGAAAGCCTTCTGGTGAATGATGATGAAAGTCGCTTTCAAGACAACGCGTAGGCTGAGACAGTTGAACCCGGTGACTTGCTTCAACCTGATGTGAGATGGCTGAGAGACCATCCACCAGAGCTAGTGATTGGAGATGTTAGAGATGGTGTAAGTGTTAGAGTAGAATGCCCGGCGTTCCAATTAGATTGGATTTTATTCCACTTGTAAAACAATTTTATTGGAAATTATAATAATATAAAGGCATTTCTTTATCTTATGTTCTTTTGCATTTATCGCATATTTGCACATATGATAAAGTCCTTAGAACAATTTAAGCTATGAGGCATGGTTGCGCATTTGATGGCGATCATGGAACATGCCTCTAAGGCTTTGATCTTAAATATGTTCCAAGTCGATGGATTTTTCAAGATAGGACATTAAATAACCCCGTAAGACTTGTACATATGGTGCATGCTCATGAGACGAGGATGTTTCATTCCATTAACATCGTGTTGTGACACAAATGCACATATGTGGGTGCTTGTTAGCGAACAAGTTCTTTCGAACATGACCCAATGAAAATTCTTAGATAGAAGCTTTGATTGTCGAATAAGAATTTTTATATTGCAATAGTACATGATTAATCCTCGTACTTGAGGCACGACTATACCTTGTGTATATCCTACAATACTTTGATTTATCTTTTGATTGCTTGACAATCACAAAGAGGTATTTTGGGTATTGCAGTAATATGCATGGAGGTTTGTGTGTGGCCAACATAGAATTCGACACTTGTCATTTAATAAGGGAATTTCCTGTGTTTTCATAGTTTGTGGTTCAAAGACCTTGGCCAAGGCACGATGAATTTGATTCATAAAAGAATTACAAGAACTTGAAATGGAATCACAGTTATTAAATCAATTGGGTTCGACTTATAAATCTATGCCCAAGATTTAATCGGGAAATTAGTTGTCGAAAGGATCGTACATGTATGCAATTGCAATTGAAATAGGTTTACTCGCTATTTCACCTAATGCTAGGTAATCATGCTACTTGCTAGGTGTTACCATGATTTGTAGGTTCTTGAAATTAAAGAGTTAACTTCAAGTATATTTATTAATTGAATTAATAAATAGAATAAGTTATTATTATTCGAAAGTTGCAAAAGTTGTAAGCCTACTACTAGTGTTAGTCGTGAACCTAAAAGGGTCACACATAATTTTGGATGTTGACATTTTGAGATTGAAAAATCCAATGGTTGGATGCAATTAATTGATATAGATTAATTAATTGGGTTTTAATTTAATTCAATTGTGGAATTAAATATTTAATTATATAATTTGATTATTTAATTAAATCTAATTTGATTAGAGAACCAAATAATTGGAATAGAATGAATTAATCAATATTTGAATTGATTAATTGAGATTTAAATTAATTAAATATAAGAATTAATTAATTGGACTTTAAAGTCTAATCCCATACCATAATCTAGTAGGCCTAGTTGTAGAAGTCCACTAGATAATTGAAGAGAAATAAATAAATGAGATTTATTTTTAATATATATACATATATATATATATATATATTAGGATATATATACATATATATATTATATTGAAGAGAGATTCTTTTTTATTAAAAAAAAAAATGGAATACGCATGCTAATGCATGCTGCAACATGTGTTGGCATTTTTTTTTCCTTAACTTTTCTTGAGCCAATAAATGTTGGCTATTAGCATACTTTAATAGGTGTGCTTTATATTAAAAAAGAAAAATTGAAAAAAGGGATGATTGATTGGTTTTGATATATGTCTTCCATTTGGTGAATTGAAAAAAAGAGGGCAGACGGTTTTTGATGGAAAAATGATGGTTTAGCTTAAGACTTTCATTTTTGCTTTTAAGTCAAAAATTGCACTAAAACATCTCTCACTCAATATACATTTTCTCTTCAAAAATTTAGTAGAGAATAATTAACCAATAATTATTCATCTACAAAATTTTAACAATAGTTGATTGTGGGAATAAAATTCTATTCCGTATTTCAATTTCGAAAACGCAATAAGTTCTACTAGCGAAGGATTTACCCTGATGTGAGGAATTTGGATTCCTTCTACATCATCTTCAAAAGGAAGCAATTTTAGGTAAGATCCTAAATCTTATTTTACCACTTGTATAAACGCGCGATCGTTAAATCGCTACGAGAATCGGGGGCTTTATTTTATGTATAATTGTATGCATGATTTAAATTTTAAATTTCCGTTGCGTTTAGCCCCGCGATATAGCGAACCCAACAGTGGTATCAAAGCCACGGTTTCGCGTTTATACAAGTTATGTTTCTATTTTGTTAAGCATGTTTTAATTGTTAAGATGTGTTTAATAGATTGTTTTATGTGTGATGTAATTGTTTCATATGATTTATATTTGGGATAATATTAAATTAGATTTATTTTATTTAAAAAAAAAATCACTGTCTCAAGGAATCTCTAATCTGGCGTGATTATGCAATCTTCAAAATGATTAAGATATATTGTAATCTGCATATACCGAGACTAATCCTGCAAACAAGATTTCACATTTTGATTTGTTTTAAAACAAAGTTTGATATCTCACTTTTTGATTTACTTTTAAGCAAACTTTGAGTTTAGTCTCTGTATTATTATTAATTACATATGCAGATGACAAATGATTGGTAGATTTATAACCTTGATCTCCTGGGTTATATGTAAATTTACAGTGATTCATATATTTGTGACAAATATTCGAGATTTTGATTTATTCTGTTTTTGGAATTAAATTGTTTAATTTCAAAATTGATAAAATGGGTGTTTTATGAATAATCAAAATAAGTTTTATCCCAAATTAAATCGGCACATAAACTTGGTAAATTTAAATGCTTTAAATTCCTGTGATGAATGTTTTAGCATGATTTATTTAGGGATGATCATGAGCCTATGACCAATGTGATTGGATGTATTTAATTCCTTTGGGTTTTTGGGGCCTGCGAGCCTCTTATTCAATATTTGTAAGTTATTTAAATTTTTGCATTGAGAGTAAATTAGGTGGTGAGGTTTTCCGTTTAATGTAATTGGAGGACGTTCGATGCGAAAGACCCACGCTTGTGTGGGTATATTTTTACAAATATATTAGAATAGAAGAATCAAGGCCCATGCATGTATGGGTATATTAATGAAATGTAATAGAAGTAGTTCTATTTTGTTTTGACCCTTAGATTGACCACAGACCCATTTTTGGCTCAAATGGGTCGCATAGGTTGGTCATGATCATCCCACCGCTTTTTGCATAGGATGTATGCTAGATTTATTTAATGCTTTTTGCTTGCGCTCATATGATGAATTGCGTTAAATAAAAACCAATCTAGTAATTAAGTTGATGAGATTTTTGAAAAGTTTAAAACCCCAAGTTTTTGAAACTTAAAAAGGAATTTAATTTTAATTAATTCCATATCAAACAAAATGGACAAGATATGTAGGACTCATCGTTCCATGCCTTCCATCAAAGGTAGACAACATGACGATGCTACCACACTTGGTCATTGGCCAGGAGTCGTGGAGTGATTTTGTGATAGGAAAGTTGTGATATCTACCAAACATTGAGATACTCGTGGGATGGACTCGTCTTTATGTTGGCCACGAGTCGTGGAACATCTTGATGCTCCATCTACATGAAGGTTTGATGGGTTATGTTTGACACTTAGTACCATATAGGCTCATAAAATTGGGGTATATGGAAAACGTGAGGCAAAATAATCTTGAGGGTTGTATAAATGATACAATTGTTAAAGAGTTGACTACCAATAGAAATATCTCATGGGCTCATAAAATTGGGGTATGAAATATTTCTGTTGGGCTTCAAGCTCATTAAGAAAATTAGATTTTTCGAATTTTATTTGGGGTTAATAAAATTTGAATAAAATAGTGGGAGACATTTAATATTAAAGACCTTATATTGAATGAATATATTTTCCATAGTTTACTCATTTTCTGCTTCGTTTATTTTTGTAGATAACTCTACTAAAATGGCTAAGAATCCACTAGGATCCATACTTGAGCAAAACAAATTAACTGGCCCAAATTTTGTCGATTGGCTGAGAAACCTAAAAATTGTCCTCCAGTCTGAGAAGAGGGCTTATGTACTTGACCAAGCACCTCCTCCACCTCCTGAGGATATTACATCAGAAGCCTATGGAGAATACCTTCGTCATGTTGATGACAATCTCCAGGCTCGATGTTATATGTTGGCATCAATGTCAAATGAGCTGCAAAGGCAGAATGAAGGTCTAGATAATGCTAATGAGATTCTTCTCCACCTACAAGAGTTATACGGTGAGAGAACACGACAAATAAGATATCAAATATCAAAGGAGGTTTTCAGATGTCATATGAGTGAGGGCTCTTCAGCCCAAGACCATGGGCTGAAGATGATAACGCTCATTGAAAGGCTTACGTCCCTTGGAGTCATTATGGACAATGAACTCTATGTGGACCTTTTGTTGCAATCTCTTCCTCCCTCATTTGACACGTTTGTTGTCAATTTTAACATGAACTCCATGGAGACTAGTCTCCCTGAATTGGTGAACATGTTAAAGACGGCTGAATCTACTATAAAAAAGGATAAGCCAGTCTTGCTTGTTGGATCCACTTCCGGATCGAAGGCTGCAAAGTCTAAGAAAAGGAGCTGGAAAGGAAAGGGTTCCTCTAAGCCGAACAAGAAGGCAAAGGACAATGGCAAGAAAAAGGTTAATTCTCAAGCCAATGACAAATGCCATTACTGCGGCAAAATGGGGCATTGGAAGAGGAATTGCTAGGAGTACCTTGCGAGTCCGAAACGTTCGGGTATATATTTTGTTGAAGTTAACTTATCGATTAATGATGCTTCTTGTGTATTGGATACGGTTGTGGCTCACATATTTGCAATGATTTGCGAGATAATGGTAAGAAGCAGGAAGCTTGATAGAAAAGAGATGGTCCTTCGGATGGGGAATGGAGCAAGAATTGATGCATTAGCTATAGGGACTGTTTATCTATCTTTGGAGAATGATTTTAATTTGTGTTTGAACAATTGTCTTTATGTTCAGGATATTATTAGAAATATTATCTCTGTTCTTGTTTTGATGAGAGAATGTTTTAAATTTGTAATTGAGAATGGAACTTGTTCCATTTTCAAAGATTATGCACTTATATATTCCGGTTATTTGACAAATTGTTTATACACTGTTACTCCCCATAATCCCATTCTCACAATTCAACAAAATAAAAGAAAATTAGATAATCATAGTTCTGTCACTCTTTGGCATGCTAGATTAGGTCATATTTCCGAAAAAAGAATACACAAGTTGGGACAAAAAACTCAACCTTATGGGAGAGCAAAAGTTGCCAACATGTGAATCATGTCTTAAAGGAAAATTGACCAAATCACCATTTATTGGACAAGTGGAACGTGCCAAAGATCTGTTGGATTTGATCCATACGGATATTTGTGGTCCACTAAGTGTTAGTGCACGAGGGAACTATCACTATTTCATAACTTTTACCGATGACTATTCTAGGTATGGTTATGTATACCTTATGAGGTTCAAATCTGAAGCTTTTGAAAAGTTCAAAGAATTTAGATGTGAGGTGGAGAAACAAACTAGTCGTAGTATTAAGACTCTTCGATCAGATCGAGGAGGCAAATACTTGACCACTGAGTTTCTTGATTATCTAAAAAAGAATGGTATTCTCTCACAGTGGACTCCTCCTGCTACTCCACAACTCAACGGAGTTTCAGAGCGTAGAAATCGAACTTTGTTAGACATGGTTCGATCGATGATGAGTTTCACTACTTTACCTCTTTCGTGGGGCTATGCCCTAGAGACAAAGAAAGATACTCATTGAATAGGGTGCCGTCTAAGGCCGTTCCCAACACACCATATGAAATGTGGTGTGGTAAGACACCCTCCTACAAATACCTCAAAGTATGGGGGTGTGCTGCTTATGTGAAACAACAAGTGGGAGATAAGTTGGATATGGGATCCATCTTATGTAAATTCGTGGGGTATCCAAGAGAGTCTATAGGATACTATTTCTATGATCCTTCGGAACAAAAGGTTTTTGTTTCGAGGAATGCTACTTTCCTTGAAGAAGAATTGTTTTCTCAGAGGAGTGGCGAAGCAGTAGAACTTGAAGAAATTCAAGAACCACAGAATTTCTCAAATGTTGCCGAGATAATGCACCGGTGAAGTTGGACCATCTAAAGCACAACCTCTTGAAAATCCATAAGGGTTTCAAAAGGCGCCCGAGAGGCTAAACCTTTACTAGAGAATAAAGAAGAGGACTCCTTTTGGATAATGATCCAAGAAGCTATGAAGAAGCGATGTCGGACATCGACTCGGATAAATGGAAAGAAGCAATGCGATCGAAATTGACTCCATGTACTCCAACAAGGTATGGACCTTGGTGGACCCACCACATGGAATTATTCCTATTGGTTGCAAATGGGTCTACAAGCGAAAGCTTGGGGTAGATGGAAAGGTGGCGACCTTTAAAAACGCGTTTGGTTGCAAAAGGTTATACTCAAAAGCAAGGAGTTGATTATGATGAGACCTTTTCACCGATGGCGATGCTTAAATCCATTCGGATCTTGCTAGCTATATCGTGATATTATGACTATGAGATATGGCAAATGGATGTGAAGACTCGCTTTTCTTAATGGAAACATTAAAGAAGAGATCTATATGAAGCAACTGAGAAGGCTTCATATCCAATGGAAGCGAACAAAAAGTTTGTAAACTCCAGAGATCCATTTATGGACTTAAACAGGCTTCTAGGAGTTGGAACATTCGATTTGATGAAACGATCAAAACATTTGATTTTCATAAGAATCCGGATGAACCATGTGTATATAAGAAGGTTAGTGGGAGTGCAGTTGCATTTGTTGTGCTCTATGTTGATGACATTCTACTAATTGGAAATGATGTAGGTATGTTACAATCAACTAGGACTTGGTTGTCTAAACAGTTCTCCATGAAGGACTTGGGAGAAGCATATTTTATCCTAGGGATAAAGATCTATAGAGATAGATCACGAAAGATGATCGGATTATCCCAGTCCATGTACATAAACAAAGTGCTAAAAAGGTTTAGTATGGAGGAATCCAAACGAGGATACCTGCCTATGAGTCATGGTGTTTCACTTTCTAAAGCTATGTCTCCTAAGACCCGCTAACTAAGCCCTTATCACAAAAGGTATTTGACGGACATCTCGAAAAGATGGGCCTAAGATACATGGGCAATTGGAACTAGGGCAAGTGGGAGATTGTTATAGTAGAATGCTCGGCGTTCCAATTAGATTGGATTTTATTCTACTTGTAAAACAATTTTATTGGAATTATAATAATATAAAGGCATTTCTTTATCTTATGTTCTTTTCCATTTATCGCATATTTGCACATATGATAAAGTCCTTAGATCAATTTAAGCTATGAGGCATGGTTGCGCATTTGATGGCGATCATGGAACATGCCTCTAAGGTTTTGATCTTAAATTTGTTCCAAGTCGATGGATTTTTCAAGATAGGACTTTAAATAACCCCGTAAGACTTGTACATATAGTGCATGCTCATGAGACGAGGATGTTGCATTCCATTAACATCAGTGTTGCGACACAAATGCACATATGTGGGTGCTTGTTAGCGAACAAGTTCACTGAACATGACCCAATGAAAATTCTTAGATAGAAGCTTTGATTGTCGAATAAGAATTTTTATATTGCAATAGTACATGATTCATCCTCGTACTTGAGGCACGACTTATAAATCTATGCCCAAGATTTAATCGGGAAATTAGTTGTCGAAAGGATCGTACATGTATGCAATTGCAATTGAAATAGGTTTACTCGCTATTTCACCTAATGATAGGTAATCATGCTACTTGCTAGGTGTTACCATGATTTGTACGTTCTTGAAATTAAAGAGTTAACTTCAAGTATATTTATTAATTGAATTAATAAATAGAATAAGTTATTATTATTCGAAAGTTGCAAAAGTTGTAAGCCTACTACTAGTGTTGTTAGTCGTGAACCTAAAAGGGTCACATAATTTTGGATGTTGACATTTTGAGATTGAAAAATCCAATGGTTGGATGCAATTAATTGATATAGATTAATTAATTGGGTTTTAATTTAATTCAATTGTGGAATTAAATATTTAATTATATAATTTGATTATTTAATTAAATCTAATTTGATTAGAGAACCAAATAATTGGAATAGAATGAATTAATCAATATTTGAATTGATTAATTGAGATTTAAATTAATTAATTATAAGAATTAATTAATTGGACTTTAAAGTCTAATCCCATACCATAATCTAGTAGGCCTAGTTGTAGAAGCCCGCTAGATAATTGAAGAGAAATAAATAAATGAGATTTATTTTTAATATATATACATATATATATATATTAGTATATATATATATATATATTATATTGAAGAGAGATTCTTTTTATTAAAAAAAATGGAATACGCATGCTAATGCATCTTTTTGCAACATGTGTTGGCATTTTTTTCCTTAACTTTTCTTGAGCCAATAAATGTTGGCTATTAGCACACTTTAATAGGTGTGCTTTATATTAAAAAGAAAAATTGAAAAAAGGGATGATTGATTGGTTCGATATATGTCTTCCATTTGGTGAATTGAAAAAAAGGGCGGGACGGTTTTGATGGAAAAATGATGGTTTAGCTTAAGACTTTCATTTTTGCTTTTAAGTCAAAAATTGCACTAAAACATCTCTCACTCAATATACATTTTCTCTTCAAAAATTTAGTAGAGAATAATTAACCAATAATTATTCATCTACAAAATTTTAACAATAGTTGATTGTGGGAATAAAATTCTATTCCGTATTTCAATTTTGAAAACGCAATAAGTTCTACTAGCGAAGAATTTATCCCGGTGTCACAACCAAGAGGTGGACTCAATTAGAGGGGAGGCGCTTGAATATCTATTGGCGAGTTTGCGAGGATTTACCCTGCTGTGAGGAATTTGGATTCCTTCTACATCATCTTCAAAAGGAAGCAATTTTAGGTAAGATCCTAAATCTTATTTTACCACTTGTATAAACGCGCGATCGTTAAATCGCTATGAGAATCAGGGGCTTTATTTTATGTATAATTGTATGCACGATTTAAATTTTAAATTTCCGTTGCGTTTAGCCCCGCGATATAGCGAACCCAACAGTAAGAACCAGATCAAGAGCTCCGCAAGAAGCAATGTTCACTTGTTTTATTTCCCAAATAGAGCCAAAAGATGTATCTCAAGCACTGGATGACACACATTGGATTCAAGCCATGTAAGAAGAGTTGAATCAGTTTGAAAGGAACAAAGTATGAGAATTGGTGCAGAGACCAACCCATCAGAATGTTATTGGCACAAAATGGGTTTTCAGAAACAAGATGAATGATTAAGGATATGTGGTAAGAAACAAAGCAAGATTGGTAGCCAAAGGGTATTGCCAAGTAGAGGGAATAGATTTTGATGAAACATTTGCTCCTGTTGCAAGATTAGAAGCAATAAGGATGTTTTTGCCTATCCGCACACAAGAACTTCTTTGTATATCAAATGGATGTGAAAAGTGCATTCTTAAATGGACTGTTAGAGGAAGAAGTCTATGTTGAACAACCTCCAGGTTTTGAGCAGAAGACCATTGGTGATAAGGTGTACAAGCTCAAGAAAGCATTATATGGATTGAAACAGGCACCAAGAGCATGGTATGATACATTATCTCAATTTGTAACTGATAATGGATTCACCAAAGGCAAAGTGGACAGGACACTCTTCAGAATTCAAGATGGAGAGAGTATACGGCTTATTCAAATATATGTGGATGATATCATTTTTGAATCCACAAATAAAGAGCTGTGTGATAAGTTCTCAAACCTCATGCAAGGAAAATTTGAAATGAGCATGATGAGAGACCTGACTTTCTTCCTAGGACTTCAAGTTAAGCAATTGAAGTATGGAACTTTCATAAGTCAAACAAAGTACACCAGAGATTTAATGAAGAAATTTGGTATGGAAGAGAAGTCTTCTGTGAAAATACCAATGAACACATCAGTCAAGATGGACATGGATGCAGATGGTAAAGCTGTAGATCTAACAAAATATAGAGCACTTATTGGATCATTGCTCTATCCAACAGCCAGCAGACCAGACATCACCTTTGCAATAGGTGTATGTGCAAGATTTCAATCTGCACAAAAGGAGAGCCACATGACTGCATCTAAGAGAATCCTAAGATATTTGAAGGGATGCCAGGAAGTTGGCATATGGTATCCAAAGGAAGGTGGAATCAAGCTTATTGGTTACTCAGACTCAGACTATGTTGGATGTAGAGTTGACAGGAAGAGTACTTCAGGTACATGTCAAATGCTTGGAAACAGGTTTGTTTCCTGGTTTAGCAAGAAGCAAACCTCAATAGCCACATCCACAGCTGAAGCAGAGTACATAGCTGCAGGCAGCTGTTGTGCCCAAGTATTATGGATGATACATCGGCTGAGAGATTACGAAATTGAAGAAAAAGAGATTCCAATTATGTGTGATAACACAAGTGCTATTGCAATCACTCAGAATCCTGTGTTGCATTCAAGAACAAAGCACATTGATGTCAGATATCACTTTATAAGAGATCATGTTGAAAAGAAAGACATCACTTTGGAATATATCTCAACTGATAAACAATTAGCTGATATATTCACTAAGCCTCTATGTGAATCAAGATTTGAAGAGCTTAATAATGAGCTGGGGTTAACTGAACTGAAAACACTCAGAAGACTCAATCAGAAGAGATGGAAGATAGAAAGTGAGAATTGAACAAGTTTTTCACATCAGCCAAGTGAAATGACCATATCGTAAAAGTCAATTTGTATCGAGTTATGACAGCGGTGAGTCGCTTAATGAAAAGAGAGAAGAAGAGTTAAGTCATTTTTGAGATAAGCTGAGTCATTTATGACCTAAGTGACAAAAACGCAGTCGTTTTAAATGAGCGGGAATGTTTTTAAGAAAGACGTCATTGTAATAATGACGAGTACAGTCAAAAGCTGCACAGTAAGCATATGATTGGATATAAATGTTGCCGTATTAAATGCGAGGAATTAAATGCGGTTTGAGGTGCAAAATCTGAGCCGTTAATTTTGATCAAAATTTTAAAATCCAAAGTCCCGTCCTTTCATAACCTTTATATACACTTTCTTCAGTTTTCTCTCTCTCACACTCAAAAACTATTCATCTTCAAGCAATAGAAAGCAAGCTATTTCCTCTCTCGAAAACCCTAAGAGTCCTCAAACCAGGTCTTCAAGTTTTAATCGGTAAAAATCTCTAAAAATGGCTCCGAAGTTTGATTTCGTCAAGGTATCGAAGAAAATCCACTCAGGATCATCAGTGGATTTCGAAGGCATGGTAAAGCAGGGTTCTGATGAAACCCTAGTGAAGAAGATTGCTGAAATGTTGGAAAAGTCAGGTCTTAAGGCTTTTCTAACTTTGGAATACTCGCACACCTACCTAGAAGTGGTGGCACAGTTGTTACCTCTCCTCCCAATAAGAAAGTTGCCCCTGCAGCTGCAAAGAAGAAGGCTACCCCTGTAGCAAAGAAAAATGATGCACCTTCCCCTGCAGCCGAGTCGCCTGCCCGTGCAGCCGTGTCTCCTGCCCCTGCAGCCGAGGCTGAGAAGGAACCTCAATTCCGTTCTCCAGCCATACGGAAGAAGAGGCTGCTAAATCCAGGAAGACGGCTCCCTCTAAGAAGGATGCCCCGGCCCCTGCCGCCAGAGAATCAGAAGAAGAAACAGAACCAGAAATTCCTCTAGTAAAGACCAAAAGAAGAAGAATCTTCAAGCTTTCAAAGCTTGAGCAGGCAGTGAACCGCCACTCATTTGGAGCAAACACCGAGATCGCCTTGAACCTCAGGAAGTGCAGTCTCCTTAAGTAATAGATGAAACTGCCAAGTCTGTTGAGGGTGAGCATCAGAGGCCTACAGAAGACCCAGTTGTGGAGAGGACAGCTGAGGACAACAAAGTAGCTGAGACAACTGAACTTCCAGTTGAAAAAGTTGTCTCTCCACCTACGAGACTCTTTGCTGTCAAGAGCGAAGAGCGGAGAGCATCTTGCCTTCCATCCCAGAAAAGGAAGGACAAGAAGAAGATGACGATGATGATGTCATCATGTATTCTCCCATATACCCAGACATTCAGCGTCGTCTATGTGAATGGAGGGCGTGAAAGCTAAGCCACTCAAGGGCGCAGTTTGATCGCCCTGAGTTTATCGAAGAAGAGGAGGAATTGCTGCAATTTCTCGAAGTTAACATTGTGCTTCAGGCCCTTGATGAAGATAACTGCCTGAATATTCTACACATCTTCAAGGAGAAGAAACAAGCCAAAGCAGCCGAGAAAGCAGAAGCTCACGAGAAAGCCAAGATATGCCCGCTTACTGGAACTCTAGAACACACTCACCCTCATCTGGATGTGTTCTCAGAGAGTGATGAAGATTTGGATCCCGTTCTTTGCAATGAAAAGTCGATTTGCGGCAGGCTCGAGGGAATCGAATAATGAATGAGCAAAGACTTTTTGTCGGAAGGACCAAGCCAGTCGTCTCAATCTCTCCTACAAATTGACCCATTGAGAGTTGTGCAGCAGATTGCCACATACATCGCTGCAGCCACGTCCCCTGTGCTATCGGAAGATGGGTCCAAGGGAATTGGCAATGAGACTGGGAATTTGGGCACCCAAGTTGAGCCAACCCCTAGTGAAGGTGTTTTACCACCTGCCCCGGCGGCTGAGAACTCAACGGAAGTAGCTGCGAGTCTGGAGAAGAGTGACACCATCATCAGTCACTCAGCTGGTGTGCCAGCTGAGTGGGAAACTCACTCCACTTTGCAGCGGTGTCGATGATGATCTTTGCAGATGACTCTATATTGAAGAAAGGTGGTGAAGTGGGAAGGCGAGAAAGAACCACGGCAGATTGACATTGACGAAGCTTGGGCGGTTGAGTCTATCCCGGCTAAAGTGTCACCGCTTTGAAGGTCGATGACACTTTGCCACATTTGCGATTGAGGCACGGGATGGAAATGCCCCGTGTAGTTAACACTGCAGGCGGTGAAAGTGTAATCCAAGGGGTTGAGACTCCTATGGATGCAATCTTTGAAGACCCTAAGGCACCGCGATCGTCGAAGGGAATGTTGAAGGCCTCATTGCAGATTGAGATTTGGAGGTGTTGAAGGCCCAAAGGATGTTGAGACCTGCCTGGGTAAAGCTCAAGAGATTTAGATCATTCCTCCTGTTCACAGTGCTGAATCTGAGAAGGAGATTAGTGCACTTCATGACTCCCAGGAAAATCCTGACATATCATTTCTGGGGTCTGAAGATGAAGTTGAGTCCACACCTGTTGCACATCAAAAGGACCCAGTTGACGATGTTCTCCAGCAGACGAGTCAGTCGAGTTACAAAGTTGCTCGTCAAACATTCAACTTCCATGATGAACTAAGCCCCCAGGTTTCATCATCATCCGATGACGCTGATGTTGCAGCAGAGGATCCGGTACTTCACTTAGAAAAATCTACTGAGGCTGAAGAAAATGTTAAGATAGCTGAGGCTCAGTCAGCTGGCCAATCCACTCAAAAAGGCCCAGCTGTAACCGAGTCATCTGCGCAGGCTCCCACAGCTACCGCAGTACTGACTCCACCAGGAACATCACAGGCACAGACCGCACAAACAATACCATATGTGCGAGATGATGCTTTTGAGAAAGTATTTCCATTGTCTATAGAATTGCCTGAGCTAGAGGAAGAGACCGCTAAAGAGCAGCGACGTTTCACCGTTCGAGAAGATCATGTAATTCATATCGACTCTATTGTGCCAGCAAACTTTGACTTCGATGCAGAATGGCCGGCAGCTAAATCAGGTGTGACAGCTGAGATTCGTGAAGTCTTCAAGAAGATCTGTGAAGAGATTGAGAAGATCGAACGGCACCAAGCCTCACTAGATTTACGCCTGGACAATAGAGATGCCACCCTCACAGCAGATTTGAGAGGGATAGTGGTAAGGATCAGGGAGTGGTCTCAACAGCAGAGTGCAATGCGATACGAGCAATTTCGCTATTTCAAGGCATTGTACAATAAGATGCTTGTTTGGGGTGCTGACAATGCTGATATGAAGCAGAGGATGCAGGCGTATATTGAGAGATTGCATGCCTCTCACACAACAGAAATGGAGCTACTACGTGAATTCCAACGAAAAGAAATTCTGCGTCTTGAGGAGACCATGAATGCGAAATTCAGCCTTCTCATGGCTGAAATTCAGCCGAGTCAAAAGCCACTCGTTCAGAATTTTGAACAGCCTATGCCGCAGCAGACTCTAAGCAGAACTCAACTCTCAGCAGACTCGACTTCATGCTCGCAGACATGTTCCCTGGGGTCCCTCTCTCCTTTGATGATGGCAAAAAGGGGGAAGAGAAGTACCTAAGGAGTTTGAAAGAAGAAGCAACAGCTGAGAAGAAGAAGGGAAAGGCAGCTGAGGGGGAACATTCGAAGGACCTGACATTAATGATTGTTGAAACCCCTCAGTAGGGTCATGTGATGGCCTCAATCATCAGCAAACTTCAAGTAACTCTGCCGATCGAACACTCTACTGTGCTAATGTCAGAGAAAAGGAAAATCGTTGAAGCAGGGATGGTAGAGTTTGATAAAAAGACGGATGCCCGCATTGAAGAAGTGTTGAAACATTACGGTGGCATTCCGACAGGGAAGGATCTAGATGTTATTCCAAATGATGGATCCGAGCCAAGATCGGTTGAAGAATTCAAGACGCTCGAATCCAAAGGTTATTTCAAAAGATGTCGAGCCCGAGCACGGGATGCATCTTGGGAGAAGGGTCTTAAATTGTGCGAAGAAGATGATAAGCAGCAGACTACCAGCAGCCATTCAACTGGTAAGCAGAAGACTCCGGTACAGTATACACCCAGAGGAGGATAAAGAAGTGTTGGTGGAAGAGGTTTTCGACCTAGACCACAACCCAAAAATATCGAATATGTAGATCCCAGAAAGAAGGAAAGGATCCACTAGGCTGGGTATGATGAAGTAGCAAATCTGGAAGTGGCTAGGAAGAATGCTGAATACGTGAAAAGACAAGAAGAGGAAAACAGAAGACAAACAGAGCAATGGCTCGAGAGGAAGCAGAAGGATGATGCTTCTAAGAGAGCTTATGAAAAGAAGAAAGTAGCTGAAGAAGAAAGAAAAAGAAGAAGAGTCGATGACTTCAAGAGAGCTGAAGAAGAAAGAAGGAAGCAGCGAAGGCGATGAAGTGTTGCTGCGAACCCTTAATGTATTTTACTCCTGAAAATACATTTTTGTATTTTGCTTTGATATAGTATGCTCTGATACACTTTGTAAACAGCTGTGTAAAGGACAAGAATGATATGATCAATAAAATGATTGATTCTACGCATACATTCTTTGTTACTGCATTGTCTGTATGTATCTTTGTTGTTTACATGTTGTTTAATGTTTTTAAGTTTTGGCATCATCAAAAAGGGTGAAATTGTTGGGAATTTATTTTATAGATTTTGATGAATGCCATGTAAAACTTAAACTAGAATGTTGGCACCCCATTTTCTTTGTAATTTTCATTGTAATAGATAGGGCTGGAAAAGCTGAGTCAAGTCAGCTAAGCCTGGAAATACAAGAAGTCAACTGAAGACTGAAGTGAAGACTCCGCTGTGAAACATATGAGTACGGCCAATAAGGAAGATCAAGAACTTGACGGAAGATATATCAGCTGAGGAACAGTTGTGTGAAGTGTCAGTCAAAGTCATCTCAAGAAGCCAAGTCACAGGTTGAAAGTGACAAATGAGTCTTCAAATGATTGGAGCAGACTCAAGTCACTAGGAAATAGGCAACAACCAATAGGAGTTCACTAAAAGGAATCTGTTGCACAGAAGTCAAGAACATTATTTAAATAAGTAATACTTCCATGCTGCCAGGTCTTAAAGTGCTTATCCCAGAAGCTTGCAAAAGAAATAAACCAATGGGAAGCAATGCACCTCGTGTCAGAACCTGAAAAGCTGCACATTCACTTAATACGAGTAAAAGTCTACTTCTCAAGATTGAAGACCAAGAAAAGACAAGCCAACGAACACAAATGTTTTTTGAAAATCAGCCTATCTCTTCAACGGACAGATTTTTGAAAGTTCACTATAAAAGGCTGAGGAAACTCATTGAGAAGAGGTTACCTGAACCACGAACAAGCAAGCAATATTTAAACTGTAACCTGCAAATATTATCAAAGATATTGAAGCAAATCCTCAAGCCTGAAACTCGAAGTTAATCAATCCAACAAAAAGACTATGAAGGAAAGACAACTTCAAACTGTTGAAGAGGAAAACTTTTGAAAAATCAAAAGGGGTCTACTTTCCAAGGAGGATTGTAGGAAGGTTCAAGGTCGAACTAGTATCAAGTTATTGGAGGGCTTCGTGATCAAATCCAAGAGCTTGAGAAAGTGAGCTGAAGTAGCAAGGCAGCTTCCCTGTGAAGAAGCTGAGTCGGATGAGAAGCCAACTGTGTGACCAAGGTTGTCTCTAGATGTTCACCACTTTGTAAATGAATCACACTTAGTGGATTCCTCCAGGAGTTGGAGAAGAGAAGATTAGAAGAATTACCCCATCTTCGAACCTCTATAAAAATCATCTGTGTCATTTATTTTTCAGCACATTTATATTTCTGCATATCTACTTTATATTTGCTGATTTGCAATCCAAACTGATTAATAACCAAGTGCTAAATTCTAGTGTTAAAACAAGTTTAAACCAAATCAAAGGGTGTTGTGTCTTCAGCTGATAAAACCAACACATCCAAGTTAAGTTTCGGGTTAAGCAATTGAGTTATTCTATCAGACTCTATCGAAAGTCCGTTGAGTGGCTAACTCATTTGAATAACTGACTTAGTTGTCCCTCAAGGACTTAGCTATTTTTATTAACTCGTAATTTCTTTAAAAGGACTAAATCGAAAATTTGGTAAGGTTTATTCAACCCCCTTCTAAACCTTACTCACACCCCTTGGGACCTACACTTCTCAAAGTCAGCTCTTATGGCTTCTCGAGACTTCTTGAATGCCAAAGCAGCTTTTTCTTCAATTGACAGTTCTTGAGGCAGCTGACTGAGGATAGAGGCGGTAACATTTCTTTGCTGCGGGGTTTAGGCAAGCATATTTTTT
The DNA here is from genome assembly GCA_016081115.2 of Rehmannia glutinosa. Taxonomy (NCBI): domain Eukaryota; kingdom Viridiplantae; phylum Streptophyta; class Magnoliopsida; order Lamiales; family Orobanchaceae; genus Rehmannia; species Rehmannia glutinosa. The sequence continues at coordinate 56,714,449 of CM071927.1, read as the reverse complement.
AAAGGTGGCTCCTTTATCTCACTTCCTTCCCCCTTGCTTCTTGCTTCCCCCTTACTTCCTTCACCTTTACTTTCATCTTCCCCATTTTTGGTATCATCACCAGGGGTTAGAGTCGACTGAGAGGATACTCCTCCAAGGATTAGATCAACCTTCTTATTAGTCATGTCCATTTTATCATAACTCTTGGAGTGTGCTATTATAATTCTAACCAAAGTACGTCTCAGCTGCCATCAGCTTCATTTTAGTTTGGAGCACCATTATCTATGTACGCATGGTGGCCTCTGTTTTTAGAAGGTCTGTCTTGTGTTGTGCATTCAGCAACTCCATGTATGTCTTGTGCGATTGATCTATCTGGAAGATGTGATCCCTCTGTCTCTACTGAAACTTGGCGTTCTCTGCACTCCATATTACCATTTTGGCAAATGGAGATTTGAAGTACGTAACTTGCTCCGCCTCAGTGCTTTCATTTGTGCCGTCTATTCCCTTATTCTCAAAACCTCATATATCTCTTGTGATGGTAGCATCTCTTTTGTCTAATCGTTGGTTAAGTGTTGTGAATCCCTTCTTCCATGTTTTCAATTTCATTGCAAATGGCCTTGAAGGCTTTTCTGAAGTTGGCTGCATCAGCGGACTACCCTTCAGGCAATACAACATCGAAGTCGAAACCAAATGGTACCATTTTGTAGTCATCAGAAGTTCCAATTTCTTCAGTTGGGACTTCGACATGGTATTTAGCACTTTCAGTAGCTGGGACTTCTACCTCGAACAGGAAATATTCAGCGAATAGGTCCTCAGGGAAAATAGAAATCTCTCCCCCTTCTGCTTCGGGAGCCTTACCCTTTTCCGTTGAAAAGTTCTTTAGCTCTATGTGCCTCGGCTGTCTCAGTGTCATCGGCAGTTTCACAAGCTGCGTTAACTCTTGGAGTGATCGACCTCATTTGTCTTAACATCTTCATTGGCATTAGTTAATTCTTCCATTTGAATATTCTTTTCCTTAGCTGATTTACCAGCATCATGGGAAGATGATAGAACCACAGGGGATGGGCCATCAACCAGTGTAAAATTTACAAGGGCATCTTTGTCACTATCTTTGCCTTTTCTTTGTGCCAGGACCTCCTCAACAGTTGTGTCCTCTTGAGATTTGTCTATAGGACTGGACTCAGCTTCGTCATCCATCTGCAAAAATTCGACGTCGACGTGTTCCTGCGAGTCATGAAGGGCACTAATCTCTTCTTCTTCCATTGACTATACTTGAGGGGCAGACACTTCTTATTCGCCTTGCTTACCCATGGAAGTCTCAACCTCCACTGGGCCTTCAGTACCCTCAGCAGTCTTAACCACTGATGGGCCTTTTTCATTCTTTTTTGCAGTCTCAACTGCATCAGGGTCTTCTGCAATCCCTTCAGCAGATTGAGCTACTTTAGGGTCTTTGGTGACATCCTTTGAGGTCTCAACCTTGCGGATTGCACTTTCAGAGCCAAGAGTATCAACTCCATTGGCTTCACTTCCATCCTTTGCCTTGGCTGCATCAGCAGCTTCATCGGCCTGCAGGACAACTGGGATTTTAGCTGAGACAGTCGAACCCGTCTGAGCCTCGTCAACCCCAGTCTGTTGTACATTTGAGTTCCCACCTTCACCTCCAATATTCTTTTAGGTTTTGTCTCCCACAGTCTGTAAGTCCAAGCGGCTATGATAATCTAGAGGGGGGTGAATAGATTATCTCCATCTTTTCGATTTCGCCCTCTTTTTCGAACAAAACAAGCCAAGACAATAATTAAGGTGCGAAAAGTAAACAACACGCGTCGAGTTATAGAGCTTCACCCCACCTAGGGTCTACGTGCTCTACCACCCCAGTATATCCGGGATGAGTTTCAAAAAGGAAAAAGAATTTTATTAATTACCAAAATTTATACAAATTCAACTTACAACATGACCTTGAAGAGCACCACACTCTTCTTCAACACCACCTTTGAGATTACCACAATCTCTCTTACCACAATCTCCAACGGCACCTTGTGAAGATCACCACAATCTTCAACCTTGAAGAATACCAAATTCTTCAACACCTCTAAGAGCACCACACTCTTCAATAAAAAGATCACCACAATTTTCTTGCACCTATCACCTAGATCATCCAAGTGTGTTCTTACCACAAGAACACTCACAAGGATATCTTGTGTTGAATGATAACCCAAAAATTCAAGATTACAACTCAATAATGAATGATACAAATTTGAGTGCATGTGTAATCAATAAATAAGCTTAGACCTCAATATGTGAAAGTGAAAGACCTTAGGCTATTACGACAAGAATAATAACAATGAAGAACAAATATGTTTACTTCAGTGTATCTTGTTGTGTTGTAGTTTTCTCTCTATTTGCTATGCTTCAAATCTTCCTCTATTTATAGGAGATGATTGATCCTTGATAGGCTCCTCTTGGAATCTGATATCTACAAAAACATACAATTAAAATCAAGATTATAGTTGTTAGAAATCAATCCCACAATTTAGGGAAAAGTTGTCTGCTGCACAACGGTTAGAATTTTGCTGTCAAACTTGAGGGCGACCGGTCGCGCAGAAATAGAGTTTGAAAAGAACACATCAAAAATTACACGGGGTAACCGGTCCAGGGGTCCGACCGGTCGCCTAGGGGTGCGACCGGTCGACCCTATAGAGGACCGGTTCCCCTTAGCCAAAATGAAGAGACAAAGAGTTCTGTATGTCAATTCTTCATTCCAGGTACCGATCGACGCTTAGGTCGACCGGTCGACCTCCATAAAAATATTTCCGTCTCATTTTTCTGTTTCAAAACTCATCTCCAGGTTAGGGTTGCCCTATAGGGCGACCGGTTGACCTTAAAACAAAAGTGTTGTCCAATATTTTATCGAAAATAAACTCCAAGAAATACTCCGAAAAATAGTAAAAATATTTTAAACCGATCGGGAGTATTTTGGACAACATTAGAAATATAGTTTTGATGTAAAAACATATTAACACAAAATTATCAAATGTGTTGTCCAATTTAGTCGAAAATAAACTTAAAGAAATACTCCGGAAAATATTAAAACTATTTTAAATCATTTAGGAGTATTTTGACAACCTTTAAAAACATTGTTTTGGTATAAAAACAAAATCATCAAAATCATGATAAAACCATTTATCAAACACAGTCTCCTCCAACCCGGCTGTGGTGGTTTGAGATTCCCCCTCAGCTGGTGCACCTCCTAAGACTTAGCTTCTTGTCCAGATGAGTGAGCAGTCGATAGGGCTGGTGTGTCAAGACCTTCTTCAGGGATAGGCTTGGCTAAGGTGCCCTCTTCTACTCCTTCTTTCACTTCATAGCCAAATCTCCTGGTATTTTCTTCCTCTGAGTGCACTAGGGAAGTGGTGACATCAATCACCCTCATCATTTCCAAGATATATGGGCTAGGAGAGATCAAGATTAAAGAAGACTCTTCTGGGCCTATTCACAATTGCTTCTCGTGCAGCCCTTTTGATTCTTGGATAGCTCGACTTAGTTCAGTCCTCTCTACTACTGGACCTAATCACAATTGCTTCTCGTGCAGCTCTTTTGATTCTTGGATAGCTTGCCTCAGTTCATCCCTCTCTACTACATCAGCAGGGCCCTTCTCTTTGCCACTGCTGCTAGCTGACTGAAAGGCACTTTCAAGTACTCCTTCAAATGGGCAGGGTTGAGGTTGCTTTGATTCCTCAATTGCCTTTGCCTTCGACTTATGCTTCTCCTCTTCTTTCCTTTGGAATTGGATGGTGGAACAGAAATATGGGTCCAATGCCGAAATGACCAAAATATTTCCTAGAAAGCTTAGGAGTTCTTCTTCCTCATTAATGAATTCCAGACTCTGGAATTGAGCTCTAGCATAAGTCAACTTCCAGTTTCTCCATATATAAAGCCTCTCCTGTACATCTCGGTATGTTGGAGATAGCACAGCGAGATCATCATCCTCATCATCTTCATTTACTAGCTCAAGAGGAGAACTTTCCTCCTCAGCTGTTTGAGCATCCGTCTGAGGGGAGCGTACAACCAGCTCCTCTCCATGGTCAGCTGTCTCAACTTCTTTTTCTCCAGTTGTCTCCCTAATAGTTGTTTCCTCAACACTCTGTTGATCTCCACCAGCAGTCTCTTCTTTCCTCTGTTTTTCGCTGACAGCAGTCTCCTGTTCTTTCTCAGTGGTCTCCATACCACTTTTCTCTTGCACAGACATTTTACAACAGTCTCCTCTTCCTCAACAGTCGCATTCACAACATTTTTGCCAGACTCATCTGGCTTAGCTAAGGCAGATTGTTTCACCAGTCGCCTTCTCTTGGTCTTAACCAGTGGAACTTTGGGTTCCACTTCCTCAGGTTCCTCGAATGTAAAAGATGATTCTCCTACCTTTAGCTTATTGGCTGTAGCTGGCTTCGGCAGCGTAGCTAAGCATTTCTTCTTCACGATTGGAGAAGGTGCAGGGGATTCCTTTTTAGTCTCGGCCCCTCTTGGGGCAGTGCGGGGTCTTCCATTTGTAGGGAAGGTGCCGATTTTCTTTGTAGGGGCTTTCTTCTTTTTCTGCATTGGCTTAGGAGATGGAGCCTTAGCAGTTGCAGGCGTGTCCTCTGAGACAGGGTTAGCTAACTCTCCTTCACTGGTATCAGCTTCTCTTGCATGAGCTTGCCTCTGAGCAGCTAATAGGTTGGCCCTAAACATCTTCTTTTTGACGTGGAATGGTTTCCCATTCCTAGGAGGAAGGCCCTTCACCTCCATCTGGTGGCCTATTACCAAGCCATATCCGAGCGAGCTCACGAATAGACCAGCATCATTTATGGTCTTGTTCATCACATTCTGGCAAATTCTGCTGAAGATGAACTTGTTAGTCCAAGTGGCTACGATAATCTAGAGGGGGTGAATAGATTATCGCGATTTTCTGATTTTCGCCCTCATTTTCTAATATGAGAAAGATGACCAAAATAAAAGTGCGGAAATGTAAACAACACACGATGATTTACAGAGTTTAACCCACCTAAGCCTAATCTTCTACCAACCCATTATGTCCGGAATGGATTTTGAAAAAGGAAAAAGTTTATTAATAGATACCAAAATATTACAATCTTGACCTTGAAGAGTACCACACTCTTATTACAACACCACCTATGAATATTACCACAATCTTCTTACACCAATGAAGAGTACCACTCTCTTCTACACCTAGAATCACCTAAGAGTGCTCTTACGACAAGAACACTAACAAGGGTGTCTTATTTTGGATGATTGAAAACAATTCAAGATTACAACTCAAATGAAGTATACAACTTTGAAGTGCAATGTAATCAAGAAGGAAGCCTAGTACTCAAGATATGCAAGTGAAAGAGTTAGGCTAAATACAACAAGAATATGAAAGTTCAGAACAAGAAGTTTGCTTGTGTTTGTATTGCTTGTGTTGTTTTATTGTGTTGCTTCAAGCCTTCATCTATTTATAAGAGAGGTCTTGGATTTGAATCCCAGCAATAGGCTCCTCCTTGGAGATTGAAATCTGTAAAAATTGCAAATCAAATGGAGAATATAGCTGTTAGAAATCAATCCCTTAATTTCATGAAAAGTTGTCTGATGTGCAACGGATAGTTTGCTGATAAAACCTTAGTTCGACCGGTTTACCTCTAATGTGAAAAATATGTTTGAAAATGAATTTAGGTTTGAAAATACACTGGTAAACTGGTCCAAGAGGGGCTAGACGGGTCGACCTCTTGTTCGACCGGTCGCCCCTCATGGTGACTGGTCCACCTCATTAAAAATGAGACAGAGAAGATTTTGGAACAATTTGAACACCCTAGCACTGGTCGACCGGTAGTCGACCCCTTAAAATTTTCTTCTGTCTCATTTCTATTTTAGAAATCAAACTTTAGGTATGGGTTTCCCTCTAGGGCGACTGGTTGGTCTCTAAACAGAAGTATTGTCCAATTTTTGTCGAAAATAATCTTTAAGAAATACTCCAAAAAATTAGTAAAAATCATTTAAATCGTTTTGGAGTATTTGGACAATATTTGGGGATATTATTTTGGTGTAGAAACTCAGTTATATGAAATCATCAAAATTACGATAAAAACATTTATCTAACAGAACTTAGCCAGTTCACCTTCTTCACCTCCATTATAGCAGCCATCACTGTCAGCTTAGTCCTTGACAGCTGATTGAAACTGCCAAACTTCGTGTCGACGCATTTGGCTACCACATCCATGAGTTTGTGGTTGTCCTTCTTCATGAGTGACTTCTTGGCTATATAGACAGCCTTCGCCGCAAACTATGGCTTAGAAATCTCTTTCCATGCCGCAGCCAGCTTAATATCTTTCTCTGTGATCTCCTTCAACCCAGATGAAGACAAATGACATGCTTCAGCTAAGTGCGCAGTAGTTATTTTGATGTCCTTGTTGTGGACGGACGAACGGATTTTTCCATCATGAACCTCAGCGTTCACATAAAACATCGCCACCTCCTCCGAATAGGTGTGCAAGAATTCCATAGAGAGAAACTCCTTCAGTCCGGATTACTCTAGTTTCTCAGCGATCCTTCAGGCCAATGCTTTGTCAACTCCGTGTTTGACCTAAACTTCAAAATTCACCATAGAACCAGTGTGGATTATCTCTGCCATCTTCACGAAATCATAGGTAGGAGCCATTTCTGAAATCAGAACTTGAACTTGAACGAGAAAAGAAACTAGATTTCGCTTTGGTTTGTAGAGAAAACTTCTATCTTTCGCTTGAGAGAGATGAATGTAGTGTGAGGAGAGAGAAAATTAATTTGAGTATATATGCGATGTGAATGGACGGTTTTTGGAATTCAAAAAGTTTGAACATGATCAATGGTTGAGATTAAGTCTTGAAACAACATTAATTTTCCTGCATTAAATGCAACAACATTTATATCCAATCTTAGGCTAAACAGGTACAGGCTTTTTACTGACATCATAATTACTGCTGATGCCATGCCCAAAACACTCCAGCTCGCAGAAAACGAATGTGTTTTGTCACTTAGCTCTTAAATACCTCAGCTATCTTCTATTAGTGACTTAACTCTGCTTCTATCTTCACATAATAAGCATTCAGATGTCCAGCTAACTCGATACATCGGACTAGCCATCTTATTTGTTTCACTTTTTTTGAAAAATGAAACTTTGTTGATTTCCAATACTCTCTTCTTTAGCTCTGCTGATTGAGTCTTCTGAGCCTCTTAACTCAGATCAATCAATCCAAGTTCATTTTTAAGTTCTTCAAATCTTGATTCACATAATGGCTCTGTGAATATATCATCCAACTGCATATCAGTTGATATGTATTCCAATGTGATATCTTTCTTTTCAATGTGATCTCTTATAAAATGATATATGGCATCAATGTGCTTTGTTCTTGAATGCAGTACTGGGTTCTGAGTAATTGCAATAGCATTTGTATTATCACACATAATCGGAATCTTTTTTTATTCTATATCATAATCTCTCAGATGTTGCCTCATCCATAACACTTGGGCACAACAGCTGCCTGCATCTATGTACTCTGCTTCAGATGTGGATGTAGCTATTGAATTATATTTCTTTTTGAATCAAGAAACTAATCCATTTCCAAGCATTTGATAGGTACCTGATGTACTTTTCCTATCTACTCTACATCCATCATAGAGTCTGAGTAACCAACTAGCTTAAATCCTCCATCATTTGGATACCATAAGCCAACTTCTTGGCATTCCTTCAAATACCTTAGGATTCTCTTGGCTGCAGTCATGTGACTCTCTTTTGGTGCAAATTGAAATCTGGCACATACACCTACAACAAAGGTGATGTCTGGCCTACTTGTTTTTAAATAGAACAATGATCGAATAAGGGATCTATATATTATTTGATCTACAACTTTTCCATCTGCATCCATATATATCTTGACTTATGTATTCATGGGAACCTTTACTGATGACTAGTCTTCCATACCAAATTTCTTCATTAAATCTCTGGTATATTTGGTTTAACTTATGAAGGTTCCTTCCTTCATTTTCTTGACTTGAAGACCTAGAAAGAATGTCAGCTCTCCCATCATACTCATTTCAAACATCCTTTGCATGAGTTTTGAAAATTTGTCACACAGCTCTTTGTTTGTGGATCCAAAGATGATGTCATCCACATAAGTTTGAACAAGCAATATACTCTCCACATCTTGAATTCTGAAGAGTGTTCTATCAACCTTGCCTTTTGTGAATCCATTGTCAATAAGAAACTGAGACAATGTGTAATACCAGGCTCTTGTTGCTTGTTTCAATCCATACAATGTTTTCTTGAGCTTGTAGACTTTATCTCCAATAGTTTTCTTCTCGAAACGTGGAGGTTGTTCCACGTAGGCTTCTTTTTCCAAAAGTCCATTTTAAAAATGCATGGATAGACTCTTCTGTAACCATAGTCCTCTTGTTCAGCCATCTATAAGCTTTACTCTTAGCTGAGTATCCCAAAATGATACATTCATCAGCTTGAGCATCAAAATCTTTTAAGTTGTCCTTGCCATTATTGTGAATGAAGCACTGACATCGAAAGATGTGAAAATATCCAACATTTAGCTTCCTCCCTGTCCAAATTTCATAAGGCGTTTTGGACAACTGCCTATTTATCATTCACTGATTTTGAGTGTAGCAAGCAGTATTAATGGCTTGAGCCCAAAATCTCTTAGGAAAACCAGCTTCAGCTAACATGGTCCTCGAAGCTTCCTTGAGAGTTCCGTTCCTTCTTTCAGCTACTACATTCTGTTGTTAAATTCATACAAATGACAACTCATGAGCAATACCATTTTCAATGCAATTCTAAGTTATAATTCCATTGACAAACTTAGTCCGTCTATCATACCTTATCTTTATAATGGTTTGACTATTCTCATTTTGAACTCTTCTCATCAGCTGACGGATCTTCTGCAACGTTTCTTTCTTTTAACACATAAATATTGTCTATGTGTATCTTGAATAATCATCTACCACCACTAGGGTTTATTTCTTTCCACTGTTGCTAGCTGGTTTAACAGGACCAGATAAATACATATGCAATAAGTGTTGTAAAATATTGTGCGGGAGTCCGAAAAAAACAAAAAATCAGAAGCTTGTAATGAAACAGAAATGGAAAAACCTGAGGCGTGCGAGAAAGCACTGTCCTTAAGGATTTTATTTCGTCAATCCCCCAGGATTCAACTGGTGTCCGAATGGCAAATGGGAAAATAAATTTGTAACCAACAGATTGTTACTTTTGATAGCAGCAGAAAAAAGACGCAAGGGAAGAAGTCAGATTGTATTTTTTCTCTGTGTGTTTTCAGCAATAGAGGCTTTTCTTATATAGACTGAAGCTTAACGAGTAGAAACGGAAACACGTTTAACCAACCCCAAATATTAGGCTTCAGTTTTTAAACGTTTTAATATTTTATAAAACACGACTGATTCAATTAATAGGATAAAGATGAGCCCATTTGAATTGGTAAAAAAATCAAGCCTTAAAATAGGAACAAAACGTAGGAGCTGATTTTTGAAAAGGAAGAAATCGGTCCAACTCGGTTAAGACTAAAATGCTAAGCCACAAAATTAATTTTAAAGTGGCAAAACAAATCTGGTTGAGCCCGTATCGCCCGCGCGCGCGGGGGGATGGTGGCAAATCTGCGATTTTACACTTGAAACCATAAATTTGGCCCAGCTCTTTATGTGCGCGAGGCCTCCTTATTCTCTTGGCCCGTTATTACTAAGCCCATAAGGTCACTCATTAATAAAGAGGATAAAGCTTCTTTTGGTTTCCTATGTGGGATATACAATCTTTTAAAAACACTCACAAAATACAACAATAAGTGCAATATCCTTGTTGAAGAAGGATTGTCCTTGAAAGAAGATTTAATTTGTTTCCCATCAGGCATGCATCAGAAATGCTTTCTTTCTTGTACACTGAGTCAGGAAATCCTTACACAATATGACACCTTGCAAGCTTCTTGATTGTCTTGAAATTTAGCTGACTCCGCTTCTTGTGCCCTGACCCAACTTAATTTTTGTACTCTTTGCTATGAGACATGTGCTTGGTGTAGCAGTTGACCAATCCACTACATACATGTGCTTGGTGGAAGCCACAACTGATGCCGAGGAAGATGTTAAGATAGTGGAGGATCAGTCAACTCAACTGGATAACATAGCTTCTCAAGATGCCGATGAAGCTGAAACAACTGAGGCATATAGAGCTGAGAACATATTGAAGGAAAAGGGAAAGGCTCCACAAGCTGAAGACGTGGACATCCCTATCTTCCTTGAAGATCTATTCGCGGAATACTTTCCGTTTAAAGCCCTGATTGGTTTTGACTTTGATGCAGTATGGCCAGAGGATCAGTCCGCTGAGACAACAGACTTCCGGAAAGCCTTTAAAGCCATCTATGCTGAGATAGAGAAGATGGAGCATGGCTTTGCATCATTGGACCAAAGGCTAGAAAACAGAGATGCTACCATCACTGGAGACATCAGAAGGACTGTACTGCAAATTCGATAATGGGTTGGATAGGTCAAGGCCTTAAGGCGTGAGCAGGTAACCTATTTTAAGTCTTTAGTCGCGAAGTTAGTGATTTGGAGCTCAGGCAAAGGGACCACGTATTCAGGATGGATGAGTCACATATATCTGACATAGAGTTGCTCAAGCTTCAACACAAGTCCGAAATTTCAAGACTGGAGGCCAATGTTGAACATCAAATTAAGGTGTTCCAGACAGAAAGGAAGTTGATGGCGGCTGAGTCCAAGGCTCTGAGGTCGGAATTAAGAGAAGCTTACTCAACGACCCATGACAAACATGACTCTATGAACAACATGTTTGATTTTCTCTTGAGTGGTATTTTCCCAAACTTAGCGCTACCACTTGGTGATGATGCCAAAAAGGGGGAAGAAGCTACGAAGGAATTAAAGGAAGGGCACGGGAGTGATAATGAGGGAAGCAAAAGGGAAGCAAGCAAGGGGCAAGGAAGTTATGTGAAGAAACCTCAGTTGAATAATATTTGCTAAGACCCCACAACAAGGAGAAGTGACAGCCTCAATTCTCAGCAGACTACCGAAGGAGCTGACTGTAGAGGAGAAAGCTGAAATGGTAGTCAAGCAGTCGAGAAAGGCCATGGAAGCTGATTTAGAAAAGGTAGCGGAGAAGCACTCCGAGCGCATCAAAAATATCAAAGCAAGATTAAACGCCCCCCAGCTAGATTACTGCAGGATTCCCCAACAATAAAACCCCCTAGAGAAATCACAATACCTGATGCTGGATCTGAACCAAGATCACTAGAGGAGTTTCAAACTCTAGAAGCTGAAGGTTATTCAAGAACATAACTCTACCACAGGCGTGGGACTTGTACAGGGAAAAAGGATTTTAATTGTGCAGATTAGTTGCGAAGCAGCAGAGTTCCAATAGTCACTCAACTGGAAAGGCACCAGTACAGTACACTCCCAGAGGAGGAGCTGAGTCATACAGAGGGAGGGGAATGCTTGGAAGTGGTGGAAGAAGTATAAGCACTCCACCACATCCACGACCTACAGATACAAGATTTATTGCTCCGCATAAAAAAGGGATCAATTACTGGGCTGCCTTCAATGCTCTTGCTAACCTTGAAATGGAGCACAAGAATGAGGAGGCAAGAAGAAGACAGGAGGTTGAGAATGAAATGGTCGATAGAGAATGGGAGGAAAGGCAGCGAAGGGAAGACCCTGCTGCTAAGCGCGCCTAAGAAAGAAAGAAGAAAGAAGAACAAGAAGAAAGGAAGAGTTGAGGAAGATAGAAAGAGAGTTGAAGATGAAGAGAGAAGAAGCAAGCAGTCGTGACGTTGAAGACGATTGTAACCCCTTTAGTGTATTTTACTTAAATGTAAATACAAATTTTGTAAGTCTTTCTTGTAACATCATCATTCTTATTTTGCTCTGATACAGTACCATAAGAAGCTCTGATGCAATGTAATAGATAGTATAGCTCAGATACAGTGTATAGAGTATACTATGAAACAGCTTTGTAAAGTGCATATGTAAAGTACAAGAATTATATGCTCAATAAAATTGACATATTCAACACATACATTCTTTGTTACTCCACTATTTATTTATTTTTGTAATTGTTTAGGTATCAGCATCATCAAAAAGGGGTAAATTGTTAGGAAAATTTATGATTAGATTTTGATGATACCATTTAAATTTAGAATACGAAGTTGGCACCCCATTTTCCTTGTATTTCTATTTGTAATATCGGATTGCATGAGCTGAGTTGGAGTCAGCTATGTTGAAGAATACAAGAGTCAACTGAAGACTGAAGATAAGACCCAACTATGTGTCAGATGTGTGTAGTCAAGATGGAAGTCAATTGAGTCATTCCTAAAAGGGGTCTAAAATCGAAGGAACTCGATCCAACACATTCAGTGAAGGAAAGAATACTTCATCAACTTGAAGAGGAAATAGTTTAAAGAACTAAAGGGGTCTACTTTCCAAGGTTGAAGGAGCTGTAGTAAGGTTCAAGGTCGAACCAGAAGATTTGAGCTCATTGGAAGGCTGTGTAATCAATAACAAGAGTTTGAAGGGAGTTGAAGTAGCAAGGCAGCTGTCTTGTGAAGAAGCTAAGTCCCAAGAGCAGCCATCTGTGTGATCAAGGCTGACTCGGACTAATAACTACTTTGTAACCAGATCTGTTACTTAGTGGATTCCTCCAGCAGTTGGAAAAGAGTGGATTAGAGGAATTACCCCATCCTCGATCCACTATAAAATTTGCTTGTGTCAGTTTACTTACAACACTTTAATTTCCAGCATACTTTTTGATATCTGCTGTTGAGTTAAAATTGCTAAACTTAGCTGATAATAACCTTGCTAAAAACAAGTTTAAAACTTTAAGGGTGATAAGTCTTCCGCTGAACAAAACCAAATCAACTGAAAAGTTAAGTGTTAGGTAACCCAGCTGAGTTATACTATCAATAGCTTAGTCGAGTCTGTTGAGTGGGTAACTTTGCTGAAGTAAGCCAACCTATCTTTCCCCCAAGGACTTAGCTGATTTGAGTTAACTCTGTTAAAATTATTTAAAAGGACTAAGTTCGAAAATTTTGTAAGGTTTATTCAACCCCCTCCCCCTTCTAAACCTCACAACTCACCCCTTGGGACCTACATGTTACAAGTAGCTCATCTCAAGTTTTAACATTCGCATTCAAGGCATTCTTTTTAGGAAAGAACTTTTTCTTCTTTTGTTCTACCTGCACCATTTTGGGGCAATCGGCTATAAAATGTCCGCATTTTCTGCATTTATAGCACGAGTTGTCTCTTGCCATTCTTGCCATATTTTTATTGACAAATTTGGCAAACTTTCCTACCAGGGCGGTCCTTTCCTCATCATCTTCATCACTAGCATAATAAGAATTATTTAAACTAGAGGCAAAATCTTTAAGGGTAGATTGCGTACCCGGTTGAGAGGTGGATGGTTTAGTGTTCTTTCTTTCTTTGAGATAGACTTCATAGATAAGAAGATTTCCAATGAGCTCATCGAACTTGGGAGTCTCAAGATTTTGAGCTTCCGTGATAGCAGTGACCTTCTCAGACCATGTACCTATAGGTCCAAAGGGGTGTTCAATTAAGTCTAGAAGGGGGGTTAAACAGACTTAACCAATTTTCCGATTTTAACTTAAATCAGACTTTTATATAAGTAAACATCTGTGTCCTTTTAGAAGACAACTAGGTTCAACCTCCACAGGAGAGTTAACCACTCAACAGACTCGACTGAGCTGTTGATAGAGTAACTCGCTGAGTGAAGTGAGCTCCTTTAAAAATTTAGTTTACTTGGTTTTACAGCGGAAGTCGTACCCCCTTTTTAGAATGATTTTCAACACTTGTTTTAGGTTATGTTATTACCAGTTGAGTGACCAAATTATATCAGCAATAATAAAGATATGCGAAAAGTAAATGCTAAAAGCAAATGACACTGAGCAATTTTATAGTGGTTCGAGGATGGGGTAATTCCTCTACTCCACTCTTCTACAACTCCTGGAGGTAATTCACTAATGCAACAAATGTTACAAAACAGATACAACACTCCAAGTAAGCTTGGATCATACAACCAGCTCTACTCCTAGGACTCAGCTTCTTCGTAAGGAAGCTGCCTCACTACTACAGCTATTTCGAACCCTTCGGACTTGCTTACTTAGCCCTCCATCAGATTCAAAGCAAGTTCTAATGTGAACCTTGTTGCACGTCCTTCACAACGTGAAAGTGCACACCCTTTTTTCTTGAGAAAAAAATTTCGTCTTCAACTGGTTGAAACTTTCTTCCTTCTTTCATTGGATGTGTTGGTTAGAATCACTTCGAAAGTAGGCTTGAGATTTGAATGAATCGCTAGAGAATATTTTTCAGTTGCTTGCTTTGCTCAGATTTCACTTGAATGTGTCACGTTATCCTCATATTTCTCTCAAATTTTTCCTTAGTCTCTTATAGTGATAGATTGAAAAAGGGTCCATTGAAGTGATAAACATTTTTCAAAATTCACTTCTTTATCGTTGGCTTGTCTTGATGTGCACCTATTGAAGTTAACCCTTCCTTAAATTAATGCTCAGATGTAAGTCTACTGAAAGACACATCTTCTTTACTTGATTGAAATTCTTCTTCGATACTCAGCTGCAACACATCTGAATATTCACATCAATTCTTTAGTCAGCTTCTGTGATCTTCAACTTTGTTGCTTCTTAACTCAGCTTATATCATATCTATTACATATTTGAAATACAACAAAAATATGGTGTCAACTTGCTAATCTAATTTTTTTATGCATCATTAAAATCTATACAAATAAATTTCCTAACAATTTCCCGGTAGAGCATTTAGGACCTTTGTGACTTTGTCTTCCTCGAAATGATCTTTCCAAGTGCTAGAAGAGGATTAACAATATATCTTTCAACCATTCTCGAGATACTTTTACTTTCAAACATAGTGAAATTCTCGAAATCTTTATCAAGCATTATTTTACGAGCTTGTTTCACCTTCTTGGTTCCTTCGTAGATAGTTTCCATTTTGTCCACGCTTCGTGCGTGGATCTTATTCCCCTAATACGAATGTATTTAGTAGTGGTAAATGAACAATGAAGAATATTTAAAGCCTAACTGTTTACGGAGTAGAATTTCCTGTCGTCGTCATCGAATTTCTTGAAGCTTTTGGGAGCAAGAGTTCCATCTTCTAATTTTTTTGTTGGTTGAGAAAATCCTTCGATGGCAGCATTCCATATGTCAAAACCGCAATCTTGTAGAAAGTATTCCATCATTTCTCTCTAAAAGGTGTCATTGTTTGTGTCGAATAGAGGGGGCTGGTTGGATGAGGTGTCAGTTGGAAGGCAGCTCTCGTTTGCGGCCATAGATCTTTCCTCTTTACTCTCAATGAAGAACGAGCTTGCTAAAGAGTTGGGCTCTAATACCACTTGTTAGTCCAAGTGGCTACGAAAATCTAGAGGAGGGTGAATAGATTTTCTCAATTTTCCGATTTTTGCCCTCTTTTCGAATTATAAAAAACTCTTCAAGAATGAGGTAGATTGAAGAAAAATGAACACAATGATTTAAAGTGGTTCAACTCACCTAGAGCCTAATATGCTACCAACTGGTGTGTCCGAGTTGATTTTGGAAAGAAAAAGTTTATTAATTGATACCAAACAATTACAACTTTTACTTTGAAGAGAACCAAACTCTTCTTACACCTTTGAAGAGCACCAAACTCTTCAACACCTAGTGAATCAACCAAGTGTGTTCTTGCCGAAAGAACACTCAATAAGTATATAAAATTTTGGATGATTTGATCAATCAAGATTACAGCTCAAATGAAAGTTTACAACTTTAAAAGTGCAAGTGTAATCAAGAAGAAAACCTGATAAGCAAGATGTGAAAGTTTAGTTCTTAGGCTATTACAACAAGAATATGAAAATAAAAGCTTGAGAAGTTTGCTGAAGTTTTCAATGGAAATTAGACGAAGTGAAATGCTCTCTTCTCTCTTATCTTTACCGTCCGCCTGAAATTGTGCAACGGCGACGGTGCCTTCGCCGACGGTCACCATCACGACTTCGACAGACTCGTTCTACGGTTTAACATCTTATTTTATGTCTCATCACGATCGTCCTCTGTCATCCCTTCCCTCTCAAACAAAATCCACGTCGGAAACAACTCCTCCACTGCCCACTCGACGTCCCCATCACCCAGCAGCCATGACTCCGGTTACTCATGGTGCTACATCATCACCTCTGCCATGCTATGGTTTGCCTCGAAATTTTGAGCCATCAAAATATGGTTCAGTCTCGTCGGAGTACCTGCAACCAAAAATCGTGGAAGAAATTAGGGGGGCTCTTCCCCCCTCCTCTTTGCACGCTGCTGCCCTTGGAGGCCTTCCCCCCATGGCTTCCGCTAACCATGGGGGGGGGACAGCCCCCTTGTGTGCCATTATGGAGGGCTGGCGGCTACTTCTACCTCCAAGGCAACCCCCTCCTAGGGGGGTGATGACCCCTGGGCTGCTGTCTGCCATCCACAAGGCATCCCTTCTGCATGTCATCCAAAGAATGCTTCTCCAATTGCTGGAAGTTCATCCACAGTGGTCAATCCCCATGAATCGAACCCTCGACTTTTGGCTCATGATGCTAATGCTCATAATTATTTGGGTAGCACTTTTGCCAAAGTTGTTTCAGGTAATCCTCAACCCATGGATTCAGTTTTTCCCCAGGTCCCAGGTAATTTCTCTTCCTTTTCTTATGCCGTTTCGGGCAAGATTAATTCTATCCCTAAGCCTGTTAGGAAGGGAGATTACTACTCTGTGACTATTGATGAGAATGTCTATCAGCAGTGTCTTATTGAATTTTCTTATTCTTTGATTGGGCGTGTTATTTTGGGCAAGGGTAACAAGCCCTGGCCAACGATGATGCTATATAAATGGCTATCTGAACTATAGGGCATTAAAAATAATTGGAAATTAATTCCCTTGGGCAAGGGATACTTTTGTGTTAAATTTTTTAATGCGCAGGATCTAGCATGTGCTCAGTTACGTATCAATTGGGCACTTAATCCGGGTACGATTCGGCTTTCTCCATGGGTTCTAGACTTCAACCCTTACAAAGTTCACACCTCCATAGCCAGTGTTTGGGTTCACATTTTTTAGCTCAGTTTGGAATACTGGGATTCCAGTACCATTTTGGGGAATGCCAGTGCGATTGGTACTCCGATTCAGATATATCAGCAGTCACTGGATAGCTCTCTGGGATATTTTATAACTGTGTTGGTCTATATAGATCTGGCAAAACCAGTGGAGGATCACATTATGGTTGAACGGGTTGGCCAGTGTTCGTTTGTGTCAGTTAGCTATGAAAAACTCCCGAGTTTTATTCTAAATGCTATGTTACGGGACATTTAACTACTTCTTGTCGTCTGACTTCTGTGGGGACTTCGGCTACAGACAGACGCCCTAGTCCTCCTCAAGGACGTTCTAAGGCTCCGGATGGATGTCGTACTTCAGCACAAAGAGGTCGTTCTAGAGTTCGTAAAGTTTCCCGCCCAGTGCAGTAGGCTAGGGACAAGGGCAAGGCCATTGATAACTCAATGGATAATATGGCTTCGGATATGCGGTCGGGCTCCCCCTCACGTGCCATAGTCACTTGTCCGAATGATATCCACCTAGGTAATGCTTTTGAGGACCTTGCCACGGAAGAGGATACTCCAGACCAGCATCCTACGGACTCATCTACAGATCTCCCTATTCGGCATGCGGTTCCCAATGCTACTGTCTATAATACAAGTCTGCCTCTTACTATTTAGCATTCGTTGGAAAAACCAATCCGTGCTCTCAGTCGAGCTTTCCAGGATAGCTCCCTTGATGCGGCCAAATCAAGCTTAGTCCAGAATGTTGCGCAGGGCCCTTCTCCGGCTATCCATGACCTCACGATCGAGTAGGACCCTTTGGGGCCTAATGAATTAGATTTTGCAGCCTCAAAACGATGGGCGGATTATGCTTATGAAGTTGCTAATGCTTAGTCATCAGATTCTGCAACACACCACACTCATGTTTTTACCATGTGCTCGACATGGCAGCCCCCCTCTCCATCTCAATGAATTGCATCTTCTGGAATATTCGGGGGATTGGGAGCATTGCTTATCGTAATGTTCTTAAGGCTTTATGTCAGAAGCATAAACCTTCTATTCTAGCTATCTGTGAGCCTAAGGTGGACATTTCTTCGATTTCGGCTTCCTATTGGAGTAGTCAGGGTTTGAGTTTCGTGGCCCAAAATTTTCGTGCTAACGGTCGGGCTGATATTTGTGCTTTCTGTGATCCGGGTATCTCTGTTTTGCAACATGTGTGATCTTCGTCTCAGTGTATTGTTCTGCAGGTTCAGATGGGTTCTATTATTTTTCATTTTGGCTTTGCTCATGGTTTGTGTGATCATATATTGCTCGGCGCAGGCTTTGGCTGGATGTGAGGAATTTGGGTCCTGACGATTTACTGCTTATTGGGGATTTTAATGAAGTTTTGGGTCATCACGAGCGCTCGGGTAGTGGCATTTTATCCTAGGCCTCTTGCCAGGACTTTAGGTAATTTTTGGAGGATTCTGGTTTGTTTTTGGTGCAGACTAAGGGAAACTCATTCACTTGGTGCAGTCTCCGTACGCCATTAGCCCTTCTCCAGGCTAAATTGGATCGAGCTCTTGCAATTTGTTGATTTTTCTCTCTTTGGTAAGTTGTCAAGGGTTTGGTTCTTCCTCGCAGTGGCTTGGATCACCGCCCCATTCTGGTTTCTTGCTCTTCATCTGTCAGCAAGGGTCCAGTTCCATTTCATTTTCAGCGTATGTGGGTGTATCATGATTCATTTCGGGACCTAGTTACTTCTTCTTGGGCCCTTCCGTGCGCTACATCCAATCTACTGCTGCGCATCATGTGGAAGCTTAAAAGGTTGCGTCAGACTATTAAGGTATGGAATACTGATGTATTTGGGGATGTTAATCGTAAGGT
Organism: Rehmannia glutinosa; assembly: GCA_016081115.2. Lineage (NCBI taxonomy): Eukaryota > Viridiplantae > Streptophyta > Magnoliopsida > Lamiales > Orobanchaceae > Rehmannia > Rehmannia glutinosa. The sequence goes on along the minus strand of CM071927.1, from coordinate 56,695,454 downwards.
GGAGAGTCAGATGGAGAATGTTCGGCAGGTTCAGGCAGATATGGAGACCTTGGGCTTTACTGAGGCACGTCGTCACATGGAACTGGAAGCTCTTAATACTTTGTCTCATACGCTCTTATTACAATCTGAATTCCTAAAGCAGAAAACTTGCTCGGCCTGGCTTAAGGATGGGGATCGTGATACAACATTTTTTCATCATCGGTGCCAGATTCGCAGTGGACACTCGGGGATCCAGTGTCTGATGATTGATGCTAGTTATTCGGATGATCCAGTGGTTCTTGGAAATCGTATTATATCCTTCTATAAGGAGCTCTTCGCGGATACAGGGAATACAGTTTTTGATTATACTATGGTTGATCAGGTGATTTCTCCTTTGGTGGGCGGGCAGACAATGCTCTTTTGATGGCTATCCCGTCGGATTCATAGATTATAGATGAAGTTTTTGAGCTGGGCTCGGATAGCTCTCCTGGTCCGGACGGTTTTAGTGGGGTCTTTTATCATCACTGTTGGGACGTCATCTCGATAGAGATTATCGCCTGAGTCCGCTCGTTCTTCATTGGCTCGACTCTGCCTCCAGGGTTGAATGCTAGCTTTATGGCTCTCATCCTGAAGACCATGGACGCGAATACTATTGATAATTTTCGCCCTATTTTTATGAGTAATTTCCTCTTAAAGGCTATTATTACTAAGATTTTGGCTACTCGATTGGGGGATATTATTTCTCAGTATTTGTCTCCTACACAACTTGGTTTTATCTCGGGCAGATAGATTCACGACTGTATTGCTATGGTTTCAGAAGGATTCAATGTACTGCATGGTCGACTTGATGATAATATGATCTTAAAAATCGACATCCGTAAGGCATTTGACACTTTAGACTGGGGCTTCCTGATACATGTTCTGCATCGGTTCGGTTTCTCGGAGACTTTTGTTCATTGGATTGAGATTATTCTTCGGTCATCTAGGATCTCGATTTTACTTAATAGATCGCCAGTCGGGTACTTTCATTGCTTTTATTGGGTTAGGCAGCGTGATCCTCTATTTCCTCTTCTTTTCTGCATTGCGAAGGAGGTTCTGAGTAAACTTATTGTGGAAGCAGTGCATCATAACCAGCTTGGGCCGTTCATTGCGCCTACGAATATTGTCTTCGCATCTTTGATTCTCTTTGCTGATGATATTGTTATCATGTGTGGGGCCTCTTCGGCTAACGCTCGTACTCTCCTTCAGATTCTCACTCGGTACGGTGATATTTTGGGTCAGGTCTTCAATCAAAGAATGTCGAAGGTATATTTTGGTGCACGGGTTTCTTCTTATCTGCTCAGGCGTGTGCATGACATTAATGGTATCTAGTTAGGGGCCTTTCCCACGGTTTATTTAGGAGCTCCAATCTTTAAGGGGGCGCCGAAGGCCGCGCATTTGCAGCATGTTTTTGATAAGATCGTCCTGAAGTTTCGTAGATTGAAAGGGACGACACTCTCCCTTGCTGGCAGAGTCTGCTTGGTTAACTAGATAATCACTAGCTCATTTGTGCATACGATGATGATTTATAAGTGGTCGCGATCCTTGCTCAGGCAAATAGAGCAAGCCATGCGCAACTTTATTTGGAATGGTGATGTGAACTCCAAGGGCTCGGTGGTAGTCAATTGGGCTCGGTGCTGCATGCCTCGGGCGGAGGAGGGTTGGGCATCCACTCTCTTACGATGGCGAATACTGCGTTTCTGATGAAGCTGCGATGGAAGGTGATGACTTCGGATTCTGTGATCTTCCAGGTTCTCCGTAAACATTATTTGAATTTGGATGGTTCTTTACGTAGATCATTTCTTCCTTCTTCGATATGGTCTGGGATTAGGCCCTGTATTGAAGATTGTTTAAATGCATCTCGATGGATCCCTGAGGATCATTCCGAGGTATTATTTTGGATTGATAAATTGTTGGGCCACTGCATTGCTGACAGAATTAGTATTCCGCATGAGTACAGATACCTCTTTCGGCAAACTATTTATGCATACTTCTACGAAGGGTCTTGGCATTTCACCTTCTCCTTCGTCGAGACTTACCTGGACCTCGTCCGAGACATTGTTCGCATCCCTATCGCACCAATTTCGACGGACACATGGGTTTGGATGCATTCTGACAATGGGAATATTACCTCGAAGACGGCTTATTTGCATATTCAACCTCGTTCTCTTATTGTCCATTGGGGTTCTTGTATTTGGTCTCCTCACATTTCGGAACGTCATTCGATTGTGGTTTGACGGGCAATTCACAATCGTTTGGCGGTCTTGTATGTTTTACGCCCTATGGGGAGTTTTATTGGCCCCTCGGCTCTTGGTCTTTGTTGTGCATATGCTGAATCTATTGACCATTTATTTGTCTCTTGTGTCTTTGCAGGGGATCTACGGCGTTGGATTTTTGCGGCTTTTGATATCCATCCTTTTACGGCCTATAGCTTTAACAAATTTCTGGTTCGGTTAATGCATTTCCGGTTCACTGATCAGATTGCTTTTCTATGGCGTGTGGCAGCGATCTCCTGCGGCTGGCTTATTTGGCATATTCGAAATGATTTGGTTTTCAATGATAAGGTCGGACGGTGGAAGCGGCGATAACCAATCTTTGGGTTCTTATTGTTGAATCATCTTCTTTGGATAACGGTTCAATGAACAATGATCAGCAAGACCTCTTTATCCTCAGGCGTCTTCATGTTTCGGGGCGCGTCACACAAGCTCCCAAGATTGTACAGGTTGATTGGCAAAAAACCCTCCCTGGGTGGATCAAAGTGAATACGGACGACAACACCTCTTGGGCGTCAGGTAGCCTTACAGCTTCTGGGGTCTTCCGCAATTGCAGAGGCTTATTTCGGGGGTGTTTTGTGGAACGTTGTGGCACGGGGTATGCTTTCGAGGCTGAGTTGGTGGCGGCCACTTTAGCCATTCACTATGCTCACGCTAAAGGCTAGACCTAACTTTGGCTAGAGTCTGACTCGGTTTATGTTGTGGAATTACTTCGTAAGAAATCCGTTGTTGTCCCATGGCGTCATCTTAGCAAATGGCGATATACTCCTCATTTGCTTTCACAGATGAATTTGCTATATTTTTCATGGTGGGGTACTCTTTTTCCTTCCAAGGGTTTTTCCCACAAGGGTGGGTTTTACCATGGGAGGTTTTAACGAGGCCCCAACAATTCAGCCATCTGGTCGGCTTGTGACCATTTCGTTTTTCTTTCGAACTCATTTTCAGGCTTACTTATTTTGGCTACCTTATCTTCCTGTGATTAGGACAACTCTCTTTTTTATTTTTTATATATATATTCAAAATTATTCATAAAACAAAAAGTTTGCTGAATTTTTCTTGTTGTAATTGTAGAATAATATGTTGTATTTGATCCTTCAAGTTCTTCAACTATTTATAGAGGAGCTTCAAGATTTTATTTCCAATATAGGCTCCTCCAATTTGAAATTTATCTGCAAAAGAATGATAAAATATCTAAAAATATGGTTAAGAATTTATAATGTGAATCTTGCTGATAAGTACTTAAGCAACGAATAAAATAGGTTATCAAAAACCTTATAGTAACTGGTCGCTATGTTGAGATTTTAAAATTTTAAACCGTTGGATCAAGATTTGACATAACACGTCATAGAGGATGAACTGTCACTGCCAAGGGCGACCGATCACTGTCTATGGCGACCAGTTGTTGTGGATAATGACCGTTAGCTCGAGAAATAGAGAAGAAAAACAAGGATTCAACTTTCTTCATGTATAGGGCGACCGGTCGCCCTCCATCTGATATCTTCTCTATTCTATTTCATGTTTTAAAACATTCAGGTATGGGTCTCCCTATAGGGCGACCGATCGACCTTTTTTTTGAGAAGTTGTCCGATTTTTGTCAAAAATAAAGTTCAAGAAGTATTTCAAAAACTTAGTAAAAATCAATTAAAATGTTTTGAAGTATTTGGAAAAATTTTAGAAATTTGTTTTAGTATAAAACTCATTTATATGAAATAATCAAAATAAAAATAAAAATATTTTTCTAACAGTAGGCTCATTTTGCATGGCAGTAACAAGTGGATTAATGTTTCAAAATAGTCACAAATGATTTTTGCTTGGAAAACTAGTGTGAGTTGATTTCTCCAATTTACAAAAAATGATATATTTTCCTAGTAGTTGAGTTAAATAATGTCTTGATCATATTTGGAGGCCTTTGAAGGAAACAACTACATACCCATTAGGTGTGGCTATTCCTTGTGACTAATTTCTTCAAGTTTATTATTGTTTAAAAAGGTAGGATCATATGAAAAAGAACTACCTTTGAATTTGAGTGAAAGCAACCTACTGGCTAAATCCCTCATCAGTCTTGGAAAAATTGCAAAAACACGAAAAATATTGAAAATATGGTATTTCAGATTACACTTCATTGAATCTGTGAGTATATATGTGGTAAAAATGTGCCAAAATTTGAAATTGCATCCACTGTATTAGTCCATAAAATATTTCGTGTGCGATTTTGTTTTCTTATTTTTAGGCATATTTTAGGTTTTACATGTTCTGGTGATTTTGGCTAAAAATATGAGATTTGGTTCCCATATATTAATTGGGAATATATTCATTCTTTCCTTAAAATTAAATTTTTTTGATGGATAATGATTGGTGGGTTATACTTAGTTTGAAAGACTTGGAAGATTTGAATAAATTTTGGTCATAATTATATGTATCTTTTGTTAAGAGTGTTAAAAACTTTTAGGATTCTGTTTTGATATTTTTGGGAATACTAATTTACGGAACATCTTGGCCTTCTCTTTATTCTCGATCATCTTTTCGATGTTTTTCTTACAAAATTTTTAGAGACTTCTGATCCTTTATTCTCCTCAAATTATTGAATATGTATTGAACTTTTTACGTCCAAGACAGGGGGAGCATACATGATTTTGTTACCTATGTTTTTAGGACAAAAAAGGAGAGAAAAAGATTGATTGTGATACATTTGATTGAGGGGGAGTTTTATGAATATTTAATATTTGATATTCTCCTCAAATTTTTGAATGTGAATTGAACTTTTTACGTCCAAGTCTGGGGAATCATACATGATTTTGTTACCTATGTTTTCTGGACAAGAAAGGGGATAAAAAGGTTGGTTGTGAGACTTTCAATTCAAGGGGAGTTTTCAAGATATTTGATATTTGATTTATGAATGGTTCGCTGAATGTTTAGAGTTATTTTGAAATGTGTTCTTAAATGTGATTGCATTTTGTTCAGCATGTGATTCATGGGGAGTTTGATTTGTGCTTGAAATGTGTTGTCAAAAAAAGCAAAAAGAGGGAGATTGTTTGTAATACCCGAGTCTCTCACTACTCACTAGGCCAATATAGTTCATGCATTACATGTTAATTATGTGCTGCTATTTGCATAATCTGATTATTTTATGTGACATGGCTAGTTTTATAATTTTGGAACTCACTTATAATAATTAGTCGTCAGATTGCTAATTTAAGTAGAAAAAAAAAGTACTTATTTGTCGGACCATTAGATGCTAGCTATTATGGTACACGTGGTAACATTAAAATTAATAAGAGTCACAAGACAACATGTGGCAAATTTAGGGGTAAAAGGTGGCATCGACGCGTTTATTGAGGTAAAATATAATATATGAATAAAATAGTTAAGGGATTAATACAATTTTAGCTTTGAGATAGAGTCAGAAAATTGGCCAAAAATACTTATATATATATATATAAGTACATGCAATAAGTAACATACTATTTAAAATAATACCTAATTAGTTAATAGAAAAGGTTAATAATAATATATTTATGAATTGGGGATAAAATCACATATGCGAATAAGGTGGGGCTTGATAGGTAATTATTGAAAGATGTTGTTTTGGTTAGATACATAAGTATATATATAATTGGTACTTATAAATTTTGTAAGATATATATATATATATATATATATGAGTCATAAAGTGTAAATAGTATACGTATGTGACATATGTATATATATAATAGATATGTTTTTGTGTCTAACTAACATATGCAAACACCATTAAGCAATTTACCACAGCCTCAAGTCTATAAATGTATAAAATATGTGTTATCCACCTACTTAAATTGATCAACACGTAGACATACTAATTCGGATAAGCATTTTACTTTCACCGCCTTAAAAGTTTAGCAAAGAGGATAAACTTATATTAGTACTTACCACTTAAAACACACAACCACATATTCAACAGTAGAGAATTAAAGAAATAGAGAGAAAAGGCGACAGAAGAAAAAAAGAAAAGAGAAGAGATAATACAACTTCCCGAAGTGATGTCCGAGGGAACTTAATATAGGTTATTTTACATGTAAGGTTAGGGAGGAAAAACAACTATCTAGCTTTCGATAGGATATTCAACGGTAAAAGGTAAGTGAAAATTCATCTGCAACTACAATGCATGAACACAGTATTTCCTGTCTTATTGATACGAAATGCGATTCTTGTATATTGATGGATGCATTATGGAAACCTTGATGTTCATATGTTGCTTGGTGAATATTGGAGTGTGACGATTATTGTTTCATTGAGCATGTCATTCATCGACATTTGCACGTGCATGCATAACATATGAGCATTGTTGAGATGATGCATGCACAAGATGACTTTCTGAGAGAAAAGATTTTCGTTGGCCACTACTGCTAGTGTACCGAGGCATGCGAGGCGTGCTTTATGATATGTTTTGGGGCTCAGTGGGTGTTACTTCTCGGAGGATCATAGAGGTTGACAGGGGGTGTGCCTCTGATGGTCACGAGAGGGCGGACCACTTGACTGTGCCCTTATTGACACGTCAGGGGGAAGACTCCTGAGGGATCACTGGGGAAGACATGGGGTGGACCTCAGGTTGGTCCCAGGAGATGGCCCTAGGCGGTTTCAATTTGATTATGGCCATGTGATTAATGATATTGTATTGAGCTCTTTTCGGTGCATAGCAGGTGGACCAAGGGCCCAGTAAAAGAAAGTAATTTTGAATAAAATGTCTTGGTGCATAAACATGAATCAGTGGCATAATATATTGGAATGCACCGCATGTATATTGCTTTATTCCTTTGGCATGTATGATTTTTGCTTACTGAGCATTAGCTCACGTAGTTCATGCATTGTAGGTGATCTGTTGATGCTCGATTGGATGGACTTACTGGACAGGCTGTTGGGGCTCCTACAGGTTTTTGAGGATCTTGAACATGGATGACGACCTATCGGGCGTGCTTTTGGGTTCATTTTGTTTTTACTTCTGTTGTTTTATATGTATGACTAGTACTGTTTATAACCTTCGAAACCCTACTGTGAAAATATGTAAATAGTGTGCTAGTTTGAGTCCTAGGCTTGTATATGTAGTCATCTTGTTTACTTGCAGACAGGGTTGACTGCCTTTTCTTTTAAATGCTAAACTCTTTATTGCTGCGTACATGAGTTATTTTGTTGTTGTCTGTTTTTTAAATTTTCATAGGGAAAAGAAAAAAAAAGATTTTTGCACGTTTTAAATAGAGTTTGTGGTCCAGTTGTACTATTTAAATTGTTTCTAGTAGTAGTAATAAGGGTAGGCGTCACATTGTTAGGGTGTATGTACACGCCTCAAAATTTTTATAAAATATGTGATTGTGTTTTAATTGGTTTTGCCTTTCCAGACTAATGGAAAAATTGTATTCTAATTGGATAAGGAAATATTTAATTGTATATATTACATAGTTTATAGGATATGATATTTATATGGTATAGATATATTAGGACTCATAAATTCTTATCTTGTTTCCTAACATAAATGATATACTTGTCATATTATTTGTATATATCTTGTTTCCATGTTTAATAAGATTCTTGGAGCTCTTGGACCCCTATATAAGAGAGATGGACGTTCTCAAAACATACACCAGAGATACAAAAGAGTTAATAGAGTTTAGAGCCTTTCAAGCAAAAGGAAGTTTAATGGTACTGAATGTGATCCCGGATGTAACTATCTCTTATAATCACATTCAGTCTAATGTAGTGTTTGTTAGCTTGTTTTTCATCCATCGGATTTTTGTATTGAGCTAAACAAAATCCAATCACTTCTATTGTTGGATGAGTTGCATTACAAAGTTATATATCCACTAGTGGAAATTTTCGCCCTACTCGCACATCTACAAGTTTGTTGGCTTGTAGATAACTTTTTACATCTTGTGTCTTGTTGTTTTATTTTTATTCCAATGCATGTGACCGTGAATGTGACTACATTTGCAATCACATCTATACTCTGTTCCAATTTTGGAATATCTACACCCTACAATTCTTTCAAGAACTATAAAGGGAATAAATGGGAGTCCTCCAGAAGGCATTCAACTCCCACTAAACGAAAAGATGATAAAACCCCCAAATGAGCTGAGAAGAAAATGGAAGATCTGTGCTGGAATTGTAGACAGACAGATCACTTTGCGGTTGACTGCCGCTATCCACCAGTAAACAAATACATAAATGATGAGGAAAAGAAGTTTTTCAGGGAAAGAAGACAAGAAAGAAAGAAAGCAATTATGGTTGTAGAGTCTGAGACAACCAAGTGCAAAGAGACAGTTAAGTCAGACAACAGTGAGGCTGACTAACTCTTCTGATACTGAAGAAAAGGCATTGATTTGTCTCATGTCTAAAGAACAGGAATATGAGGTTATCTCTAACTCATCTGAATTAAATTCGGATGATAATGATTATGACACACACGCAACATCCCCATTGATATTTATGATTCATTAGGCAAAATGATGAAAGACTTTGAGCACATTAAATCCTCACACACACTCTTAAATGAGAAAACAACCATATCAAAAGCCAAAACTCATAGCTCACTGAAGAATTGAGTACTCTACGTCACATAGCTAATGAGAACAAAGATTTGAAGACTGAGACAGTAAAGGTCAAAGCAAACTTTGCTGCAAAATAAAAGAGGGAACAATACCTTAAAAATGTGATTTCATCACTCAGCAAATCATCTAAAGCAATATATGAATTGATGATGATTCAAAATAAAATTTGGAGACAAAGCATACATAGGATTCAATTCTTTCGTAAATGCTCAAACTCCAAGAATGATTTTTAAAATAGAATCCTCAATCAAAGGGGGAGTCCAAAAATCTAAAACACCATATGCTTCACACACATATAATCACAAGCACACACATGCTGGCCTTGGTTATAAAGGCAAAGGAAAGAAGCCAGCTGAGTATGCTGAAAGAACAGCTGAAACAAAATTCAGAAAATCAGCAGACTACAAACAATAAATATTCTATTAAGTCTAAACAAAACTACCATGCACAACCGTTTCCACGTGTTTATTGAAAAGTAAATACACAAATGCATACACAAACATACAGATAAAAGAGACAGTTATATGTACCAAAAGCACCAAAACAATTTGCTAAAGTTCACTATGATTATAAAATTGATAGGTGGAAACCCCTTAAAGTCAGATTTTTTGACTATAAGTTGGTTGGAACACCTTATATTGTTAACCCCTCAGGACCCAAACCGATATGGGTACCTAAAGTTTGGTTTCCATCAGTGCAGGTTCAAGAAACAGCTGAGTGCCAATGAACCTGGTACTTGGATAGTGGATGTTCTAGACATATGCCAAGGAATAAAAGCAATCTATCAAACTTCAAGGAATCAAGAAGAGCCAAATGGATCCATCAAGAAAAATGGCTTAGAAATCCCAGATGTGGCATATGTTGAAGGGTTGAATTTCAACTTGTTAAGTATCAGCCAACTCTGTGATAAGGGGTACAATGTTGGATTCAATATAGGTTTTTGCAGATCAAAGATGCTGAGATAAATGAAATTGTGCTATCAGGAATCAGAAAGAAGAACATGTATGTGTAAATTAGTCTACTTGCTACCCCAAGTAAATGTTTATTGGCAAATAGCACAGCTGAAACAAAAGGTTGTGGCATAAGAAGTTGAGTCATCTGAATTTTAAGACTATCAACAAGCTTGAAATAAGTCATTTGGTTGAAGGATTTCAAGACTCAGTATACAATAAGAAAAGTATATGTGATGCATGTCAAGAAGGAAAGCAAATCAAATCATATTTCAAAGAGAAGCTAAGTCCTTCATCAACAAGGATTTTGCATCTATTGTATATGGATTTGTTTGGACCAGTGGAACCAGCTAGTATCAGTGGAAAAAATACACCCTTGTGGTTGTGGATGATTTCTCAAGACACACATGGACCATCTTCACATGTAAGAAGAAGAAAACTTTGCAAAAGCTTCCTCAGCTGATAAAACGAGTTCAAAATGACAAGAGTCAACCCACCATCAAGATAAGATCTGACAGAGGAACTAAGTTTGTCAGTTAGATTATAGCTTAGTATTTCGTGGGAAATGAAATTGCTCATGAGTTATCAGATACAAGAACTCCTCAGCAGAATGGAGTGTCTGAAAGAAGGAATAAAACACTCAAAGAAGCTGCAAGGACCATGTTAGTTAAAGCTAGATTGCCAAAGAGATTTTGGGCTGAAGCAACCAACACAACATGTTACACTCAGAATAGATGTATAATCAATAGGCAATTATCCAAAACCCCTTATGAAATTCGAACAGGAGAAACCAAATGTGAGATATTTTCACATCTTTGGAAGTAAATTCTTCATTCAAAATAATGGAAAATATAATCTGAAGTCATTTGATGCTAAGGCTGATGAAGAAATATTTCTTGGATATTTATCTTTGAGCAAAGCCTTTAGAGTGCTGAATAAGGACAATGATCACAAAAGAGTCAATTCATTGAATTTTTTATGAACCAAATGACAATGCAGAAGACATTAATGAGTTAGCTGAGAATATAAATCAACAAACTATTCAGAAGAGTCCTTACACTGAGACAGCTCCCAGAAGACTTGATCCTGATGAGGATGAGTTATATGCAAAAACGATCAACCCAGCTGACTTACTCCAACCAGATGTCAGATGACTGGAGACCATCCACATGAGTTAGTGATTGGAAATATCAGATTAGGAGTAAGCACAAGATCAAGAACTCAACATAAAGCAATGTTCACTTGTTTCATATCTCAGATTGAACCAAAAGATGTATCAGAAGCATTGGATGAGACACATTAGATCCTAGCTATGCAGGAAGAGCTAAATTAGTTTGAAAGAAACAAAGTTTGGGAATTTGTTCAAAGGCTTATTCACCAAAATGTCATTGGTACCAAGTGGATATTCAGAAACAATATGAACGAAGAAGGATATAGTCATAACCCGAAACATTATATTTCAATTATCATGGTTAATTAATCATAAGCATAATTACACACATTTTGACATCTCATATTAGATTGCATGTGCATTCCTGAAATTATAGGCTTTAACATAATTATGGTATATATATGTATATATTTTTTTATAATTGAACATATATATATAATAAAATATAACCTTACACATATATGTTATATTTTATTTGGTGGTAATATATATATGTATCTATGTATCTATGCATGTAGTGTGGTAGTTTAGTGAATGTGTTAGTATATTATTATATACATATATATAGTTAGATATGTTAATCTTTTCTTATCCCTCAATTGACTCAACTAGTGGCTAAGCTATGTGCACGACGTGTGGTGTACGGTTTTGAGTAATTAATTAAACACACACACAATTTACTTAGATATATCATATATTTCTCAACCGCCTTATGGGGAAATTGGATAAGTATTCATATATTAGTATCTTCATTGGTTAATCATACTCACACAACCAATACACCAACACGCTGGAAAGAAAAAAAAAAGAAAATAGAGAAGATTAGGCATGGAGTCAGAAAGAAATAAAAGGTGAGAACTGGTTTGACGAAAAGGAGGGTATGTCATGCTAAACTATTTTTTTTGGATTCTTCTTTTAACTTGGTCATAAGAATATAAACTAATATGTGTGTTGATTCTAATTTTTGTAATTATTAAAGAACACTTTATTCAATTTACATATATACTGATTTGTGATTAAATTAGTAAGAAACTACTGTCTAAAATTGTTAATTTTTATTAGAAAATTTACAATTAGATTTGGCTTTAGAAAAGTAATTTCTAGGAAATGAACTTTGTGAGCTTGCCTTAGAGAATGAATAATGATCAATCTATAAGTTTTAATAACTTCCATGAACAGGATTAATGTAGTTAAGGTAGAAATTTTTATTTTGGTTAAGTAGAAAACATGTACATAAATCGAAAAGTCTTTTTTTTAAAGAAAAAAATTCAGATTGGTGATTAACTCTATTCCTAATTGTATTAGGGAATTACATAAAATTATTAATTATGCCTTACTATGTAATATATATATATATATATGTATTTGTACATATGTTTAAATATTAAAATAAGCCAATAAAGTCGAAACGTGATAAGCCTTAACAGAGATAAAAATAATCATATCTATTAAACTCCCTTATAATTACACATCATGTATAGCATAAACATATCTTGCTTAGTGTCACATATATGATCTTGAAGGTTATTATGCAATTTTGACATGTTATTAGGACAAAATCTCGAAAGAGGAGCAGACAAGGCCGACTAGGTGAAATCATTGGGATAAGAGCACCCTTTGTGAGTATAATCTTTTGGCTTGTTATTTGACTTGTGTGATTATATAATTGATATATTCGAATGAACTGTTTACTTGTTTGGCTACGGTGATTAGAACCTTATCGTGCTCTAACGTGAATTGTATGATTCTTGGTGGTGATATTGTGATGAAATTGAGATATATGATCTCTATTTGATGAGATTGATATGGAATTGAGATATGTGATCTCCACTGATGTTATAGATATGAAAATGAGACATGTGATCTCTACTGATGTTATTGATACGGAAATGAAATATGTAATTATAGAAAATGCATTCATGAGAGATTAATGGATTCTGTCATGACCACTAATGACCTTGAATCATGTGTTAAAGAATTACAGATATCCAGAAATTCTGGCTTACAGAGTACCGTACGGCCAACCAGAGTTCACTGAACTCTACGTGAAATAAAGAATTACAAAGTGCCATGGCCATCTTCGTGATCACGATTTATTCTTGGTATTAGCTGGCCCATAACAGTAAAAGAATATGATCAAGCACGTACATTTATGTGTTTATGAATATTATGAACAAAGAGTGTGAAATGCTTGTGATGATGTACTTGTGTGATGTTGAATAACTTGTTATTGGATTATACTTGCTGAGCTTGTAACTCACCAAATGCATCGTTGCAAATTTTAGTTGTTGTAGATAAAAGTCGACCCGTGGATAGTAGCATAGTTTTAAAGCATGGATCAAAGGTCGGCCGGCTTGATTCCCATCCTTCTCCCTCAGCTCATCATTTGCATTTCATATAGGGAGTTTTACTTTGATCTGTATATAAAAGGGCACGATCGTTAAGGTCTTGTAATATGCATAAATGCACGTGTGTAAATATGTGTTGTTAAATGTTTTTAAATGATTCCGCTTGCGAAAAAGGGTTACATGTCATGATTAATATGTTAATATCATGTGCAATGCAGCTGTGCTGCTTATGAACGACTGTTATATGCTATATGAATACGCGTTACAAGGGTAAGGGTGTTACATGTTAGTTTGGTATCAGAGCCCGGGTAGGGGTTCTGTAGACCATGGCATGACATGTGCATTATCATTATATGTTATACGTAAGTTACAATTTCTATTATATTTTAGGCAAAGGGTTGTGAGTCAAGAAGCACATGTACATAATGATGAGCAATGTGTTCACGGAGGGGAAGGAGCAGCCGAGCCAGAGTCACACTCATCTCATTCACCTGCACATCATGTGCATGGATTACCTGCTCATTTTGGGTATCCACTTTATCCATTGGTAAATCCCTCTGAACCACGGGAACGAAAGTATGATAAACTTAGAAAAATGGGAGATGTGGATTTTGTGGGTACTACTGATCCAGCAGAAGCAGAAACATGGATTAAACGAACCGAAAGGGTTCTGAATTTGATGAAATGCACTCCTGGAGAAACGTTTGATTATGCAATATCACTCCTTCAGGGAAATGCCTATGATTGGTGGGAGACTATACCTCATAGTGTAAGTCCAAGCGGCTACGATAATCTAGAGGGAGGTGAATAGATTATCTCCATCTTTTGATTATGCCCTCTTTTTCGAACCGAATGCTCAAAGATAATAACAAAGGTGCGGAATGTAAATAGCACACGTCGATTTATAGTAGTTCAACCCACCTAGGGCCTAATCTACTACCACCCCAGTATATCCGGGATGGATTTCAAAAAGAAAAAAGATTTTATTAATTACCAAAATTAATACAACACCAACTTACAACAACACCTTGAAGAGCACCACACTCTTCTTCAACACCACTTATGAGATTACCACAATCTCTCTTGAAGATTACCACAATCTCCAAATGGCACCTTGTGAAGATTACCACAATCTTCAACCTTGAAGAATACCAAATTCTTCAACACCTCAACAAGAAGATTACCACAATCTTCTTACACCTAACACCTAGATCACCCAAGTGTGTTCTTACCACAAGAACACTCACAAAGATATCTTGTGTTGAATGATGACCCAAATATTCAAGATTACAACTCGATAATGAATAATACAATTGAGTGCAAGTGTAATCAAGAATATCCTAGACCTCAAAGATGTGAAAGTGATAAGCTAGGCAAATTACAACAAGAATAATGACAATATAAGACCAAGTGTTTGCTTGAGTATTTCTTGTTGTGTTGTATTGTTCTCTCTTATTGTGTTGCTTCAATTCTTTCTCTATTTATAGAAGATGTCTTGTACAAGATAGGCTCCTCTTGGGGACAAGAATTCGTCAAAAAATACCAAGACAATTGAAGAAAAGAGTGTTAGAAATCAACCCCTTAAATCAAGGAAAAGCATGCTCGCAAACTCAACGGATAGTTTCTTTGTCAAAAGAGGGGTTCGACCGTGGTCGCGCAGAGATAAGATTAAATTGAATTCTGCGAATTTTTACACAGGGGGACCGGTCGCAGGGGGGTGCGACCGGTCGCCTCATGTTGGACCGGTCGAGGAAGACCAAAACAGAGAAACAGAAGTTTCTGTTCTTCGGGGGGCTTCAGGCACCGGTCGCCCTCACCGATCGACCTCCGGGTCGGCCGCCCTTGATTTCCTCCGTCCCTTTTTTTCTGTTCCATAACTCAACTCAGTGTACGGGTTGCCCTATAGGCGACTTGGTCGAGCTGAAACATAAGTGTTGTCCAATTTTATATCGAAAATAAACTCCAAGAAATACTCAGAAAAATAGTAAAAACATTTTAGACCGATTGGGAGTATTAGGACAACATTCAGGGACATTGTTTTGAAGTAAAAACACTTTGACATAAAAACATTAAAAGTGTTGTCCAATTTAGTCGAAAATAAACTTGAAGAAATACTCCGGGAAATATTAAAACCATTTTAAATTATTTAGGAGTATTTAGACAACCTTTAAAAACATTGTTTTGGTGTAAAAACAAAATCATCAAAATTATGATAAAACCATTTATCAAACAATCTCCCCCTTTTTGATAAAGCTCAAGCTCACCTAGTATCAACTTAGAAAAAAAAAATATCTTGCACAAATATTTATTAGTAGCACCAAAAATATTCTCATAAATATGGACAAGTAAATAATCTTGCCCTTTAAAAAATTAGTATCAACTTTACCTCTTTGTAAAATCATTTAGCAAAAATAGCTAAGTCTATCATACCATACATGGAGTACTTGTTTTAAACCATACAAGGCCTTTTATAAAAATCATTTGGCCTAAAAATTTTAAACTCCGATAGACTTCGATTTGAATAAAACCATTTTGAAAATTGGAATTAACATCCATTTGGTAAAGCTTGAAATTTTCTCAAATCAAGAATGGACAAGTAAAGTGCAAATAACTTCTAAATGTGCTATGAGTGCAAATATAACAACAAAATCATTACCTTCTTCTTGACAATTTCATCGAGCTACTAACCTCGCCTTAGTTCGACCAATGTTACCTTGGTCATCGAGTTTGTTCCGGAATACCCTTTTTGTCTTCTTCATCACTATCATCATAGGGCATCCAATTGATCTAAGGTGTTCATAATAGAACTTTTACATCCAAATATTTTGAGGTAACTAATATTTGGAGTACTTCATTTCTCATCTACACTACTTAACAAACTCATTAATGGCATCGCTTATATAAGCAAGAAAAAATAGCCCAAGTGTAAAAACATGCCTCAATCATCAATCACAAAATATCTTGCATACGAGCATAGTAGAAATAGACACTATATATATAGACCATGAAGCAAGAAACACATACTATGCATTTAGAAGATCATCAAGAGTCTAATAAATCATGCAAGTTCAAATAAGCTTAAGAAAGCTACAAAAGGTCTCTTTTGAAATTTGAAAATCCGATAGCATATAGCTGAGACCTCATTTAAAAGAAGTATTTGAACAAAAGTTGACAAAGCAAATATGTTCAATCAAATATCGAATAGTGCCTTTCAAAAAAAACCTAAAAATCCTCTTAATGACACTTGTATGAGATACTATGAAATACAAGCACATAGGCACATGGCAATATATATATCGAGTCTATAAGAGTAAGAATAATACAAGTAAACGTACCTCGATAATTTATGCCTTTCTTGACAAATAATGACGTAAATGGCCATTTGTGAAAATATGTAAATCCTACACAATTCTTAAAACAAATCTAGCACAAATCATAATGATAAAAGTATAGGCTAAGAGATATCACAAGTAAGCTCATGTCACAAAGATCCATAAGAGATGATAACATACTTTAGTCTACAAAAATGCACAAGAGTTTTAAAAACATCATATAAGGTCTTCTTTTTCAAAAATATTTTAAAAGCACAAATATATATTGAAGACCTTAATTAAAAAAAATAAATACTTGAAAACTCATTTTGCAATTAAGACACAAATAAAAGCATGCATAATAACAAAATAAAATGCATATTTAACTAGGGAGATATGGGTTACCAATTACGCCATTTCAACGGGTTGTGTCGTTCCCATTGTTGATGATATCTTCCCTTGAGAAGTCACTTTGTTGATGATGACTTTTTGATTACTCCATTTCCAAGGTTTGTTGCCTTCCAATTGTTGAAAATCTCTTCTTCTTTGAAAATCATCTTGTTGATGATGTCTTTGCCATTTCCAAGGATTGTGTTCTTCCCATTTTTGATTATATCCTCTTCTTGGAAGTTGGCTTTGTCGAAAAATAGTTTCTCCTTCTTTGATCAAATGAAACGGTCATTTGATGTCTTCTTGCGGTATAAATTTTCTTCGATCATTATTTCACGGGTACCTAATATGACATTGTTTTGTGGTACCCTCATGTGTTTGGGTCCTTTGGGATTAGTCTTGAGACTTTTAGGTCTCCAACAATAATTAGAGCTATTTTTAGCCCGACAAGTATTTACCGTATGACCCTTTTTATCGCAATAAAAGCATGCAATAATTCTAGGAGCATAATGACCAACGTGCTTAGAGACTTGATTCTTTTTCATGTGATTGACACCCTTAGGCTTATGATCAAGTTCTAGTATCTAATTATAACAACAATCAACAATATTGGTCATTCTATCGGACTCAAGTTGGATTTAGATAAATCATTTTTCAAGCAATTTATATCCTCAACAAGAGTACTATTTTCTTTCTCAAGGTTTCTAACCTTGTCAAGAGTGGTGGTGTGAGCACATGATAGTGATTCATAGGAAGTAAATAAACTATCCTTTTCATTTTTCACAACATTGAATTCCTTTTTCAAATTTTTGTATTTAACAAGCAAGCTTTGGAATTCATTTTGAAGTTCATCATAATCATTTTGCAAATCACTATAATCATTATCATAAGAGGTAGAAGGTTTAGAACTTACCTTGTTTTTTCTTGAAGCCCATAAGACATTTTTCGACTTCATCATCGAATTTGTAAGAGGCTCATCCCATATTGTTGGATTTGATGTTGTATCCATTTGAGAAGTAGATGCTTTTGAGTTGCTCCTTTTATTTGCATATACTTCATAGATGGCTTCTAAGTTTTGCCATACTTCATGTGCCGATCGAATACCTACAACATGATCAAATTCCAAAGTGGTAAGTGAACAATGTAAAATATTAAGAGCTTTACCATTTAAGGAGATGATTCTCTTCTCTTCATCATTGAGCTCTTTGAATCCTTTAGAGGTGTGTGGTGTGTTCTTCGTCGGAATGGATTCTCCATTGATGACGGTGCTCCAAATATCGAACCCGCAACTTTGTAAATAGCATTCCATTCTTTCTTTCCAAAATGTAAAATTTTTGGAATCAAATAGTGGTGGCTTGGTGGTGGAGGCGCCGGCAAGGTAGACTTCATTCAGTAGCCGATGATCGTTCCTCTTTACTCGCGATGTGGGAACGAGCTTGCCAAAGAGTTTGGCTTTGATACCACTTATAAGTCCAAGCGGCTACGATAATCTAGAGGGGGTGAATAGATTATCTCCATCTTTTGATTATGCCCTCTTTTCGAACCGAATGCTCAAAGATAATAACAAAGGTGCGGAATGTAAATATCACACGTCGATTTATAGTAGTTCAACCCACCTAGGGCCTAATCTACTACCACCCCAAAGATATCCAGGATGGATTTCAAAAAGAAAAAGATTTTATTAATTACATAAATTAATACAACACCAACTTACAACAACACCTTGAAGAGCACCACACTCTTCTTCAACACCACTTATGAGATTACCACAATCTCTCTTGAAGATTACCACAATCTCCAAACGGCACCTTGTGAAGATTACCACAATCTTCAACCTTGAAGAATACCAAATTCTTCAACACCTCAACAAGAAGATTACCACAATCTTCTTACACCTAACACCTAGATCACCCAATTGTGTTCTTACCACAAGAACACTCACAAGGATATCCTGTGTTGAATGATGACCAAAAATTCAAGATTACAACTCGATAATGAATAATACAATTGAGTGCAAGTATAATCAAGAATAGCCTAGACCTCAAAGATGTTAAGTGATAACTTGGCAAATTACAACAAGAATAATGACAATATAAGACCAAGTGTTTGCTTGAGTATTTCTTGTTGTGTTGTATTGTTCTCTCTTATTGTGTTGCTTCAATTCTTCCTCTATTTATAGAAGATGTCTTGTACAAGATAGGCTCCTCTTGGGGACAAGAATTCTGTAAAAAATACCAAGACAATTGAAGAAAAGAGCTGTTAGAAATCAACCCCTTAAATCAAGGAAAAGCTGTCTGCAAACTCAACGGATAGTTTGCTGTCAAAAGAGGGGTTCGACCGGTCGCGCAGAGATAAGATTGAAATTGAATTCTGCGAATTTTTACACAGGGGGACCGGTCGCAGGGGGTGCGACCGGTCGCCCTCATGTTAGACCTGGTCGAGGAAGACCAAAATAGAGAAACATAAGTTTGTTCTTGGGGGCCAGGCACCGGCGTCGCCCCCTTGATTTTCCTCCGTCCCTTTTTTCTGTTTCCATAACTCAACTCAGTACGGGTTGCCCTATAGGCGACCGGTCGAGCTGAAACATAAGTGTTGTCCAATTTTATATCGAAAATAAACTCCAAGAAATACTCGAAAAATAGTAAAAACATTTTAGACCGATTGGGAGTATTAGGACAACATTCATTGACATTGTTTTGAAGTAAAAACACTTGACATAAAAACATTAAAAGTGTTGTCCAATTTAGTCAAAAATAAACTTGAAGAAATACTCCGGAAATATTAAAACCATTTTAAATTATTTAGGAGTATTTAGACAACCTTTAAAAACATTGTTTTGGTGTAAAAACAAAATCATCAAAATTATGATAAAACCATTTATCAAACACATAGTACTATTCACCACCTATATTGACCTGGGATGATTTTTGTGAGAGAATTTCATGATACGTATTTGCCTAGGGATTAGAAAGAAAAAGAGTTTCATGAACTTAAACAGGAAGTCGATCCGTTCTTTGAGTATGAGGTACTATTTAATCAACTTTCTCATTATGCCCCACATATGGTAGCCACGGAAAAGAAGAAATGTACTAGATTTAAACGGACTCCGATTTGCTATTCGAAATCGTATTACACGTAAAGATATGGAGTCTTATAGTGTGAAAAAGTCACAGCGAATACGTCTTTGAGAAATTGGAAGCTAAACCAAAACAAAACTTTCAGTATAATAAGAAGAGGCAAGGTGATGAAACTGGAGGATCTAGAAATAGAAAGGAATTTACTGCACCTGCACATAGGAGCTTCCCGAGTGGTTCAAACGGTGGTAGTTTTAGGGGTGCAACATCAGCCAGTAAGAGTGTTGGTTCTACACCATCAGTTCCCACATGTGCACATTGTGGTAAAAATCATTATGGAGAATGTAGATTGCTTACAGGAAAATATTTTCGATGTGGTGAACCTGGACATATAGCAAGGAATTGCACAAAACCACGCGAGGAACCCACAGTCGAGAAAACTAGATTTAGTGGTTTCAATCCTAATAGAGGTAGAGGTCGAGAGAGATTCAGTATAGGAAGAGGCGTTGGTCCAGAAGAAAGTCAAGCAAGCAGACAACAAGGTCCAACTCGAGTTTTTGCCATGACACAGGAAGAAGCTAAAGCTGCACCAACTGTAGTTACTGGTAATCTCTCAATCTCTGATACAAATTGACAGAATCTGATGCCTTGTAACTTTAAACAATTCAGATTCTTACGGTGTTGTATGTTAATGTTGTAACACTGGACCAAACAACACAAGTACACAGCGGAATAAAAAATAACACGGGGATATTTTACATGCTTAGATTCCTCAATCTTAATGCACGAGGCCACACCCAGAGAAGAAACAATCCAATATTAGAAACAAACAGTTATTACAAATACGACTGGATTTACGTAAAGCATAAAGACTCCCTCTTTATCTTATACACCAACACTCGTATAAAACTAATATTCTTGATCGATTCTTCCAAAAACCTCAACCTTGTTGGAGTCCCTCCAACTTCAAATCCCTTGAGCGGTTGAGTCGATCCACACCGTAGATCTTCACCGTCTTCTCCCGAAGACTAGAATTATAACACAAATATTTCTTGAAGAAGAACAATAAGCTCAATATGTATTTTTCTCGATAGCTTCTTCAAAAGGTCTGACTTCTCTTCTTATAGCAATCAAGAAGAAATCCTATCCCTGATTTTCAGTGGGCGATTTCTTGCTAAAAGGAAGGAAATCAGAAAAAATCATTTCCTTGTGGGTAAGAGTCAATTACACAAGGAAAGTGATTTAAAAGGAATAAAGGCAATTAAAAAGTGGCTGAATCAATTAAGATAAACTTTATCCAATAATATCAACAACATTCACAATATATAGATCTTGCCAAAAACACACCACAGAATCTGGCATAAAATCCGCCCAGATTCTGTGAGCTAGTGTTGCATTACCAGTGTTACAACACTAGAACATGCACTGTGCTAAACGGACCAAATTTGCCAACTTCAATAACACTAACAATCTCCCCCTTTGGCACTTTTGGTCAAAACAACACTTAACAGGATATATATGTAGGATGTGACATAAGAAATCAATAATAGAAACCTGCAAGTTAGCACAGTTCAGAAAAGCATGCAAACAAAATCCAAATACATCCAACACTATCATTTGAACAAAAATAGAGTTCAGAAATGTTGCAATGTCAATCAGAGCCACTAGCCTCCTTTGACTCCCCCTCAGAGTCAGCTTCTTCAGTATCATCTTCATCTTTAGATTGAGACTCCCGCTCCGAATCAGCATCTTTCTCTGCACTAGACTCCCCCTTAGAATGTGTTTCCTCATCACTGGACTTTTCGGACTCCCCCTTAATTGGGTCTCATTAAGAAGAGACTCAGTTTGCTCCCCCTTACTTGGGTCACACCTCACTAGAGTCTCTTCTCTCCCCCTTTTTGACCAAAAAAAGACAAATGAAGCCAACCAAACTTTGGCTATTTTTTGGTCAAAACAATCTCCTTCA
This sequence comes from Rehmannia glutinosa, assembly GCA_016081115.2. NCBI lineage: Eukaryota > Viridiplantae > Streptophyta > Magnoliopsida > Lamiales > Orobanchaceae > Rehmannia > Rehmannia glutinosa. Next base: position 56,673,375 of record CM071927.1, on the reverse strand, counting down.
AGAATATGAATGTAGACCTTACCAAAAAAAATGAGAGAATGAACCGCCATAATTGGAGTGATACAAATTGCGACTATGGGAGTTTCCAAGAAAAGCTTCCAACTGCAAATTTGAAATTCAAATATTTTTTAAAAAGTCCCATAATTCAAGGTGTGCAATTAATCCAAAACAAGCACTGAAGATCAATTCCTTTTACAAAAGACAAATTTAAGGAAAAAAATCATTTCCACAATAATACACCACATCGAATCAATAAAGAGGATATTTTCAACAAGCCAAAAAAAATGATCCTAAGGGATGTCTAGAATGATGAGTTTATTTCTGACAGGAATAAAAAGGCCTCAGACGTTTCGGTGCGGTAACCCAGTGTTGTACCACCTTTTTCAAGAACATCACCATACAAAGTCAATGGATCAAAATCCTTTTCCCATTTAATAAATCTTTTGAGTGAAAGGAATCAGCAGAAAAACAATTAGCCAGTCGGTAGCTTTCGCTCCAAAAACATGGGTAGCTCTTTCTCAGAAGATCATAACAAGATTCAAGCATATAAAAGAACAGAGAATGGTTCACAACTGAATAACTTTCACACACAATGTAAGGGCAGCGTTTTCCGTCAAAGGCCCAAAAATAAATACATCTTTCACATGGGAAAAATCATTATGTTTGCAATTTGACCCACAATTGTTTATAGGCAGAAAATTCATCAAAGGAGTACTCAATAGGGTTACAACAATAAAACAAAGAAGCCAATGTAATGATCTTAAAAATGCAAAATGACTAATGCAAAAGAATTAAGATGAATAAGAGGTTGCAACACATCAAGAAAAAGAAATGATGCGTATGGTGTTGCAACAAAAAAACCCACACCGGTCGGGCGACAATGTACACCTGCATAATATTCGAGGTAATTAAACCTTTGAAAGTCTAGGGCTTTGGTGAAAATATCAGCAATTTGATTCTCAGTGGTAACAAAATCAATGGTAACAATCTTATTCTCAACCAAGTCTTTAATAAAATGGTGTCGAATATCGATGTGTTTAGTTCTGGAGTGTTGCACTGGGTTTTTAAAAATGTTTATGGCACTTGAATTATCACAGTAAGCAGTAAGAGTTTTCTCTTCAGCCCCATAGTCAGTCAACACTTGTATCATCCACAACATTTGAGAGCAAAATCTCCCTAAGGCAGTATATTCAAACTCAATAGTGGATAGGGATACACAACTTTGTTCCTTACTGTACAATGAAACTAAATTGTTACCAAGGTAGACACATCCTCCAGGAGTGCTCTTTAAAACATTGATATCACCTGTCAAATTAACATCACTAAACCCAGTCAAGTTATGTTATGACACTTAGTGTTGTAACACTGGAGCTCTTCCTGCAACAAACAACAGTTCGCGGAGGACCTATTTCCCTTCAGAATACAATTGTCAGAATTATCAAAGACATTACAAACATTCTTATCAAATTTGACACACAAATCATCATCGCAAAGCTGACTGATACTGATAAGATTGGCTTTTTGTCCTTCAACATACAAAACATTTTTGAGAGATGGAAGACCAGACACATTCAAGGTTCCTTTTCCCAAAACTTTGCCTTTAGCACCATCACCAAAAGTGAACAATCCATTTTCATGTTTTTCAAAATCAGTCAGTTTTTCCAACTCTCCAGTCATATGACGAGAGCAACCACTGTCAAAGTACCATGATTCAGTCACATTGGCTTTTAAAGCAGTGTGTACAACATAGCAAGAGAATTCATCCTTCCTAACCCAGATTTTCTTGGGTTTGTTTGATAAATCAATTTTAAAACAAGGAGTGTTTCTTTGCTGATGTTAGAACACTGGAGTTTGCACCCTGCCTTGCCAATAGTGTTTCTGAAGGTGATAACACTTAGGTCTTATATGGCCAGGACGGTTGCAATAGTGACATATAGGAACAAAAACATTGCTTCTTTTTCCATTATGACTGAATGATGTTCCTTCTTTAACAAAAGCAATCTTAGAATTTTTATCCTTTTTAGCAGAGTTTTTGTTAGCATTAAAACTAAAACCAATACCTGCACAATCTTCTTTGGTATTTTCCTTGAGAAAGAATTTCATCTAATCTCCCGGCCCGTATTCGAGTTTCTTCAATTTGTCATCTCACCGAGTTCTTTCTTCACCTTGGCAAGTTCTTCTTTTCTATCTCGTGGCAAGTCTTTCAAGCTTGACAACTTCTCCTTGAGTGTCTCTTTTTTGAAGAAGAGATACAACCTTCTTTTCCAGAGTTACATTTATCTTGCTGACAAATTCGCATTTATCAAGCATCTTTTGATAAATTCTTCTAAGCTCCTCATTTCTTGACTCTTCATCTAGATCGGAGTCATCCTCTGAGCTTTCAGTGTCGGAATTATTCTTTTCTACAGGAAGTACAGAATTTAGACACGTTTCAGTAAAAGGAAAGTTAGAGTTATACCTGCTCGGTGTTGTAACACGTAAGAAGTAGCAGGGTGCGTTTGATTACAACCAACCTCTTCTTTTATCATAGTGAAGGCAACTTGATTGCTCATGTTGTCTTCTTCTTCATCATCTTCTGGTTCATCATCACTCCATGATGTGGTGAATGATTTTCCATTCTTCTTCAAGGTATTCGCACATTCAGCTTGAATATGTCCAAAACCTCCACATTCTCTACACTTAATGCCTTTACCACCATCATATTGCTTTGTTTGAGTTCGAATTTTTTCAGTCCGGGAAAATTTCCTCCTTTGTTTCCTCGCTTGAAGATCTTGTTGAAATTCTTGGTGAGTCATGCGAAAGATTCTCGAATTTCTTTTCCCGCATCACTAGTTAATTCATCGAAGTTTCACTTGAAAAGCAATCTCCCTATTTTTCTCCTTTTTGTAACTAGCCTCTTTCGGTTTTTCTTTCTTTGTTTCTTCAAGATTCATCTCAAAGGTTTGGAGAGACCCAATTAATTCATCAAGTTTCATTTAAAGCCCTTTTGATTCTTCAATGGCGATTTGCCTTGTAAGCAAACCTTTCGGGAGTGACCTCAAAACCTTTTTAACCGATTTGAAATTGGAGTATTTCTTTCCCAAAGCAAATGATTCTTTTGAGATATCACGAGTTTAGAGTTAAAATCACTTATGGTTTCATTTTCACTCATGCGAAGATTCTCAAATTTAGAAGTGAGCATTTGGAGTTTAGACATTCTTACGGTTTTCAGTTCCTTCATAGGCAACTTGTAAGATGTCCCAAGCTTCCTTAGAGGTCTCACAAGTAGATATCGAGTTTGAGGCGATTCTCATCGATGACCGAATATTGCATTGAGAGCCTTTGAGTTCGAATTAGCCAGTTGGTCCTCAACGATTTGTCCATTGAGTTTCATTTTTGGAACACTTTTGCCATCAACAACTTCAAAGTAGAGGTGTCCAACCGGTCGAGGATGGATTTCCAAGCACGTTCATCTCTGATTTGATGAATGCTCTCATTTTAGCTTTCAAAGAGGGGAGAAATTTGTTCCAATGAGAAGAGGTGGTCGAGAAATAGGGCTTCCCTCACGATAGTTGTCCATGTTAGCAAAGGATATAAAAATACGGGATCACACTAATAAGGATTAGTGGAAGGCTCTTGATGCCAAATGACGAGAATCGATGCCTTGTAACTTTAAACAATTGATTCTTACGGTGTTGTATGTTAATGTTGTAACACTGGACCAAACAACACAAGTACACAGCGGAATAAAAAATAACACGGGGATTTTTTATGTGCTTAGATTCCTCAATCTTAATGCATGAGGCCACGCCCAGAGAAGAAACAATACAATATTAGAAACAAACAGTTATTACAAATATGACTGGATATAAGTAAAGCATAAAGACTCCCTCTTTATCTTATACACCAACACTCGTATAAAACTAATATTCTTGATCGATTCTTCCAAAAACCTCAACCTTGTTGGAGTCCCTCCAACTTTAAATCCCTTGAGCGGTTGAGTCGATCCACACCGTAGATCTTCACAATCTTCTCCCGAAGACTAGAATTATAACACAAATATTTCTTGAAGAAGAACAATAAGCTCAATATGTATTTTTCTCGATAGCTTCTTCAAAAGGTCTGACTTCTCTTCTTATAGCAATCAAGAAGAAATCCTATCCCTGATTTTCAGTGGGTGATTTCTTGCTAAAAGGAAGGAAATCAGAAAAAATCATTTCCTTGTGGGTAAGAATCAATTACACAAGGAAAGTGATTTAAAAGGAATAAAGGCAATTAAAAAGTGGCTGAATCAATTAAGATAAACTTTATCCAATAATATCAGCAACATTCACAATATGAAGATCTTGCCAAAAACACACCACAGAATCTGGCATAAAATCCGCCCAGATTTTGAGTGCTAGTTTACTTGTTATGCCCTTAAGAGATTTCGATGTGATTCTAGGTATGGATTGGTTAACTAAACACCATGCTAAACTTGATTGTTTTACTAAAGAAATAGTGTTTAGCTTTCTGATCAGAAGCATATTGTATTTAATGGAGAAAGAGAAATTTTGCCTGCATGTATGATATATGCCTCTACAGCATTCAGAATGATTAAAAAAGGTTGTGATTGTTACCTAGCACATTTAATAGACACACGTTTATGTGGTTTGAAACTTGAAGACACTCCAGTGGTTAGAGAGTATCCTGATGTGTTCCCAGATGATTTACCTGGATTACCTCCAGATAGAGATATAGAGTTCACCATCGAACTACAGCCTGGCACAGCACCAATTTCTATCCCTCCTTATAGAATGGCACCTGTTGAATTACAAGAACTAAAGATACAATTGCAAGAATTACTGGATAAGGGGTACATTAGACCAAATGTTTCGCCAAGGGGTGCACCTGTGTTGTTTGTTAAAAAGAAAGATGGTACACTGAGATTGTGTATATATTATCGACAACTGAATCGAGTGACAGTGAAGAATAAATATCCATTGCCTAGAATAGATGATTTATTTGATCAGTTGCAAGGTGCTAGAGTTTTCTGAAATATTGATTTGGGATCGGGATATCACCAGTTGAAGATTGCAGAGGGTATTTATGGCATTATGAGATTTTGGTAATGCCTTTGGTCTGACTAATGCACCCGTTGTATTTATGGCATTGATGAATAATGTGTTTAGACCGTATCTAGATAAATTTGTTATTGTCTTCATTGATGATATCTTGGTATATTCTAAATCTGCTGAGGAACACGAACAACATCTGAGAATTGTGCTGCAAACCTTGCGAGAGAAACAGTTGTATGCAAAACTTAGTAAATGCGAATTTTGGTTAGATCAAGTAATCTTCTTGGGACACGTTGTTTCTGGTGATGGGATTAAAGTTGATCCACAGAAAATGGGAAAACCCAAAGAGTGTAACAGAAGTTCGCAGATTTCTAGGTTTAGCCGGATATTATCGACGATTTGTTCAGAATTTTTCTCTTATTGCAACGCCACTGACAAAATTACTGCGGAAAAATTTACCTTTCAAATGGACAAATATTTGTCAGAAGAGTTTCGAAGAATTAAAGAAAAGGCTTACACCTTTGCCCGATCTTGACTATTCCTTTCTTGATGGATTTGTTGTTTCTGATGACGCTTGCTACCAAGGTTTAGGATGTGTTTTAATGCAACACGGTAAGGTTATTGCTTATGCGTCTAGACAACTTAAACCATATGAAATGTCTTACCCTACACACGACCTTGAACTAGCTGCGGTTGTTTTTGCGTTAAAGATATATAGACATTACTTATATGGTGCCACATTTCAAATTTTCACTGATCATAAAAGCTTGAAATAATTATTAAGTCAGAAAGAGTTGAACATGCGACAAAGAAGATGGCTTGAATTGCTGAAGGATTATGATTGTACTATCGAATATCATCTAGGGAAAGCTAATGTTGTTGCTGATGCTTTGAGCCGAAAATCTTATGGTACTGTTTCATATCTTTCAATACATTCTTTACCATATTTGTTAGACTTGAGAAAGATGAATGTCGAATTGAATGTAAATGGCATGGGTATTATTTGCGCTTCGTTTTGTGTTCGTCCTGTGATGTTTGAAAAAATTAAACAAGCACAATTTCGTGATGATACACTGACCAGTATTGCAGAAAAAGTGATACAAGAAAATAGTACATCGTTTGTTCTGAATGATGATGGTAGTTTGACAATCAACAATCGACTTTGTGTCTCTGATGTTGATAGATTAAGGCATGAGATAATGGAAGAAGATCATACTGCACCATATGCCATGCACCCAGGTAGTACAAAAATGTATCAAACTTTAAAGAGCCATTATTGGTGGCCCAGAATGAAGAAAGATGTAGCCGAGTATGTTTCAAAATGCTTAACTTGCCAGTAGATTAAAGTCGAACATCAAGCACCATTGGATAAACTGCATCCATTACCTATTCCTATTTGGAAATGGGAGCGTATTACTATGGATTTCCTTTATGATCTGCCTATGACATCGAGGAAAAATGATGCAGTTTGGGTTATTGTGGACCGACTAACAAAGTCAGCTCACTTTTTACCATTTAGATGGGGTTCTACTCTGGAAAATCTGGCAAAAAGGTATGTGAATGAGATTGTTAAACTACATGGTGTACATATGTCTATTGTTTCAGATCGCGATCCTCGTTTTACGTCTACATTTTGGGGTAGCTTACAACAGGCATTAGGTACTAAGTTACATTTTAGTACATCATTTCACCCGCAGACTGATGGGCAATCAGAGAGGACTATTCAAACTCTAGAAGATATGCTTCGTGCTTGTGTTCTCGAATTTAAAGGCTCTTGGGATGAATACATTGCGTTGATAGTAGCATTGGCATGGCGCCTTATGAAGCGTTATATGGTAGAAAATGCAGGAGTCTAGTATGTTGGGATGAAGAGGGAATACGGTTGCTGGAAGGTCCAGATCTGATTCAAGATACAATTGAAAAAGTGAAAATAGTTAAAAGTCGATTAAAAGCAGCTCAAGATAGGCAAAAGAGTTATATTGATCAACATAGGCGGGAAATGGAATATGAAGTTGATGAGAAAGTATTTCTTCGTGTTTCCCCTTGGAAAGGTATTCTCAGATTTGGAAAGAAAGGTAAACTGAGTCCTCGTTATATTGGCCCATATGAAATACTTGAAAGGATTGGACCATTAGCTTATAGGCTTGCCTTGCCACCTGAATTGTCCCAGATTCATAATGTGTTCCATGTTAGTATGCTTCGTCGATACAGATCCGACCCATCACATATTCTTCGAGATGAACCAGTTGAAATTACTGATAATCTGAGTTATGTTGAAGAACCAGTTGAAATAGTGCGGTACAAAGAAAAACAACTTAGAAATAGAGTGATTCCATTGGTAAAAGTATTGTGGAAGAATCACCCAAGACAGGAAGCTACATGGCAAACAGAACAACACATGAAGGAACAATATCTAGGATTGTTTACTGATACAGGTACAAATTTCGAGGATAAAATTTTTAAGGGGGGAAGAATTGTCATAACCCGAAATATTATATTTCAATTATCATGGTTAATTAATCATAAGCATAATTACACACATTTTTACATCTCATATTAGTTGCATGTGCATTCCTGAAATTATAGGCTTTAACATAATTATGGTGTATATATATGTATATATTTTTTTTATAATTGAATATATATCTATATAATAAAATATAACCTTACACATATATGTTATATTTTATTTAGTGCTAATATATATATATATATATATATATATATATATGTATCTATGTATCTATGCATGCAGTGTGGTAGTTTAGTGAATGTGCTAGTATATTATTATAGAGCTTGTCTCCTGTCAGACCGTCTAACAGATCTAGATCTATTAGACGGGTCTAATTACCCTACCTATCTCGCAAGCTTGACCCGTATCCATGAACATATAATTCAACAAACATATCTCGTCCCCACACCACTATTGTCGCTGCCCTCTACCTCTTCTTTCACGACTGCTTCGTCGGTGGCTACGATGCCTTCGTTCTTATCTCATCCACCCGATTCAGCAAATCCGAGCGTGGTTACCCGGAATTTTCTAATCAAAAAGATTTTCGATTGAATCAGACGTGAAAATGGTGGAGAAGAACGAGATTTGTTGAATGTCCATGAATTAGACGTGGAGAAGAACGAGATTTGCTGAACGAGATTTTCTTTTTTCAAATGTTTAATCAATGGACAACACCAACGTGAAAGGAAAAATGACGATGGTTGGTGATGGCTCGTGGTGATGATGCTCTGTTTTTTTCTTCAAGTGGTATGAAGAATGAATATTGCACTAAATGATACAAGTCTTAGTATCAACTAATACTTTTATGGAGAAATACTAATACATTTTATAAGAAAAACTAATACGTTGCAGGAGCACTACAAAAATATTCTCTAGGAAATTACTAATACTTTTTCGAAAAACTACTAATACTTTTCCGTTAGAAAATTAATACATTTTAGGAGTATATTCATGAGAAATACTAAAACTCTTCAGGGAACTACTAATACATTTAAGAAGAACTGCTAATACTTTTTAGAAGGACAACTAATACTTTTCAGAAGGACTGTTAATACATTTTGGTAGAAAAATTTAATTATATTCAAGGGAACTACTAATACATTTCAGAAGAACTGCTAATACTTTTTAGAAGGACGACTAATACTTTTAAGAAGGATTGTTAATATATTTGGGGATAAAAATTTAATTATATTTAGGGAAACTACTAATACATTTTAGAAGAACTGCAATACTTTTTAGAAGGACGACTAATACATTTCGGGAGTATATTCATGAGAAATACTAAAAAAAACTCTTTAGGGAACTACTAATACATTTGGAAGAACTACTAATACTTTTTAGAAGGATTTTGACTAATACGTTTGAATGATTTGCTAATACATGTGCTCCCGAAAACTACTAAAACAACACTACTAATATTACGGAAATGCCACAGATTCGCGGTCGTCGATCCATCTAACGAGTTAGACCCGTTAGACGGCCCGACATGAGTTTTTGTGATTATTATATACATATATATATATAGTTAGATATGTTAATCTTTCCTTATCCCTCAATTGACTCAACTAGTAGCTAAGCTATGTGCACGACGTGTGGTGTACGGTTTTGAGTAATTAATTAAACACACACTCAATTTACTTAGCTATATCATATATTTCTCAACCGCCTTATGGGGAAATTGGATAAGTATTCATATATTAGTATCTTCATTGGTTAATCATACTCACACAACCAATACACCAATACGCTGGAAAGAAAAAAAAAAAAGAAAATAGAGAAGATTAGACGTGGAGTCAGAAAGAAAGAAAAGGTGAGAACTGGAGTCAGAAAGAAATAAAGGGTTCTTCTTTTAACTTGGTCATAAGAATATAAACTAATATGTGTGTTGATTCTAATTTTTGTAATTATGAAAGAACCCTTTATTCAATTTACATATATACTAATTTGTGATAAAATTAGTAAGAAACTACTGTCTAAAATTGTTAATTTTTATAAGAAAAATTACAATTAGATTTGGCTTTAAAAAGTAAGTACTAGGAAATGAACTTTGTGAGCTTGCCTTAGAGAATTAATAATGATCAATCTATAAGTTTTAATAGCTTCCATGAACAAGATTAATGTAGTTAAGGTAGAAATTTTCATTTTGGTTAAACAGAAAACATGTACATAAATCGAAAAGTCTTTTTTTTAAAGAAAAAAATTTAGATTGGTGATTAACTCTATTCCTAATTGTATTAGGGAATTACATAAAACTATTAATTATGCCTTCCTATGTAATATATATATATATATATATATATATTTGTACATATGTTTAAATATTAAAATAAGCCAATAATGTCGAAACGTGATAAGCCTTAACAGAGATAAAAATAATCATATCTATTAAACTCCCTTATAATTACACATCATGTATAGCATAAACATATCTTGCTTAGTGTCAGATATATGATCTTGAAGGTTATTATGCAATTTTGACATGTTATTAGGACAAAATCTAGAAAGAGGAGCAGACAAGGCCGACTATGTGAAATCATTGGGATAAGAGCACCCTTTGTGAGTATAATCTTTTAGCTTGTTATTTGACTTGTGTGATTATATAATTGATATATTCGAATGAACTGTTTACTTGTTTGGCTATGGTGATTAGAAGCTTATCGTGCTCTAACGTGAATTGTATGATTCTCGGTGGTGATATTGTGATGAAATCGAGATATATGATCTCTATTTGATGAGATTGATATGGAATTGAGATATGTGATCTCCAGTGATGTTATAGATATGAAAATGAGACATGTGATCTCTCTGATGCTATTGATACGGAAATGAAATATGTGATTCTGAAAAATGCATTCATGAGAGATTAATGGATTATTATTATGGCCACTAATGACCTTGAATCATGTGTCAAAGAATTACGGATATCCAGTAAATTCAGGATTACGATGAGTACCAGATTTACGGCCACCCGAGTTCACCGAACTCACGTGAAAAAAAGAATTCTGCAGTGTCATGGCCATCTTCGTGATCACGATTTATTCTTGGTATTAGCTGGCCCATAATAGTAAAATAATATGATCAAACAAGTGCATTTATGTGTTTATGAATATTATGAACAAAGAGTGTGAAATGGTTGTGATGATGTGCTTGTGTGATGTTGAATAACTTGTTATTAGATTATACTTGCTGAGCTTGCAACTCACCAAATGCAATGTTGCAAATTTTAGTTGATGTAGATAAAAGTTGACCCGTGGAGAGTAGCAGAGTTTTAAAGCATGGATCAAAGGTCGGCCGGCTGGATTCCCATCCTTCTCTCTCAGCTCATCATTTGCATTTCATATACGGAGTTTTATTTTGATCTGTATATAAAACGGCATGATCATTAAGGTCTTGTAATATGGATAAATGCACGTGTGTAAATATGTGTTGTTAAATCTTTTTAAATGATTCCGCTTGCGAAAAAGGGTTACAGGTCATGATTAATATGTTAATATCATGTGCAATGCAGCCGTGTTGCTTATGAACTACTGTTATATGCTATATGAATACGTGTTACAAGGGTAAGGGTGTTACAAATCTGTTGTAAGATATAAAGCAAGATTGGTAGCCAAAGGGTATTCCAAGAAGAAGGTACAGATTTTGGTGGAACATTTGCTCCAGTTGCTAGATTGGAAGCAATAAGGATGTTTCTTCCCTATGCCACACACAAGAACTTGACAGTTTATCAGAAGGATGTGAAGAGTGCATTTCTTAATGGACTATTGAAAGAAGTCTATGTGGAACAACCTCTAGGTTTTAAGCAAAAGACTATTGGAGATAAAGTGTACAAGCTCGAGAAAGAACTTTATTGATTGAAACAAACACCAAGAGACTAGCATATACATTGTCTCAATTTCTTATAGACAATGGATTTTCTAGAGGAAAGGTTGATAGAACCCTATTCAGAATTCAAGACAGAGAGAGCATCTTGCTTGTTCAAATATATGTGGATGACATTATTTTTGGATCCACAAACAAAGAGTTGTGTGATAAATTCTCAAAACTAATGCAACAAAAGTTTGAGATGAGCATTATGGGAGAATAGACTTTCTTCCTAGGACTTCAAGTAAAGAAAATGAAGGATGGAACATTCATAAGGCACACCAAGTATATCAGAGATTTGATGAAGAAGTTTGGGATGGAAGAGGAGTCATCTGCGAAAAATCCAATGAATACATCAATCAAAATTGATATGGATGCATAAGGCAAACAAGTGGATCAAACAAGATACAGAGCACTCATTGGATCATTGCTCTACTTGGTGAACAATAGACCTGACATCACCTTTGCAGTTGGTCCATGTGCAAGGTTTCAATCTGCACCAAAAGAAAGTCATATGACTGTTTCCAAGAAGATATTGAGATATTTGAAAGGAAGCCAAGAAGTTCGATTGAGGTATCCAAAATAAGTAGGCTTCAAATTGATTGGATATTCAGATTCAAATTATGCTGGATGTAGAGTTAACAAGAAGAGTACATCTGGTACATGTCAATTACTTTGAAACAGATTGGATTCTTTGTTCAGCAAGAAACAAAATTCAATAGCTACATCAACAACTGAAGCTAAGTCCATTGTTGCGGCTAGCTGTTGTGTCCAAGTCTTATGGATAAGACAACAGTTGAGAGACTATGATATTGAAGAAAAAGATATTCCACCTATGTGTGACAACATAAGTGCAATTACCATAACTCAGAATCTAGTATTGCACTCAAAGACAAAACACATTGATGTCATAAACCATTTCATTGGGGATTATGTTCCAAAAAAATACATCATACTGGAATATTTCTCAACTGAGAAGCAATTAACTAATATATTCACAAAACCCTTATGTGAATCAAGACTTGAAGAATTAAAAAAATAAGATTGGATTGAATGGATTGATTGAGATATGTTAATATGCTCAAAAGACTTATTGAGCAGAGTGAGAAGTAAATGAATTGTGTTTCTAAAGAGGTTTACTCTTTCAGTAGAGTAAAAACAACTACATTGGATTTTCAGCAGAGTGAAGTTAACTGAACAGTTGAGTCTTATCAGCAAACTAAAGAGAGAAACAGAGTTAACTAAGCCAAAATGAGTCAGCAGACACATTTATTGTCTAAGGGACAAAACATGGTCGTTTCCATTAAATTGAGAATGTTTTGAGATTATGTCAGCGTTATTTAATGCGACATGGTGAAAGCTGCTACAGAAAACATATGATTGGCCATAAATGTTGCGGGTGTTTAATGCAAGAAAATATAAGCACTTTTCCAAACAATCTCAATCACTAATTAAATTTAAAATTGAATGATCCCAAAAGTGTCTCCTCTCGTTTCATATATATATCAAAACAATATTTTCTCTCTCTTCACATTGCATTCAAATACTTTCAGAAATTCCGAAACTCTCTCTGCAAAAAAAAACTCTTATTCAAAACTTCAAACACTCGAAAAATCACCATGGGGCCAAACAAGACATCAAGCTCTGTACTAGATTTACCAAATTATCAGAAATAGTAATACTCTGGTGCACTCGTCGATGTTGAAGGAATAGTTAAGAAATCAGCAGACCAGGGAAGGGCTGAGAAGATCATCAAGCACCTTGAAAAATTAGGACTTTTGAAATTCCAAACTCTTCAGATGCCACAAACATATCTTGAAGAGGTGGCTATATTGTGAATGTCTTTATTCACTAAACTGCAGCAAACTTGACTAAGTTGCTTCATCTTCCTAGCAGTGGACTCAAAGAGCTGAAGGATTTTGAGTTCGATCTCCAAAAGATTTGGGAGGAGATTGCTGTGGAGGAAACTGCTACTAAGTATAATGCATCAGCCACGTAGGCTGTTATCAAAAAGGAATACCACAATCTGATGGAGGTGGTAGCTAAGTGCGTGGACATCAAGTTTGACTCTTACAATCAACTGTCCTTTCTAAAGCTGAATGCAATGGTAGCCACCATAGAGGAGCTGGAAGTCAACTAGAGTGAGTATATCTTTGACAAGTTGTGTCAAAATGTATAGAACATGAAGGTAGCTGAAGGAAAATTCAAGAACATCTTGGGCTATGGAATAATGTTTGGATACTTACTAGAGAAGAAGGGTTTGTCTCTAAGGAAGGGACTGTCATTTCATGTTAACGAGGGATTATTTATGGGCAACTTGTTAGCTACTCAAAAAAAGGCCCATGCTAAGAAGAAGAGTACTTCTAGGGGGAAACAGTTGAATCTGTTCCTGTTGCCACAGTTTCCCCAGCTCCAACAGTCCCAAAGAAAAGAAGAACAGTTGCAACCAGCAAGCCAACTGTTAAGAAACAGAAGACTTAGCCAAATAGAGGGATGAGAGATGAACCAGAAGAATCTGCAGTCAGAGTTCAGCCTGAAGACTTTTAAGAGACTGAATCTGTGGACATTCCCTTGGAGAGGCGCTTCAAGAGTAATTAGGAAAAGCAAACAGCTGCAATTGCTCATGTTGTTGAAAGAGCTGCAGTTGAATCAACTACTATAGACATCGCTGCAGTTGTACCAGAAGAAGTCAGGGTCGAGGACACAGCTCTAATGGTTATTGAAAAAGCATATATTGAGACCATTGTTGAACCTATTATGGAGGTTATGCCACAAGAAAGAGAGGTAGCTATCAGGGTTGAAGCTGCATCTGAAGAACCTGGATCCCCTATCTATCTTGAAAAAGAGGCTAGGCTATACATTTGAAGGATGTGGAAATTGATCATGATTCGTCATTTGTTCCAGAGGCCCGAGATGATCGATGAGGAAGAGTGTTTTCTAGAATTCCTAAAGAACGCTTCTGTTTCTCCAGCTTTTAATGAGGAATACACCAGCCAAGTACTTCTTAAAAAGAAACATGTAGAGAGGGAAAGTCACTAGAGAAATGTAAGAGTTTTGAACAACATAAGTGTCCTTTCACTGACGCAAATATATTGATTGTCTTCAGCAGTGATGAAGAAGAGGCTAAAGGAGCTGATGCAGTAGAGACTGCACAGGTACGACATGCATTGAAAGAATCCCCTGAGATGGCGGAGCGGGCACAACTGTCTGGGACTGAGAAAAATCATCCCCCACCCTGATTATTAAAGTAGTCATGTGCGAAAAAACTGCTCTCTCATCACCAGCTCACTCCCACTCTCACGAGGATATTGAAAATTAGAGAAATGGCAGTTAAGTTGGGATAGAAGTGGTTGATACGGTTGTTAAGTTGGATTTTTAACCACAAATTAGGTATCCTAGACTTAGAAATTGTGTTGTTTTTGAGTATATTGAGTCAAAATTATTGTTGAAATTGTATATCGAGTTATAATAGGTATCAAAGTATCAAGTAATCAAGAAACAGACGAAAAATGGTGAAAAATGAGCCACACCGGTGAAAGAACTGCAGAAAAATCAATAGAAATGGTACTCCAAAGTGTCTCGCAGTACAAAATAATAATGTACCACGGTACAGGATTGTGTACCGCGGTACACCCTCCAATTTTCATTGTACCACGATATTTAAGGCTTGTACCGCGGTACACAGTTAATTTTTACTATGTACCACGGTGCAATGCTCTGTGCCGCGTTTCAACCCTAATTGCAAAATGAGGACACTAACTATACCCCAGTGGCAAAGAAAGACACTAAGTTTGCGGGCTTTAAATTTAGGACAATAATTTTAAAATTTTGGCAAATTCAGGACAAATTGAGCCCGAATTGTCCAATTCGGGCTCATTGCATTGTGGACCTCAATTTTGAGCCCGAATTGCCCAAATTTAGTCTAATTGCTTATGTTACATAAAATAAGTCTAAAAAATAAATGATCTTAAAAATTTACAAATATATCTGAAAATTTTAAAAGCAATTTCAATTTAACAAGTTTAGTCTAAATATATGAAAATAAATTTGATAATTATTTTAAGTATACATATTAACAAATAAAATGTAATATATGAAAAAGAAAAATTATAAAAAAAATTAATAAGTCAAAAAACTGAGTAAATGAGGTTTGAAAATGTGAAAAAAGATTTAAATTATTTAATATGTACAAAAATTACCGAATAAATTATAAAAGTATTTGAATAAATCAGAATAAATATTATTCGTCAAATATAAATTTTTTTTAATAATTTAAACATTACTTAAAATAATTTATAATTACAAATTAAATTTTAAAATACTTAACTAAATCTAAAAATTATAATTGAACCCAAAAATTTATTTTAGTTACATAAAAATATATAGTTTTTTATTTCTGTAAGTAGTTTTCAACTATTAGTTTGTGATTTGAAATTACTTTAAATAATGTTTACATCTTTAAACAAATATTAGAATTGCTAAATAATGTTTAGATTTTATATTGATAGTTCTTGTGTTTATTCAAATAATTGCAAGATTTATTCAATATTTTTTGATATATTAAATAACTTTTTAAAACTTATTTCACAGTTTTAGATTTCATTTAATTATTTTAAGATTTATTAAATAAGTTTTAAAACTTATTTTTGTATTTCTAGATTTATATTTTAAATTTAATTTATAAATTCTTAAAATAATTATCACATTTATTTTTATTTATTTTGACTCTACTTATTAATTTTAAGATTTTTAAATTGGTTTTAATTTTCAGATTTTTTTGAAAACTTTTAAAATAATTTTAGACTTATTTTATGTGACATAAGCAATTAGACTAAATTTGGGCAATTCAGGCTCAAAATTGAGGTCCACATGGCAATGAGCCCGAATTGGACAATTCGGGCTCAATTTGTCCTGGATTTGCCAAAATTTTAAACTTATTGTCCAAAATTGAAAGCCCGCAAACTTAGTGTTTTTCTTTGCCCCTTTGGTATAGTTAGTGTCCTTGTTTTGCAATTAAGCCTTCTACCGTGGTACATTCAACACATACCTCGGTACCTATAACACGTCCTTCGGTAGTAATTCAACTTTACATAGTGAAAAGAACGAAAAAAATATTTAACAACAAAGAAACATTATTCGGCCGAAAGAGAAGAAGAAAACAAGAAGTAGACATGAAAAGAGGAATTAATGGGAAACATCTGGTAGTGGATAGCAAGCTCCATTTGTATCAGACGGGGCTTTTCCTGCTATAAATATCTCTCAATTCAGCAGTCCAGGACACCCCCACAACAGTTAATAGGAAGGGTAGCAAGGAGCAAGACCTTACAATTGGAAGCTTGAGAAATCTTCCAATCCAGATACAAATAAGTTTCATTTTGCCCTCTCTTTTTATTCTTGCTTGTAATTGTAGAACATGTTTGATTATTTGTTGTTGAATTTTATGGATATCATCACCACCTAAGTTTCTATTTCTAGAGGATGATGTAACTTAATCGAATATTATATCTTGATGTTTTTATCAATCATGTTTCACTAGTTAGTTTATTTAATATATTTCTTTCAAATACTTCTAAATTACTTTATCAATAATTTGGATATCTGGTGTATACAATTATATTTCGAGAGAATAAATTGTATAACTGGCCCAAAAATAGTATAACTTAGAATTTCATATAATCGAGAAATTTATGATTTCTTTGAAATCTTGCTTACGAATTCATTGATCTTTACAAAAGCTATTTTTGTGATTTTTATAGAGATATTGAAATCCAAATTTAGATCTTATAATCAATTATTAATCGAGTGATAGAATTGATTATTTTCTGGAATCCATGATTTATAAATTACTAATGAATAATTGATAGATTAAGTTGAAAAATATAAGATAAGATTAAGTGAATCATTCCTGTGCAGCAGGACAAGGGCAAGGTCGTTGATGACTCAATGGAAAATACGGGTTCGACTATGCAGCCAGGCTCCCCTTCCTGCGCAATAGTCACTTACCCTGTTGATATACACCTTGGGAATACTTTTGAGGCGCTTGCTTTAGATGATGCCCCCGAGCAACTCTCTGTGGATACTCAGATAGATTTACCAACTCGAGAACGGGTCCCCAAGGCTCATCCTTCCAACAACGACTCCTTCTCTACTAATCTGCCTCTTATGATTCAGCAACCGTTGGAGAAGCCTATCTGTGCTCTCAGTCGTGCCTTTCGGGACATCTCCCTTGATTCGGCTAAATCCAGATTGATTCAGACTGTTACTCTTGGACCATCTCCATCTATTCATGACATTACGATTGAGCTGGATCGCCCTAGGCCAAATGAGTTAGATTTTGCAGCTTCAAAAAGATGGGCAGATTATGCAGATGAAGTGGCTAACGCTCAATCGACGGATTCTGCAACACACCACACTCATGTATTTACCGTGCACTCGACACAGGCGCCTCCTCCTCCGGGGGCATTGGGAACATTGCTTCTCGTAATGTTCTCAAGGCTTTATGTCAAAAGCATAAACCTTCTATTTTAGCTATCTGTGAGCCTAAGATGGACATTTCCTCGATTTCAGATTCCTATTGGAGTAGTTTGGGTTTGAGTTTCGTGACTCAGAATTTTCATGCTAACGGACGAACTGATATTTGGGTATTCTGCGATTTGGGCATCTCTGTTTTGCAACATGTTTGGTCTTCTTCTCAGTGTATTGTTCTGCGGGTTCAATTTTGATCTATGACTTTTCATATTGGTTTTGCTCATGGTTTATATGATCATATTGCTCGGCGCACGCTTTGGTTGGATTTGAGAAATTTTGTTCTTGATGACTTACTGCTTATTGGGGACTTTAATGCTGTTTTGGGTCATTATGAGCGCTCGGGCAATGGGATTTTATCGCAGGCCTCTTGTCAGGATTTCAGGGACTTTTTGGAGGATGTTGGTTTGTTCTCTGTGCAGACTACAGGGAATTCGTTCACTTGGTGCCCCCCATGCACGCCACTATCTCTTCTCCAGGCTAAATTAGATCGAGCCATAGCAACGTGTCGATTTTTCTCTCTTTGGCAAGTTGTCAAGGGCTTGGTTCTGCCTCGCATTGGCTCGGATCATCATCCTATTTTTGTTTCTTGCTCATCCGCTTTTTGTGGGTGCAGTTCCATTATGTTTCCAGTATGTGGGTTTATCATGATTCATTTCGAGATCTGGTTTCTTCTTCTTGGGCCTTTCAATGTACCACGCCCAATCCTCTATTGTGCGTCATGTGGAAGCTTAAAAGATTGCGTCAAGTTATTAAGATCGGGAATAGAGATGTTTTTGGGGATGTTAATCATCGGGTTGAGAGTCGATGGAGAAAGTTCGCAAATTGATGAGATATTGAGAACTCGGGCTTCTGACTATCGCCGGGACATAGAACTTGAAGCCCAAAATGAGTTGTCTCACACGCTTTTATTGCAATCTGAATTCCTTAAGTAGAAAGCCCGCACGGCCTGTCTTAAGGATGGGGATCGTAATACAACATTTTTTCATCATCGTTGCCAGATTCGCAGTGGACGCTCGGGGATCTAGGGCCTGATAATCAATGGTAATTACTCGGATGATCCGGCTGTTCTTGGGAATCATATTATCTCCTTATATAAGGAGTTATTCGCGGATTCAGGGGGTAACACTTTGGATTATACTATGGTTGATCAGGATATTTCTCCTATGGTGAAGGCTTCAGATAACGCCAGCCTGACTGTTATTCCTTCGGATTTGGAGATTAGCGAAGCAATTTTTGATATGGGGTCAAGCTTTCAACCCTCGGAAATCTAAAGTTTACTTCGTATCCTGGGTCTCATCTCATGTGCGTGAGAGGGTTCAAAATATCATGGGTATTCAGCCCGGGGCATTCCCTACGGTATCTTTAGGCGCACCAATATTTAAGGGCGCCCCTAAAGCTGCGGATTTACAGCCCATCTTTGATAAGGTGATCCTCAAATTCAGAATATGGAAATGTACTTCTCTATCTCTTGCTGGTCAAGTTTGCCTTGTTAATTCGGTGATTACCAGTTCGTTTGTGTACACGATGATGGTTTACAAATGGCCTCAATCCTTGCTCAAGCATATGGAACGGGCCATGCGTAATTTTATTTGGATTGGGGATGTTAATTCCAAGGGATCGGTGGTGGTTAATTGGAATCGATGTTGCACGCCTCGGGCTGAAGGGGGTTTGGGTGTCCGGTCTATTATTGTGGCTAATACTGCCTTTTTGATGAAACTAGATTGGAAGGTTATGAATTCAGACTCGGTGATTTTCAAAACCCTTAGGAAGCGCTACTTCACGGCGGATGGGGCTCTCCGTAGGTCGTTTATCACTTCTTATTTGGGTTGGGATTAGACCTTGCATTGCGGATTACTTGGATGACTCTCGTTGGATCTTAGGGTATAATTCTGGGGTTTTATTCTTGCTTGACAACTGGTTGGGTTACTCTATAGCAGACAGAATTGGTATTCCAAATGAGTACATACATTTATTTGGGCATCGCATTTCAGACAACTTCTATGATGAGTCATGGCACTTCACCTTCTCATTTGTGGAGGCTTATTTGGATCTGGTCCAGGATATTGTGCGAGTCCCCATCGCTCCTTCCTCTCGGGATATACGGATCTGGTTGAATTCTGATGATGGGAATGTTACATCAAAAGCAGCGTATTCTCATATTCGTTCCCATTCTGATGATGGGAATGGGTTTCTTGGATATGGTCGCAACACATTCTGGAATGCCGATCGGTGGTGGCGTGGTGGGCTATCCACAATTGATTGGCAGTCTTGGACTTATTGTTGACCAGGGAAAGTTTCACTAGCCCCTCGGTTTGTGCTCTTTCTTGTGCATCCGCTGAATCAGTTGATCATATATTTGTCTTTTGTGTCTTTGCAGGGGCTCTTTGGCGATGGATTTTTGGTTCATTTGACGTTCAACTATTTATGGCTCATAGCTTTAATGAATTCCTGGTGAGTTTAATGAATTTTCATTTTAGTGAGCAGGTTGCTTTCTTATGGCGTGGGGCTATTCTGTCCTGCATCTCGCTCATTTGGCATATTCGGAATGAGTTGGTTTTTAACAACAAACTCTGGAAAGTGGACGCGGCTATTCTTCATCTTCGGGTTCTCATTGTTGAATCATCTTCATTAGATCGGGGTTGCATGCACAATGACCAACAAGACCTTCCAATCCTGCGTAGGCTGCGTGTTCCTGGACGGGCTAGACAAGCCCCGAAGATCGTGGAAATTAATTGGCAAAAACCCCTTCTGGGATGGATCAAGGTGAAACGGACGACAGTGCTTCGAGGGCACCGGGAAGCCTCACAACTTTCGGGGTCTTCCAAAATTTTAGAGGTTTCTTTCGGGGATGTTTTGTGAACCCTTGCGGTGCGGGTTATGCGTTTGAAGCAGAGTTGGTGGCAGCAATGTGGGCGATCCATTATGCATTTGTTAATGGATGGACACAACTTTGGCTGGAGTCGGATTCGATGTATGTGGTGAACTTGCTTGATAAGAGATTCGTTGAGGTCCCATGGCGTCACCTTAGCATGTGCCGTTATACTCTTCACCTACTCTCACAGATGGATTTGGTGGTCTCACACATTTTTCGGGAAGGCAATCGGGTTGCAGACATGGTGAGTAAGAAGACGGACTATGGAACTTGGTGGGGCATCCCGCCTGAGGACCTCGCGCCTTTTTTCTCATGATGACTTGGGCGGACCCAAATATAGGTTTGTTAGCTAGTGCGTCAGGGATTCTTTTATCTCTGTTTGGACGCCTATTTCCACTATGGGGGGTACTCTTTTTCCTACCAAGGGTTTTCCCCACAAGGGTGGGTTTTACCTTGGGAGGTTTTAGCGAGGCCCCAACCATTCAGCCATTTGGTCGGCTTATGACTATTTCACTTTTGTTTCGACTTTATTTGCAGGCTTACTTCTTTGGCTACTGATCAGTCTGTGATCAGGATGACTCTCTCTTTTCATTTTTATATATCTTTCAATTTATTCTAAAAAAAAAGCAAGCTTACACATTCGTTTGTGCCATCTTCACAAACCGAGGTTTCTGCTTCACTAAGCAATGGGTCGAGGTTCCCGCCACTTTAACCAAACTAGTGAAGATCTTTGGTTAACAACATATTGTTATTTGGGTCATATGCACATTGTTGCTATGGTTCACATCACTTGGTAATGATGTTGCAAGTTATCGTGAGATCTTGAAGACCATGTAATTGACCTCTTGAGTTCTTGTATTTATTTATGATAGATTAGGTGTTTATTTATTGTTGTTTCGAGTAATCTGAATGGCCAAATTCATGTTAGAGGCCATGAATATTGAGTCAAGAGTCATAGTAGTAATCATGTGTTGAAAAGAAGCATTGACAATCGAACAACAAGGGGTTGCTTTTAAAATGTCCAAACATATCAATAATTTTCAAAACTCTTAGGGTTTAGTATATTTGCCCTAACATTCTCTACAAAAATTATATTGAGCTGATTCAATATGTTATGGAAAGCTAAGAGAAAGGGCCACAATTTTCATGTAGACACCCGGAGCTAATACACACGTTTGGATAAGCACATACCCGTGTGAAATTTCATACGACCGTGTCCGGACCAGTTACGGGAAAAACAGAGGCATGTTATTGCGGGGAGAAGTGAACACACATGTGCGCATGCGCACAACCTGGTCGTTATACCTATCTGCGTCCGCGCGTTTTCTTCTTTTTGGTCTGTTTTTTAGTTTCCTTTTGGGTTTAAACTTTTCTCTTTTCTTATTGTTTAGGGTTTGTTCGCTTCCTTTTTAGTTTCCTTTTTAGTTTCCTTTTCCTTTTGGGTTTAAACTTTTTTCTTTTTCTTTTCGTCATAACAAGACTTTAATATTGAATATTGAATTGGAGATTTTCTCTTCAAACCTTTGGGTTCAAGAGCTTTAAGATTGTCCATCTTGTTGCGAATTCTGGCTTATCAAACAAACTTTGGCACCTGTTTGTGGAGTCTACGCATATCGTGGTTCTTCCTTTTCTAAGCAACGAGTTGTGATTTCCACCATCTTTAACCGAACTAGTGAAGATTTAAGTTAACAACATATTCATGTTTAGATCGTATGCACAATTGTTGCTACGGTTCACATCAATTGGTAATCAGAGCCATCTAGCAAGGTTAAATCTATACTTGTTTTTCTTTTATTTTCCAGATTTCCTTTGTTATCCATAACCCTATTTCTTCAAGGGTACTTAAACAAAAACTCGAAATTTGCACACAAAACAATTAGCGGGAGTCAATGAAGAGAGGGGCTTGAGGGCCCAGCAGACATCAGTCCTTAAACCGTAAAGATCCGATCTACGAATTAATGCACCAAAATAAAATCGAAATTCAAGAAAACAATCTATATTTTGATTTCATGACTTGTCGTTTATTGCATGACACTTGTTGGGTTGTCATTGGTATCAATTGCACTTGTACACGACAACCGTTGGATCTGACCAACAAATTACACGTGGAGGCAATTGACGGTGTTATGAAAAACATAATGTTCGAGATGTAAGGTGAACTAGATGTATGTAGATGTATCCGAAAATGGGAGAAATAGGGTGCGAAGGAAGAGACGTGTAGATTCGGTTGAGTTAGGAGATGAGCTTGATGAATATGATGACAGGATATATGAATTATTGCCCGGGTAGAGGGAGATAAGCGATTAGAGAAGATAGAATACGTGAAGATAGTAATTTTGAGTAATATCATGACTAATATTCTATATTTTTAGGGGAACAGTGATCCGGATGTGTACTTAGAATGGGAGTGTAAGATGAAAAATATATTAGATTGCCTTAATTACAGAGTTGAGAAAGGAGAAATTGGCAGCGACAAATTCTAAGATTATGTTGTTATTTGGTTGGATCAATTGATGACAACTAGGAGAAGGACGGGAGAAGGTTCCATATCTACTTGGAATGAGATGAAACAATTGATGCAACGATGTTTTGTGACTAACCACTACTATCGCGGTGTTTTTCACCAATTACAGAGGTTAACACAAGGGTCTCGTAGTGTTAAAGAGTATCACAAGAAGATGTTGATGGCACGGGCTAACATTGAGGAGGATTCGGAAGCTACAATTTCTAGATTTCTAGCAGGTCTAAATCCTCAAATTGCGGATTCCGTTGAGATGGTGCATATGGTTGTCAAAGTTGAGCAGCAACTCAAGCAGAGGAGTTTAACACGGTAAAATCCCAACACTGGCTCCAGTACTTGGGGTGCGAATACTCCTAAGTGGATGATGCATGTTTTTCACAACATCGCAAAGTTGTGGAGAACAAGATTGAAATGGACAAGGCCAAAACATCATGTAAATTTGATCCTTCTACTTCACGCACTAGAGACATCACGTGTTTTAAATATCATGGGAGGGGTCATAGAGCTAGTGAATGTCCAAATAGAATAGTGATGGTGAATTGGGGTAATGGTGACTTAGGGTCTGAAAGTGAGGAGGAGCCAAATTATAGTCTGGAATTGAAGGAGGTTTCGGAGGTAGTTAAGCCAGCGAAAGGCAACGTGTTGTCACTAGTGTCATGTAGAATTTTGAATCTTGCACCAAAGTTGGTCGATCATAAGCAGGAAGAAAATATTTCTCATACTAGATGCATAGTTAAGGATAAGGTGTGTAGTATGATCATCAGTGGAGGTAGTTGTACAAACGTGGCTAGTGCAAATTTGGTGGAGAAGTTGGAGAATTCTAAACTTGAACATCTACAGTCGTATACACTAAAATGGTTCAAAGATTGTGGTGAGGTATGAGTTAATAAGCGAGTGTTAGTATTTTTTCAGATTGGAGGTTACAAGTATGACATATTATGCGATGTGGTACTAATGCAGGCCGGTCATATTTTGTTGGGTAAACCATGGCAGTTTGACAGGCGATTTTTGCATGATGGGTACACTAAATGATATACTATTGAGCATGAGAGGACAAAGTTCATACTTTCATCTTATATCACCTACATATATTTATAATCATCATGCCAGAATGAGAGTTTATGAGTCAAAAGAAAAAAAGAGTTCGGCAAGTGAACAAAAGAATGAGATAAAAGTCGAGCAAAATGAGAGCTTGAGTGAAAATAAAAATAGAGAGCTTGAGAATTTGGCCAATGGTAGTTGTGAGATTCGAGAGATGGCCAAGAAAAAGGAGA
The DNA here is from genome assembly GCA_016081115.2 of Rehmannia glutinosa. Taxonomy (NCBI): domain Eukaryota; kingdom Viridiplantae; phylum Streptophyta; class Magnoliopsida; order Lamiales; family Orobanchaceae; genus Rehmannia; species Rehmannia glutinosa. The sequence goes on along the minus strand of CM071927.1, from coordinate 56,648,771 downwards.
TTACAAAGTTCGAGTGGGCCAAAAATATGGGGAAAAAAGCCAATGAGGTAAAACGAGAGAGAAAATTTGTACTTATGATAAAAATGAGAGATATTTGGCATGAGTGTTTGAATGCTAACATATCGAATAATGTTTTGTCTAGTTCCATTGTTTCTCATGGAAAGGGATTTCGATAGGAAAATGAATGTGTGTGTCGTTTAACATTTGTTCTGGGTGGATTGATATGAGAGTTCCATCTTTTGTGGTCCAACGTTTTGATTTGAGGACAATTCCCTTTCAAGAGAAGGGGAATGATGTGAATCCATCTACGAAGGTTCCGGCAACACCAAATGCAAGTTACCTCGATTTATTGAAGATTATGTAATTGAGTTCTTGTAATTATTAATCATAGATTAGGTGTTTATTTCTGTTGTTTCGAGTCATATGAGTGGACAAATTCATGTTAAGGGCCAAGTATATTGATTCAAGAGTCATGGTAGTAAATCATATGTTGAAAAGAAGCATTGACGTTCGAACAACAAGGGGCTACTTTTAAAAATATCCAAATGCAAAACATCCAAATGCGTTGTGATTTTAACACTGGCGGTATAGTATATTGACCATAACTTTCTTTACAAAAATGATATTGAGCTGATTCAAGATGTATGGCAAGCTAAGAGAAAGGGCTACAACGTTAATGAAGACTCCGGGAGTTAATTCACACGTTTGGGTATGCACACGCCCGTGTGAAATTTCACATGACTGTGTGATGGTTCATACGATCGTGTGTAGGCCTGGAACTGGGAAAAACATAGGCATGCTAGTGCGGGGAGCAGCGCACACGCCCGTGTGCCTGTGTCTGCGTTCGTGCATTTTTGTTCTTTTAAGTTTGTTTTTTATTTTTCTTTTGAGTTTAGACTTCTTTTCTTTTCTAGTTGTTTAGGGTTTGTTTTGAGTCGCCTATATAAGGGAAATAGTTTGTTTATTTTTCATAACAAGACTTTCATATTGAATATTGAATTGAGATTTTCTCTTCAAATATTTGGGTTTTTCCTAGAGCTTCAAGATTGTTTATCTTGTTGTGAATTATGACTTATCAAACAAACTTCCGTATTTGTTTGTGGCGTCTACGCAGACCTAGGTTATTGCTTTTCTAAGCAACGGGTCGAGGTTTCCACCATCTTTAACCGAACTAGTGAAGATTTTGGGTTAACAACATATTATTATTTGAGTCCTATGCGCGATTGTTGTTATGGTTCACATCAAGGTGTTCCCATGATTTGTAGGTTTTGAGAATTAAATAGTTAGTTTCAAAATGTATTAATTAATTTGAAAAATTAATCGAAGAATTGGTATGCGTAAGTTATGAAAGTTGTAAGTGTATTGCTGACATTAGTTGTGAACATAAAGGGTCACACACAAAAATTGTTGGTGTTGTTTCTTCAATCGAAAAATAGTCCAAAGGGTTGGATGCAATTAATCAATATAAATTAATTAATTATGGTTTGATTTAATTCAATGGTTGAGTTAAGTATTTAATTAAATAATTCGATTATATAATTAAATCTAATTAGATTAGGGAGTCTTTGGAGTTAAAAATAATATAATTGATAATATCAATTAATTTATAAAAGATTAAATTAATCAACTGAAAAATAATGTTACTTTTTTTAGCCAAATAAATAATTAGCTGATTTATTTGGGCTATAGGAAATTGATTTGATCAATTAATTAATATGAGCTAGATCAATTAATTGAGATTAATTGATGGACTTTTTTAATTAAAGTCCAACCCGTTGTTTAATTAAGCCCATAAGGATAACCCCATCTAGCTGATTTGAAAGAAAAGAAAAGATGTATTGAATTTCTTTTAAATGCCCAAATCATGGCTATACGAATATTGCAAGATATCGTATGATCAATTAAGATTATCCTACAATATTATCCTACTGATTTTAGGTTACGAATCTGGATACTTTTATGGACATTGTTTTATGAAATTTATTTGTATAGATTTTGATTATGCTTAGAAAACAACGTATTAGGAAGTAGGACCCCAACTTCTATGTAATTTCTTCTTATGCAATAAATAGGACTTACGCTGACTCAAAAAAGCTAAGTATATGCTCAGAAGACTTAGTGAGGGCATTTCAGAAAACTCGCAGCTGAATGGTGAAGATTGAGCAGACTCTCAGATGAGTACTTTGTTCAGAAGACTCTCAGCAGAGTACTGCCTGCCAAGGCAAAGCAAAAGACTGACATCAGCCTTTAAGAAGAAAACTTCTCAGAAGACTTACAACTCAGAAGACTCAAGATTGAATCAAGTGGGGTAAATGATCGCTAAAATATTTTCGCTAAACCACATGTACTACGTAGTTTATAAATAGTGGCAAGCAGGTCGTATTCCGCAGAGATTGATTTGAAGCACATAAAGTATATCAAATCTTGTTGTCCAATTTTATTGTAGCGATTACAAAACAAAAGGTATATCTAATTAACCCTAAACGTGTTGAACTAAAATATCTAATTATTGTAAATCATCAATCTTCACAAAATTCAATCAATCAAAAAAGCAATCCTAGGACTATGATCTTAACATGCTTCATCAATATTAATTCCAATTAAGATTTCACAATAACCAATTTCCGTGTATCTAATGGTTTAATTCCTAACATAGTTTATCCCCTCTCTCAAAGCTAACAAATCGTAGATCCATATTAAATTGCCAGTATCCCTACTCAACAATCAATATCAACTCCCAAGAATAAGAGATAATTGGAGTAAACCCCCACAAACATCTTGAGCCTCCCGACTCTAGACTATGATGATGAAACTCTCTTGAATAGATGGATCCGTCTTCACAATCTCAAATCTTCGTGCCTTTGTGGTTGATAGAGGTCTCATGTTGTTCTTTGTGTAGTCGTTTCTTTTCTCTTTATGATGTTCCATTTTCTTCCAAGTGTGTTATATCTAACTTTAGGGTTAAGTCTTCCTTTTATAGTTGCCTTTCGGGATCCCCTTTAGAGTCCTCGCAAAATAAGGAAATAAAATCCGTAGAACGTAGTATTTCACACGGTCGTGTGAATGGTCTTCACTTTCTCTAACTTGCACCATACAATTCACACGATCGTGTTATTTCACCAGACCCAGTCGTGTAATTTGCTCTCTATTATTCGATCTCTGCAACTTCACATGATCATGTTAAATCACACGGGCAGGTCGTGTGAGCTGAATTTCCTTGTTTTTCGTGTCTTTATTTGTCCCTAAGCTTTTGACATTCCGATCGGGGTCATTCCACTGATATCCTTTCAAATATAACTCCATTTATTACACAAATACGCGGAAGATACGCAGTATCATGCCCAACAAGAGAAACTAACCTAAACACACTTAATATTCATGAAAATGTATCAATTATATGCCCAATGATGCCTCTAAATGTATGTATATTTCACACTTATCAGTAAAGCAGCTAATGGATTAAGTCAACTGGATGAGATCCGTTGCACTGAATCGAAGAAGGATTTTCATTAAAAACTTGAAGTACAATATTTGACCATGAAAATGCTAAGGCATTTATGAAGGCAAAATAGGCTTAACCAATATAAGAGCACGTGTAAATTGTCATGTTTCAGAACTCTGAAGAAGCTAAAAAAGTACAAGGAAGGGTCAACATCAAAGCTGCAAGAAAGGACATGCCAACTGTCCATCGATGGGATTTTAATTTATCTGTCTCTTCAATGGACAAATTCAAATCTACACTATAAAAGTTGAGGAAAAATTCACAGAGAAGATACGAGGCACAAAACATAAGATAACAAGCAATCTAAAAAGCAAAAAAATTGTCTCGAGCTTAAAACTGAAACCATTAAACTTTATCTAAAACACATTATCCAACACTCAAGTGGAAGATTAAGGTTGTATCAATAGTTAATGATTAATACTCTGAAAATAAATCGGGGTTTACATTACCTTGAAGTGAATGAGTGTAGCAAGGTTCTTGTCGAACCAAGGACAGGACTGTAAGAGGATTGTGTGAACAAGTATTGATTCTTCCAATAAGTCTGTGTGATCAATAAATCGGGGGTTTACACTACTAGGGTCGATTGTACTTTCATAGTGAATTTCTCCCGAGTAGGAGAAAAGTAGACATAGAGGAATTACCCCATCCTCAAACCACTATAAATATTTGTATCTTTTAAATTCTCGCATTTTACATTCTGTCATTCATATTGCTTTTTCAACTTGCAAAATATGTCACGCCCAGGCACGGGACGCGATGACGATCAACCACTTAACAGAAATAAACCCAACAGTCTAGACAAATGATACATCATAATCCCAAGTGAAACAGTGTCTAAAGTAGTGGAAATGAAATAAACATAAGTACGAATTGCATCTTAAGGTCCAACAACATCCAAATACATCCGACATAATTACGAATAAGTTTGAGGCCAAAACTAAAATGTAAAGTACACAATATCCAAATCTTAAATGTCAAAGGGTCCTACGCCCTTAAATTACAGTCAAAGAGGGAAAAGAGTAGCAGGATAAATGGGAGTCCAACATCAGCAGAAGTACATGAAATAAGTACAATCATCAGAAAAAAGGATGCAAGTTCGTCAGGCGGGGCGAGGGTAATCAGTCTGTGGCCGGTTCGACATCTTCAACATAGTCCTCGTCTAAAGGTTAGAAAACAGGAGGGGATGAGGAGAAATCTCGGCGGATGGGTTGATCGTGTGCAAGTGTGGCGATATATATAGTTAATGAGAGAAAAACTTGATTTGTATGAAAACGCGTGAGATATGATGCATGATTTCACACACTGATCCACAAGCGTCGTGATAAATATATTTAAGTAATATACTTATACAATTTAAGAAACTTGATTCGTGGTCACACACAGGCACTATGTGATTCGGGCAAGACAGGTAGGATTGCGTGCGGACTTGTAGCGCCAATCCTATGCAAGACAAGTAATGGTTGCATACTGATTTGTAGCGCCAACCAAATAGGTCCGATTAACTCCGAGAATCATGTGGATCGAGACGGTGATTCCTTCGTTCTTCCTTGTAACTCCCCGAGCAAGATGGTCCAAGACGTGTCACCTTATCGCTCCATAGACAAAGACAAATCCACAAAGAGAGCTAGCTAGGCCTGGATTGTCATAATCATGATTATACCTCAAGTACTACGACCCGCTTCCCTTGGACAAACTCCGTCCCTCGATTGCGGGATTATGACGATGAGGCGGAGAGTGGAATAGCGGCCGAGCTGCCCGGTTCTATCCCCGACGTATCCATTCCGATCGTGAGCTCGACACACCAAGTTGACTCGGGAAGGAAAGTAAATACAAGTTCGGGTAGTAAACCAAATGAAAGTATTTTGATTCGGGAAGCGATTCAGAGAAAATTTTGAAATTTGCGAGTGGCAATTATGGCGTTGGTGGAGTTATTTGGATGAAGATGATTATCGGGAGGATAAGCAATCTTCGATATCTTGAAAGATTAAGTGGAACATAAGTCCCGTTATAGATTCGGAATCGCAAGACGAGAAAGTCGCCACGCGATCGTGTATTAATCGGTCAAGACAATCCGATGAGTCAAGGGATTTTTGAGAAAATGAAATATTTTAATTAATTATTAAGTCGGAGAGTCGGGGTTGTTTCTTTAAAAGAAAATTTAAAATTAGCCCCGTTTTGTAAAAATCAATACTTTTGGGGTTAAAAGTTGAATAAATAAATGTCCGGACCTTGAAATATTATGAGATCAGTTCCTAAATTCTCTAAATTGTTCAGAGATTCAGATTGTTAAAGTTTTGAGGTCGAGTTTTTATAAAAATCTCACATTGGCCCCAAATTTGTTAAAATTGTCATTTCGGGCCCTATGTTTAAAATAATTGGAACTCACAAACCGGAAGGGATTTTAATGTGAATTCAGTTGGAGAATGTCACTAAGGTCAGTGGGATATTGGGACAAAAACAGTTTTAAAAAGAAATAAGTATAGGTCCCTTAACTTTTGAAAATCTCATTTTTGTCCCATTTTGAAATAATTGCCTTTAAGGCTTTTAGTGGTCCAATTGTTATGCAATTTGTACCTTGGGTCCAAACTATAATTATTTTATAGTTAAATTAGTATTTTCAGGTACATGGGCTGTATAAGTCCTGAAAATTTCATTTGGGTCCTCAAGTTTAATCTTTTACAGTTTGGTCCCTCAATTTTTATAAAATTATTTTCCAAGCTCTAAACACTTGGATTTTTGGAATACACTTAAAATATGTTATTTCCAGTCCCTTAAGAGTTAAAATTTCAAATTTTAAAATTAGGGTCTGGTACAGTTTCGAAATTTGCAATGTAGCCCTTAAACTTCTAAAATTTTACAATCTAGTCTTTGGACTTTTAAAGGTTGATTTTATTTATCTTAAAACTCTCAAAACATTATTAAAATGTCTAAACATTATTTTTGAACCTGAGTACAGTCCCAAAAATCGAAAAGTATAGAGGGATCCCTTAAGTTTTATTTTCTTGCAATTAAGTCCGCCAACTTTCTATTTTTGCATTTTAAGTCCAAAAATTGAAATTTAATCAATTATGCTCGACTTGTCCATTTTATAAGTCATACAAAACATGGATTTCAAGAGTCATACACATGCATGTCCATTTCATACAAGAATTCATCAAATACAACCATAAATTGTACATGCATGCACCTAAATTTCAATAAATAGCATTTTTGAGCAACACTTGAGAAATTTCACAACTTGATACCAGAAATTAACATGCAATACATAATATATATCTCAAGTGCTCATTAACAACATACTACATGCATTTAACAAAAACACCTAGAAGTTGGAATGATTTTTGCACCCACCTTAAAAATTAGAGAGTTGTGAAAAAAAAGGATAAATTTCACAACTTGATAAGAAGTCACTTAGGTCAGCCCCTAAGTCAAGAATATCAAAAATTAAGAGTTATAAAAATGAGTGAAAAATTAAGGAGAAAAAGAAGAAGGTGAGAAAATTGGGAATACTACACTTTACCTTGTGTAGTAGATGAAATGGAACTAGTTGAAGCTTCAAAGTTGGAATTTTTGGCTCACCCTCAAAACCACTTAAGGTCAGCCCCTATTTCCCAAAAATGGAAAAGGGGTGTTAAAATTTGAAGAAAATGGGAAGAAGAAGAGAAAAGGGCTCTAGTGTCCAAATCTTACCTTATAGTCCAATTCTCCAACAATTTCTCTTCAAGTCTTCTAAGGTGACCACAATGCTTGCATGTCCTTATGTAGTCTCCTATGTGTACCTCCAAAAGTCAAAATTAAACTTAAGTTAAGAAAAGAAGGTGATTAGTTATAGGATATCAAGTTGAATTGAAGAATACAATTTCTTACCTTTGTGAGAGGGGGGTTCGAAATTTATGAAGAAGTAGGAAGAATGTTTGTGTTTTTGGTTAAGTGTTTGAAGAAAGAGGAAGTGTTTGATGATATGAAGAAGGTGTTCTTGAAGATAAGAAGAATGTTTGAAGATATGAAGGATGTATTCTTGAAGATATGAAGGTATGTTTGAAGATATGAAGGATGTGTTCTTGAAGATTTGAAGGTATGTTTGAAGATGTGAAGGATGTGTTCTTGAAGATTTGAAGATGTGAAGAAATTATTCTTGAAGGTTTGAAGATATGAAGAAATTGTTCTTGAAGATTTGAAGATGTGAAGGAATTGTAGAGAGAATGAGGAGAATGTTTAGAGAGAAGGGAGAGAATTTGCTAGAAGATTAAAATGTGTTGGATGAAATTTTTAACAATTGTCTTTTTGTAAAAATGGCCTAATGGCCGTCTACATGAGAGAGAGGGTGAGGGGATTTTTGTTCAATTTTCATGTCTTGTAATTTGTCTCTTGCATGGAGACAAAAGAGAAGTCAAAGGTATGGGCAAATGATGGTTAAGGAAGGAAGGTTGGGTGAGTGGGAATAAGTTGGGGAAATTAATATTAAAGAATTGGTGAATAAGATGATGTGTATAATGTTCGAATTAATGGTGCAATTATACACAAGATGACTAACATAAGGTGTATATGTACAAGAGTTGGAAGATATTTCTACACCAAAATAGTCATCAGTGTCGTCCACTTAAGGGCAATTGTGGTATTTCCATTTTTTTCCCCAAATTTGATGATAATAAATGAATAATATCAATCTCCAAAATAATTACTGATTTCCTTGATCACTTATAAGTCTCATGATCACTTATTCTAAATCAAATTATTAATTCTATAAGGTATAAGTCTCTAAAATAAACAGTCTCTTAAAATTCTAAGGTGACTAATAAATACACAAATAGTAATAATGATCAATTAAGTGATCATTAATGTGAAATAGAATTATTAAATGATTATGATCACAAGTAATAAATAAAAATGAAATTAATTGAAAAATATATTTATTATTAATATTTACCAGTCAAAGTGACGCGGTAAAATAGTCGATAAAGTACATAAACGATAAAAAGATCAATTACACGCTCGGAAAAATCGGGGTCTTCACATCCTTCCCTCCTTAAAAGAATTTGGTCCCCAAATTCTCTTCAGAATAACTCCGGATACTGATTCCTCATGTCTTCTTCCATTTCCCACGTTGCCTCTTCGTCTCGGTTGTGGTTCTTCCACACCACTTTAACCATCGGAATCTCTCTCTTACGCAACTGACGTATCTGCTGGTCAATGATCCGGATCGGCTTCTTGGTGTAGGATAAATTTTCCATCAGAGGAGGAGTATCACGAGTGATGATATGTTCGGGATCTGGTTGATACTTCTTCAATCTCGATACGTGGAATACATCGTGCATTCCTGCATATTATGCTGGTAACTCGAGTCGGTAGGCTAACTTCCCGATCCTCTGCAAAATCTTGTAAAGTCCAACATATCTCGGACTCAACTTGCCTCCTTTCTTCGGATTGATCAATCCTTTCCATGGTGAGAGTCTGAGAAATACTTCATCTCCGGCTTCAAATTCCAAATCCTTTCTTCTCTTGTCCGCGTAACTCTTTTGGCGGCTCTGAGTTGTGCGGATCCATTCCTTGATCATCTTTACCTTCTCCATGGCCTCCTGAACTAAGTCGACCTTTGGAATCGAGGGCGACTTTCCTCTCTCTTTTGGTCCATTGGTCATCAATCTCCAAGTGTAGTGGGGATCTGCATTTTCGCCCATATAGTGCCTCGTAGGGTGCCATCCCAATTGTAGCTTGATAGCTGTTATTGTAGGCAAACTCGGCCAATGGTAAGTGCGAATCCCAACTTCCTTGGAAATCCAACGTGCAGGCACGTAACATATCTTCCAGGGTTTGAATCGTTCGCTCAGACTATCCATCAGTTCGTGGATGTGCTGCTGTGCTGAAACTTAGCGAGGTACTCAATTCCTCATGCAAGCACTTCCAAAATCTGGAGACAAACCTCGGGTCTCTGTCTGATACTATGTCGACTGGCACTCCATGCAGTCGAATGATTTATCGAATATAAATCTGCGTAAGTTTCTGCAAGCTATCAGTCTTCTTGATGGGTAAAAAGTGTGCAGATTTCGTGAGTCGGTCTACGACTACCCATATGGCATCATGGCCTCCTCTGGTCCTTGGTAGATCCGTCACGAAGTCCATCGTTATATGTTCCCATTTCCACTCGGGAATTCTCAACGGTTGTAGTAAACCAGATGGTCGTTGGTGTTCTGCTTTTACTCGTTGACAAGTCAAACATCTCGCGACGAACTCCGCTACCTGGTTCTTCATGTTTACCCACCAATAATTCCGTTTCAAGTCCTTATACATCTTGTTTCTTCCAGGATATATAGTGTATTTCGAATGGTGTGCCTCTGATAGGATTCTATTCCTAATCTGTTCGTCACTCGGTACACAAACTCGATTTTGGAATCTGATAATCCCATCTTCATGCACCAAGAATTCTGATCTCTCTCCTTTAAGTATCTTCTCTTTCAGTTTTTGAAGATGCACATCTGTCCCCTGTGCTTCCTTGATCTCATTCAGCAGATCTGGTGTAACTGAAATGTTAGCACATGAAATCTGAGTATTGGTTCTTGTCGGATTCCAATTTCTCAGCTCTTCCAATGATTCCCACTCTCGAATAATAAGTCTGGCTAAGCTTGCCTTTCTGCTCAAGGCGTCTGCTACTACGTTAGCTTTCCCGGGATGGTATTGAATATCAAAGTGATAGTCCTCAATCAACTCCATCCATCTTCGTTGCCTCAGATTGAGGTCTTTCTGAGAGAATAGATACTTCAAGCTCTTGTGGTCTGTGAAAACCGTGAATGTTGCTCCGTAGAGATAGTGTCTCCATTTCTTTAACACAAACACTAACGCTGCCAATTCCAAGTCATGCGTTGGGTAATTGGCTTCATACGGCTTGAGCTTTCGTGATGCATAAGCGATGACCTTTCCTTCCTGCATGAGCACTGCTCCTAGTCCTTCCTTTGATGCATCACTGTAGATGACAAAGTTTTCTGTTCCCTTTGGAAGGACTAAGACTGGAGCTGTAGTAAGTCGCTTCTTCAGCTCTTGGAAACTAGCCTCGCACTTGTCATTCCACTCAAACTTAACCTGCTTCTGGGTTAGTTGAGTGAGTGGTACGGCTATCTAAGAAACTCCTGATCTCCGTTATAGACTCGGGTTGTTTCCATTCAACTACTGTATGTACCTTCGGAGGATCTAGTGCGATCCCATTGCCGGATACTATGTGTCCCAGGAATGCGACTTCACTTAGCCAAAATTCACACTTGCTGAACTTGGCATACATCTTATGCTCTCGTAGTGTCTCCAAAACAATTTTCAGATGACGTTCATGCTCTTCTCTAGACTTAGAGTATACGAGTATGACATCAATGAATATCACTACGAATTGATCCAAATAGGGTTGAAAGACTCGATGCATCAGATCCATAAACACTGCTGGTGCGTTCGTCAGACCGAAAAGCATCACTACAAACTCGTAGTGTCCATATCTGGTTTGAAATGCAGTTTTGGAAATGTCTTCTTCACGGATCTTCAGTTGGTAATATCCTTGTTGTAAATCAAACTTTGAGTAGACCGTCGCTCCTTGAAGTTGATCAAACAGTTCGTCTATCCTCAGAAGGGGATATTTGTTCTTGATGGTCATGCTATTAAGACCGCGATAATCTATACACAGTCTTAATGTGCCATCCTTCTTCTTGACAAACAGTACCGGTGCTCCCCATGGAGACGTACTGGTCGGATAAATCTCACATCCATCAGCTTCTGTAATTGAGTCTTGAACTCTTGCAACTCAAGAGGAGTCATTCTATACGGCGTTCTGGCAATTGGGGCGGTTCCCAGTAATACCTCGATGGTGAACTCGACTTTCCTATCTGGAGGGACAGTGGTGAGTTCTTGTGGAAATACATCTGTGTATTATGATACTATACGTACTTGGTTAATTTGTGTCTCAACCTTGGGTTTGTTTACAAACCCCAAGTACCCTTGTGCCCCTCTAGTGATCGCCTTCCTCGCTTTCATTGCTGAAATGATTGGGGCAATCTTAACTCGTGCTCTACCCGAAATTTCCACTTCGGGCTTTCCGGGTTCACATAGCTTAATGGACTTGCGATGGCAGTCCATTTTTGCATGGTGTGCAGACAACCAGTTCATTCCCAATATCACGTCGTATTCGGATATAGGAAATAAGATCAAATCGGCAGGAAAATGTATCTCATCAATCTTAACTTCGCATGCCTTATAGATAATATATGTTATCTGGCTTGCGCCCATAGGAGTTGACACTTATAGACATATAGGCATATGTTCCATGCATGCATGCAGCTTGGGTACAAAATGCGGTGCGACAAATGAACGCGATGATCCAGGGTCAAACAGTATTTTAGTGTAGTGGTTAGATACTAGAAGCGTACGTTCCACCACGTCTGTTGCCTCCGGAACCTCATGTCCGGCTAGTGCAAATGCTCGAGCGGGCATCCTTGCCCGATTACCCTGGCCATTGCCTGGCTTCTGCGGCTGCACCTATTTGGTTCGGTCTTCGTACTTCGGGCAATTATTCACCAGTGCCGACATCGCAACAAGCGCAAACACCTTCCCTATTTACGCCAACAGTCATTGGCAGTATGTCCTGGTTTCTGGCAATGTGCACACACTTGACCCGGCTTTCACTGTACTGGTCCTTTCCCTTTATCCGTCTTATTAATTGGTCCCTTCTGAAACATAGCAGGATGCTTAGATGGCTGTCCCATAGCTATCTTCTTGAGACTGTTTGATGGCCTACTCTGTTGAATCATCCCATCTACGGTTCGATCCCGACTCGATGCGGAGAGAGCGCTTTACCACGGTGAGTAGGTTGTCATTTTAACGATCAAAAGTTGTTTTTAAAGTTCGCTTGATCCCCGTGTGAACTTGTACGATTTTTCCTCTTCACATCGATTGTCCCCAGAGCGTATTTGGACAACCGATGAAATTCGGACTCATACTGAGCTACAGACATGTTTCTCTGCCTCAACCTATGGAATTCATCGCGGCGTGCCTCTTTCACAACCTATGGAATGTACTGTTCGTTGAATTCGGCCAGGAAATTTCCCCATGTTCTGGCTACTCGGTCATGTTCCCACCTTCTCTCAACTGCTCTCCACCAGTCTCTAGCAGCCGATTCCAGACAAAATACGGCGAGTGTGAATTTCTGCTCATCTGAATATTGGAGAGCATTGATGATATTCTCCAGTTTCTCAATCCATTCCTCCGCCTTTAGGTCATCTGGCTCTCCTAAGAAAGCCAGTGGGTCGAACCGTAGGAATCGCTCCAATGTGCGATCGTTCGCCTCTCGGGCGGTTTGGGAACACGCTGTTGAGGCTCTACTTGTTGCCTCATGAAAACCAGTATTTGCTGTAGGGCTTGCACAGTCAAGTTATCTCCTGCAGCTGGTGGAGGAGGCGGTGGTAGTTCAGGGGAGGGTACTCGTTCCCTGGGTACATCATCATTCATTTGGGGAACTCGACGAGGTCTCTCGTGTCCACGATGTTCAGCCATTCTGTATCTTGAAATGTTAGTTGCAATCCATAAGTAAATGGTTCCAATAAATATTCGTGTAAAATAAGTTATATCATAGGGAAATTAACAACAATACGCAAGACACCAGATAAGTAGAAAAGGCATATCCATTAATGTGAAAATTTGAATACACCCAAGAAGTTCATATAGCAGTAATACAGAATCGAAGATACATCTGAAATCAGGGTACAACTGAATCAAAATACAACAGAAAGCAAAATGCAACGGGATGGAAATATGCGTCTACAACAACACGAGTACAATCTAACAAATAAGATAACTACTCGGTGAGGTCGCCATCATCATCACTAGCGGCTACATCCACAATCGGAACCTGATCGGGCTGAGGTTGCGCCTCGACATCAGGCCAATCGACAAGATCTAGCCACTGCTCAAGTCCCTGAGCGTCGTCAAGTGGGGCAGCCTCAAGCGCCTCAGGCTCCCCGACCTCAACTGGATCCTCCTCGGGGTCCTCCTCGGGATCCTCTTCGTTATCTGCCTCTAGGTTGGGTACGGGCTCCGCCTCAGGCGGTGACAATGGCGGCGCATTAGCTGCTAAAGCAGCCTCCAATGCAGCATCACGTTGGGCTAAGGCCTGTGTAAGATCCTCGATCACGGTCATTTGCTTGGTGAGGGTCTCTTCCAAGCGGTCATGTGGGCGTCCATCTCCCACTTTTGGCGGCCATCACTCGCTCGCTTCATCTTTTCTCGCATATTATCCAGACGCTCCTGGATAATCTGAATCTGGTCCTCCCGCGCACGAATGGTGTTGTCGCGGTCTTTGACAATGACGATCAAATCGTTCTTCTCTTCCTGGGCTCGCCAGGAGATGTCGATTCGATTCACGGTGGCGCTCCTCTAACAACTCGAGGTAGCCCGAAAACACTCCCAAAGTCGACGGATCTTAAGTGCTCGAAATTAGTCGGCTCAGCGCGGGCCTCAAAACGCCCCAGGTAGGGGTGCGGCTCCATCCCGATCAAACAAAACTAAGGCGGATTAGACAAGGTAAAGGAAAGATAAGGAGGAAATAAGGAAAGAATGAATAAATAAAGTCGACAAGAGTCAACTAAGTCATGACAAGTATGACTATGGAATCTCCAAGTATATGTTCTAACTTAGTCTAAACATCAATAATACGGTTCTATGCCCTTTTGAAATTGATTTCACACTTAATTAGTCAAGTCACGGTACTACCCAACACAGACCGAGGGTCCTATTTGCAGGTTAGCGCGGTGTAAGTTTCCATCTTACTAATCGAGCTCGATACCACTCTAATTTGTCACACCGGATCGACGCGACGACGATCAACCACTTAATAGAAATAAACCCAACAGTCTAGACAAATGATACATGATAATCCCAAGTGAAACAGAGTCTAAAGCAGCGGAAATAAAAATAAACATAAGTACGAATTACATCTTAAGGTCCAACAACATCCAAATGCATCCGACATAATTACGAATAAGTTTACAAGCCAAAACTAAAATGTAAAGTACACAATATCCAAATCTTAAATGTCAAAGGGTCCTACGCCTTAAATTATAGTCAAAGAGAGAAAAGAGTAGCAGGATAAATGGGAGTCCAACATCGCAGGAAGTACATGAAATAAGTACAATCATCGAGAAAAAGGATGCAAGTTCGACAAAGCGGGGTGAGGGTAATCGATCGTGGCCGGGTTCGACATCTTCAACATAGTCCTCGTCTAAAGGTTAGAAAACAAGAGGGGATGAGATAGAAATCTCGGTGGATGAGGTGATCGTGTGCAATTGTGGCGATATATATAGTTAATGCGAAAAAAAGATTGTATGAAAACGCGCGTGAGATATGATGCATGATTTCACACACATCCACAAGAGTGGTGATAAATATATTTAAGTAATATACTTATACAGTTTAAGAAACAGTTCGTGGTCACACAGGCACTATGTGATTCAGGCAAGACAGGTAGGATTACGTACGGATTTGTAGCGCCAATCCTATACAAGACAAGTAATGTTTGCGTACGGATTTATAGCGCCAACCAAACGGGTTCGATTAACTCTAGAATCATGTGGATCAGATAGCGATTCCTTTGTTCTTCCTTGTAACTCCCCGAGCAAGATGGTCCAAGACGTGTCACCTTATCGCTCCATAGGCAAAGACAAATCCACAGTAGAGCTAGCTAGGCCCGGATTGTCATAATCATGATTATACCTCATGTACTACGACTCGCTTCCCTTTGACAAACTCCGTCCTTCAGTTGCGGGATTAGGACGATGGGCTGGAGAGTGGAATAGCAGCCGAGCTGCCCGGTTCCATCCCCGACATATCCGTTCCGACTGTGAGCTCGACACACCAAGTTGACTCAAGCAGAAAAGTAAATACAAGTTTAGGTAGTCAACCAGGCAGTCGAGAATTATTAATTCAGGGAAGCAGTTCAGGAAAATTTTCAAAAATTGCGAGTGGCAATTATGGCGTTGGTGGAGTTATTTGGATGAAGATGATTATCGGGAGGATAAGCAATCTTCGATATCTTGAAAGATTAAGTGGAACATAAGTCCCGTTATAGATTCGAAATCGCAAGACGAGAAAGTCGCCCCGCGATCGTGTATTAATCGGTCAAGATGATTCGATGAGTCAAGGGATTTTTGAGAAAATAAAATATTTTATTTAATTATTAAGTCAGAGAGTCCAGGGTTGTTTCTTTAAAAGAAAAATAATTTGAGTTAGGTCCTTGTTAAAAAGAAAATTTACAATTAGCCCCGTTTTGTAAAAACCAATACTTTCCCGACCTTGAAAAATTATGAGGTCAGTTCCTAAATTCTCTAAATTGTTCAGAGATTCAGGTTTTTAAAGTTTTGAGGTCGAGTTTTTATAAAAATCTCACATTGGACCCAAATTTGTTAAAATTGTCATTTCGGGCCCTAAGTTTAAAATAATTGGAACTCAAAAACCGGAAGGGATTTTAATGTGATTCCAGTTGAAAAATGTCACTAAGGTCAGTGGGATATTGGGACAAAAACAGTTTTAAAAAAAAATAAGTATAGGTCCCTTAACTTTTGAAAATCTCATTTTTGTCCCATTTTGAAATAATTGCCTTTAAGGCAATTAGGGGTCCAATTGTTATGAAATTTGAACCTTGGGTCCAAAATATAATTATGTTATAGGTACATGGGCTGTATAAGTCCTGGAAATTTCATTTGGGTCCTCAAGTTTAATCTTTTACAATTTGGTCCCTCAATTTTTATAAAATTACTTTTCAAGCTCTAAACACTTGGATTTTTGGAATACACTTAAAATATGTTATTTACAGTCCCTTAAGAGTTAAAATTTCAAATTTTAAAATTAGGGTCTGGTACAGTTTCGAAATTTGCAATATAGCCCTTAAACTCCTAAAATTCTACAATCTAGTCCTTGGGCTTTTAAAGGTTGATTTTATTTATCTTAAAACTTTATTAAAATGTCCAAATATCATTTTTGAACCTGAGTACAGTCCCAAAACTCTAAAATTACAGAGGAGTCCCTTAAGTTTTATTTTCTTGCAATTAAGTCCACCAACTTTCCATTTTTGTATTTTAAGTCTAAAAATTGAAATTTAATCAATTATGCTCGACTTGTCCAGGTTATAAGTCATACAAAATATGGATTTCAAGAGTCATACACATGCATGTCCATTTCATACAAGAATTCATCAAATACAACCATAAATTTGCTTGAAGATTAAAATGTGTTGGATGAAATTTTTAACAATTTTTTTTTGTAAAAATGGCCTAATGGTCGTCCACATCCACATGAGAGAGGGGGAGGGAATTTTTGTTCAATTTTCATGTCTTGTAATTTGTCTCTTGCATGGAGACAAAAGGGAAGTCAAAGGTATGGGCAAATGATGGTTAAGGAAGGAATGTTGGGTGAGTGATAATAAGTTGGGGAAATTAATATTAAAGAATTGGTGTATAAGATGATGTGTATAATGTTTGAATTAATGGTGTAATTATACACAAGATGACTAACATAAGGTGTATATGTACAAGAGTTTCAAGATATTTCTACACCAAAATAGTCATCATTGACGTCCACTTAAGGGCAATTGTGGTTTTTCCATTTTTTCCCCCAAATTTGATGATAATAGATGAATAATATCAATCTCCAAAATAATTAGTGATTTCCTTGATCACTTATAAGTCTCATGATCACTTATTCTAAATCAAATTCTTAATTCTATAAGGTATAAGTCTCTAAAATAAATAGTCTCTTAAAATTCTAAGGTGACTAATAAATACACAAATAGTAATAATGATCAATCAAGTGATCATTAATGTGAAATATAATTATTAAATGATTATGATCACAAGTAATAAATAAAAATGAAATTAAATGAAAAATATATTTATTATTAATATTTACCCGTCAAAGTGGCACGGTAAAATAGTCGATAAAGTACATAAACGATAAAAAGATCAATTACACGCTCGAAAAAATCGGGGGCTTCACAAAATAACTCTCTAAAAACACTTTGCTAATTTTAAAAACTCAAAAGGGTGTAAGACTTCTGTTGTTAAAAAGAAAATTGATTTTCTTGAAGTTGTTATTTTTCAGTTGAGTTATTGTGTCAACCACTCTATCAATAGATCTGTTGAGTGGTTAACCCTTCTGCTGAATACCGCATTAACTTTCAAAGAAAGACTTTATTGGAATAGTAAAATATATTGAACCTCCCTTCTAGACTTTATTCGGATACCCCTTGGGAACTACACATTAGATAAATTATATAAATATCATTAACAATCAGTAGAAGAATAGATACACCACAATAGATAAAAAGCAAACACGACATTTTTTAGAAAACAGCCGTGTTCTCCCCTTCTCTCTACAGTTTTCCTCTTCTTTTCTTTTTCGTGAAAAAATCAAGAATACTTCTTGGTTTTCTACATAATATTAATAACTCTTATTTTCACTTGTTGAAGTAAGTATTGTTAATTCACTCCACAATTTAGATTGAATAATAGAAATATATTATTCATTACTAGAAAAATTAATAATCCGAGTGCTTCCATCCATCATATAGACTAACTTTAGAGGACGGATGATTGGGCCTCTACGAGATCGTAATTCGATGATTCATCCTATAGCGCGAATTTGGATTTCTTCTATATCATCGTCAAAAGGAAGCTTTTTGGGTAAAATCCTTATCGTTGACTTTTACCAACTGTATAAATGCGCGATTGTTAAATCGCTACGAGAACCCAGGGTTTTATTTCATGTATAATCGTATGCCTAATTTAAAATTTTAAAATATTACTGCGTTTAGCCCCATGGTATAGCAAACCAGGAAAGAGTATCGTAACCTTGATTTAGCATTTATGCAAGTTTAAGTGTGCTTTTGAGCATGTTTTAATCGGTTATAATATGTTTTTTTAATAAGTTGGGATTAGTAGTAGGAGGGAAAGAGATAAATTTCAAACAAACTGAAAGATATAGGGTTCGAACCCTGGTTAACAACCTTATAAAAGGAGAGCAATATCACTTGAGCTATGAACTCGTGGTCGGTTATAATATATTTAACACATAAATTTTGTGTGTAATAAAAATAGTTTGTGCGATTTGATTGTTGGGTATAAATTGTGAAAAAAAACCTATTTGGAATAGGAAGGGTGTAGACGGTGAAAACTTCTAATTTGGATAGGATTACAATGATTCCATGAAAGGGGTTGATCGTCTTTGTTTTTCCTTCACTGGAACTCATTGGTTTTCTTTCACTATATTTAATAATGACAAAAAAAAAGGTATCTTGAAATTTTGTTACTGCAACAGACAACATGTGTCTTTTTATTGCTGGATTTTAAGGTATCAAAAACTCCTGTCACACCGTCTAACGGGTCTGACTTGTTAGGCGGATCTGACCCGCCGATCCGGTGGCATTTCCGTAATATTAGCAGTGGTGTTGTAGTAGTTTTCGGGAGCACCGAAGATTAGCGTCTTTACGAAAAGTATTAGTCGTCCTTCTAAAAAGTATTAGCAGTTCTTCTGAAATGTATTAGTAGTTTCCTGAAGAGTTTTTTAGTATTTCTCCTGAATATACTCCCGAAATGTATTAGCAATCCCTCGAAAAAGTATTAGTAGTTCCTCGAAAAAGTATTAATAGTTCCTTGAAATAAATTAAATTTTTTTCCCGAAATGTATTAATAGTCCTTCTGAAAAGTATTAGTCGTCCTTCTAAAAAGTATTAGCAGTTCTTCTGAAATGTATTAATAGTTCCCCTGAATATAATTAAATTTTCTCCCGAAATGTATTAACAGTCCTTCTGAAAAGTATTAGTCGTCCTTCTAAAAAGTATTAGCAGTTCTTCTGAAATGTATTAGTAGTTCCCTGAAGAGTTTTAGTATTTCTCATGAATATACTTCTGAAATGTATTAGTTGTCCATCGGAAAAATATTAGTAGTTTCTTGAAAAAGTATTAGTAATTTCCTAGAGTGTATTTTAATAGTGCTCCTGCAACATATTAGTTTTTCTTATAAAATGTATTAGTATTTCTCCATAAAAGTATTGGCTGATATATTATTTTGTTTATTTATAATGTATTATGTTTAGTTTCTTCTGTTAATTGTGCGTAAATATGTTGGGATAATCATGTTTCTGGGATGAATCGATTGATTGAGTTGTTTTCTTTTTTTTTTTTTTGCATAATACAGATTGGTGGGGCCTACATTGGTTGATGATGCCTAAAATTTGGAAATTCTGATGTGGGTTTTTGATACTAGGGATGAAATAGGATTAGAAACTGTGTTTTCGAGTTGTGGAGAAATTGATTTCTGTGAATTTATGTTTATTGCCATTGAGGGTTTGAAGAAAGATAAACATTGGTTGTAGGTACAAATCATCTGAAAAGGCAATGGTGACCACCACATGGAAAAGATTTCTAACCCCTTGTTGGAGGCCTTCAGTAGAAAATCGGAGCAAAAATTGCAGCAATATAGGGGATGATATTAGCGGTCGTGTCGATGGTTTGTGGTGGTACAAAGATTTAGGACACCATAGTATTTTTTTATTTTTTCGCAGATCCGGGTCAGGTCTGCAAGATGGGTAGAATATTTAGATCCATCTAACGGATCTAGATCCGTTAGATGGTCTGACAGGAGACAAGCTCTACTTCTTGTGCGATAAGAATTATTTTGGGAATATGACACAAATGTCCACCTATTTATGACCGGTACCTGCAAAATACTCAATTTTAACCAAATTTACCTAATAATACGTTGATCGGATTTTAATACCAAAAACTACGTTCAAAGCCAACACGTTCCCACACAATACGCTGCACATAAAAACAATAACCAAAACAGAATCACAGATCCAGAACGCAGCAGCCAGACACAAGTGCGCAAACACTTTGCGGAGGAGAAGAACAAGTAGTACGACTGTTCGAGCAAAGGAAGGAGAATCGAACTGCAAATCAGTAAAACAAAGAATAAAGCACGACAAAAAACAAGGTACCAAAACACCAGTCTCAAAAAACAATGGCTTAGTTTATGCTGAAAAATATGTTGTTTACATCACTGCACATATATTTCCACATGCAAAATCATAATTGAATATATATATATATATATATATATATAGGGATGGAATCTCATGTGGCAGTGTGGACAGATCCCATCCATCCATCCTAATCAATCAATGGTTCAGATTATGCATGAAAAACACCATTTTACATTTATTTTATATGTCAAAAGGGCAGATCGGTAAATACAAAAATTAACTTAAAAAATGCCATAATTATTTACCTATAATCAAGGGATTTATTGATTGTCAGCTCTCCATAACAGAAAACGCTGAATTAGGAGAAACAAAAATGGATTTTGTAATCTTCTTCACTCTACATTCACGATAAGCATTAGTAAAAAGATAAAACTGAACCAAAATCACAGAAAGATAAAGCGGGTGATGTTGAGCCTTTTATGCGTAATGTCGTGTACAAATATTTGCAATATTGTGGCCTGGAATCAACTTTTCGTGTATAGATATGTATAGTTTTGTGTTAATTTAACATGGAATATGGTGTGTTTGAATGTTTATTTGAGACTAAACATAGATACTTAGAGTGGTATATAAATATCGATAATATTGTATATTAGATGTATATTTTGGTGTTTATATGTGCATACTTCGGTGTTTTATAATAAAAAAACTTATGGTGTACAAATAATTCCATGACAGTATCATAAAATCTTATTTTGGTATACATGTGACCAATATTTGGTGATAATATACACATTCAGTAGTGCATAGTTAAATGTTTAATTTAGAAATATTGTATGCTAATATTGAAGTATTGTATATTTTGAAAGTTATTTTGTGTATACCTTTCACTTATTTGGTACACCAACTCAACCTTAATTGTAGGTTTTAATATAAATTGAGTTTTAAATTTTCAGTGGATTACATTGACTTCCAAAACTAAGAATAATTATAGTACTACAACACAAAGTGCTTATAAATTATACATACACGATTCGTTAAAACCTTCAACGTAATAACAAAAACTACATTATAAAAATATTTTTACCAAAATATTAGTAAATATGTATCGTAATGTTGTTAATTGTGTACTGTTTATCCACTAACCATATGGCATAAAAAACCTCACCGATCAAAGATAATATATTTGCTTAAGATCGTTCTGAAATAAGTAACCAAAATGTTGATAGTTTTGCACTTGAAAAACATATTCTAATCTAAACATTGCCTTTATTTTTTTTGTGCGGTGGTCATACATTAGCACTAAACCATATTTATTTATATACAAAATGTAGAACATATATCATTCCATTGGTAAATTTACACCAAAATAACAGGGTGGTTCACCAAATAAAAACACAAAAATAAAGATCTAATTTAGTGGAAGGGTTATACCGAACGTACTAAAAGATATATCATACTTACGTAAATATACACCAAATAACAAAGGAATGATTTCCCCCAGAAATAAAGATCTAAATGTACATTGTTTTTTCATAATTTTATATCAAAAAATATTATACTAAATCTACCCATTGCAAACAAGGATATAATTCCATAAACCCAACTAGGGGGGTCTGTAAAAATCGAGTAGCAAAACCCTAGGAATTCAAAATAATAAAAAAAGGGGGCCTTCACCTAGTGCAACTAACTCAAAAACACCCAGAAAAAATCATCTTGAATGGAAAATAAACCGAAGCGAAAAAATTAGGGAAAAACCCTTTCCACAAGAATCTACAAACCAACAATTGAAAAAATCGAACCAGGGACTTACCTTCAACAATGTTACCGATGCGTTCTTGGAGTTTTGATGTCGAAAGAATTCGGCCAAGCAAAATTGTCTCCTGGGTGCTAGAATGTTACAGTGAAGAAAAAAGGACCAGACGTGTGTGAGTGGGGTAGTGAAATAAGGATGAGGCGAAGAAGAAGGGGCTTTTTGATTTTGTGTTAAAATAGAATTGGAAAAAGTGGGAGAAGATTAATTGAAATCCCAAAAAAAGATGTGTTGTGGGGAGATTACCAAAAACAGCCGTTTTATAATATGTACAAAATGTCTATATTTGCCCTTAAATGGGTTGTGTCCAATTAAAAAAAAAGAAAAAATTCGAAAAATATCTGACCTTAGGATTAAACATGGTAACGGCTTAGATTTGTCCACACTGCCACATGGTAAGGCCCTTGCCACATATGATCCTATACATATATATATATATATATATCAAATGAAATTGAGATTGTACCACGAATTTGCGAATAGAGAATTTGATCAAAATGTATGTTTTAATATTATAAAATGCTTATTTTGTTTGAAACTTAATACAAAATTCTAAGAATTTGATTGTCATGAAAATCTACACATCAAAATGTCTGGATCTCAAAAAATTATTTGCAATCATTTAGATAATTGTTTCAAAGTTGTTGAAAAAATATTTCTATTCTACATGGGAAGTACATTGCTTCCCCTGTACAGGGGAATTGTTTCATATTTGTTTCAATGATGTTTCATTCATGTTTCAAATAGGATAATTTCATTGAATTCTACAATACCATGGATAAAATTCCAGCAGCAGTATACCACAAGGGAGAATGGGCAGAGAACATGGATTATATCAACTTCGAGATAACGGGGATCCTGATTCCAATGGATTGCACTTTCAGCACCCTACATGAAATTTTAAAACAACAAATACAGGTCATCAAAGATGAGGAAATAATGCAGATTAAGTACAAACTCAGAGAATCTCTGCCACCATTAAAGATTGAAAATGACTTCAACCTGAGGTTCTATTTGGAAGTTAAAAGCAAAGAAGAATCGGATGAAGTTTCCACTGTGCATAGACCTTCTAGTTAATTCAGAAAACCAATTACTCTTGAAATCAAAAACACAAGCTTGCCAAAAACAACACAACAAAATGCAATGGAGGGAACAAGCAGCATATCAGTAGAGAGCTCAACAATGGAAAACATGAGCCAAAATCTCATTGACTGCATCGACTATGCAAACCTAATTAGCAAAAATGTAGTCCAAGAAATAATGCAAATCGAAGAACCTATTAATTGTGAAGAACAAATTCAAATAGGAAATGTCTACAACAACAAGGAAGAATTGATAAAACACATCAGTTGTTTGCATTGAAAAATCACTTCCAATATAAGGTTAATAAATCGTGCAACAAGCAATACCACATAAAGTGTCTGGATGAAAATTGCAATTGGCATTTGAAAGCATCATCAAAAACAAGGACAACAAAGTTCATAGTAAGAAAATACGACAGCAACCATACTTGTCCGCTCGATAAGAGAATGAATGACAGTACACAAGCTACTGCAAAAATGGTTGGAGACATTATCAAATCAAAGTACATCAACAACATCAAAACAATGTACACACCAATAGATATAATAAGAGACATGAAGGATGCGCATGGAATAAATCTCGACTACAGAAAGGCTTGGAGATCAAAAGAGAAATCACTCGAAATAATAAGGGGAGGCCAGATGAATCTTATCGGAAACTACCAGCTTATCTTTACATGTTGGAGAAAACAAATCCCGGATCGATTACTGAAATAGTAAAAAAAGAGGATAACGCATTCCTTTTCTTGTTCATGGCTATAAATGCATCAATAAAGGGATGAAAATATTGTAGGCGGTGGTTGTTGTTGATGGTACATTCCCGGAAGCAAGTTACGGGGGGACTTTGTTGTCTGCATGTACGCAGGATGGGAATGGGAGCATTTTTCCATTGGCTTTTGCAATAATGGATTTTGAAAATGATGGATTTTGGGTATAGTTTTTCACAAAGATCAGACAAACTTTTGGTCTCAAGGAAGGCATGTGCATAGTTTCGCATGGACATATAAGCATAGAAACAACAATAAATGAGGTGCATTGTAAAATATATCCCGAGGTGTTCATAGATGTTTCAAATATGTTTCTTTAATGTTTCACATATATGTTTCCAAAACAATTTCAGTCACAATCATTCTAAAAAAAAAAACAAAACATTATTTTAATGATTAGGTGTATCTAGAAGTATCCCATGGACTATGCATGTATCATCTCCTAAACAATTTGAAGGCAAACTTCATAAAGAAAAATAACGAAATAAGGGAGTCATTCATAGCAGCAGCAAAGGCCTACACGAATGACGAATTTGAAATACAAACTTCTGCACTTGACAAAGTGAACAACAAAATCATATCATACTTGTCCGCCATTGGATACGAGAAATGACTACACTGTCACAACAAAAGATACTTTCTCATGACATCCAACATTGCAGAGTCATTGAATGCAGCAACTATAACAGGGAGACACCTACCTGTAACAACATTGCTCGAGTACGTGAGATCTTTAGTTCAAGATTGGACATCCAGACATCAGAACGAAGCAAGATCAAAATTTACAAGAATGACAAAAACATCAGAAGAGTATATGGGGAAAAACTACACCATTTCTCTAAATTTAAGAGTAATTTACTACAAATCTGAAATAGGCTTCTTGTTTCAAAATGGTTTCTTACATGTTTCATTTTTGTTTTCAGGTTAAAAGATCAAATAATTTTCTATTTAAAGTCACAGAATCAGAGAAAATATTTGTTGTGGACATTGGGAAAAGGACTTGCACATGCAACAAGTTTCAAATGGATGAAATTCCTTGTCCACATGCTATAACAGTACTAAAAGACTTGAATGAAGATCAGTACCAGTATTGCTCGGTATATTGTTCGCCAAAAATTGTTTTGGTTCATACAACTCCAAGTGTATAGTGTAGTTTATAGGATAATGGCAAGCAAGATCGTATTCCTCAAGGATTGAATCTCGAAACACTTAGGCTATAATAACATTGTATTCCAATTTTATTGAAACGACCGAAAATCAAGTTATTAAACTAACTAAAATCGAAAATAAAAAAATGAAAGAAAATAAATTGGTGAACCCCACAAGTATTTTCAACATCTTTAGAAGTAACCTTAGGCACATAATCTCAACATGCTTGTTCAATATTAAATGCGAATAAAGTTTTAAAAACCAATTCATGCAATTCTATGAGTTCAATTCCTAAATTCATTTACTCCCCCTCCCGGGTGGTGCGTAAATAGTTGATTAAGAACAATTGTAGTCCTCCCGGATCGTTACAATCATTAATTACTCTAAAGAGATTTGTGAATTGAATGACTCCCCACAAACACGCCTGTCACACATGTTTCATGTCTGAATTCGATTTTCGTCTTTGTTAGAACTCATCTCCCGAATGTTGTAATAACAAATATCATATGATAATTATTGGCCAAATAAAAAGCAATTATAAATAAGCACTCGAATTCATAAAATAGAACGCATGAAGCAATTAAGAAAATAAGTAATCATATTTAATACAAATCCGTAGTTTCGATTATGCCCCTAAGATCCGAAAAATATGCCCAACATTGATTACAAACTAATAGACAAGTTCGAATCAATATTTAGACATAATATAAGCACAGACATGATTCCCCATCCAAGCCCTTGTAGCTCTTCTGCTCCCTAGATGCAAAAGCCTTGTGGTGTTCTTCGCGACCTGGCCTTTTGCTGTCAGAAGATCTTCGATTCCTTCGTTCCTATATTATTTGATATGTTTTTGCTGTATGGAATGATGATTTTTCGTGCAAGACTTGGTCCCCTTTATAGATGCTTGGAGAGATCACTTGTAGAGTTGGAATGGGAAAATAACTCCAACGCGCTGAAACAGACTCCCACACGGTCTGGCCGTGTGGGTCCACACGGGCATGTGGCTTGGGCTTAGCCCCGTCGCCGCAGGCGGGTGGTCCCCAGAGATAGGTGGTGCGATTGAAATCCTTGTCCACACGGTCGTGTGAGTTCACACGGTCCGACCGTGTGGACCTACTCCGTCCTCTGTTTTCTTCCTTTCTTCACACAACCGTGTGATTTTCACAACACTAGTCCACACGGCCGTGTGAGGCTACACGGTCCGGCCGTGTGGCTTGCTGTTGTTCCCTTTTTCCGTCATTTTTATCTTCTCTTTGCATTCGGAAATCTTCTCCGGGCATCCCAACTGACATTTCTTCATTTTAAGCTCCGTTTCCTGCAAGAATTACAAGAATACGCAGTATCATGCCCTTTAAAGGAAACCAAGTAAAAACATAGTAAATATGCGTGCAAATGCATCAATTATATAAAAATTTAAGCCCCAAAATGCACTTATATTTTACACACATCAAAATCCCCCAAACTTAAAGCATTGCTCGTCCTCAAGCAAATTTAGAAAAATAATATAAGGGGTAAAAACAAACGAACACCCAAGAACACTATAAATATTATATAGCACTCGACTCCCTACTCAAGGAGACCATGCAATTCATCAACAAGAGATAAATTATTCATAAACTCAGCACTATTAATACTCTTTTGTGTACTTGACATCGCGACTCACAAGTAAATAGTGTATCACTCTATTCTCAGAAGTGTATGGTAAGTTTTTACGCTCCAATTCAATTCAATGAAAGTAGAACTACCATATGCTTGCAAATCGTCTAACAACTCGACCACTTTTTGTGTGAATAACTTAAGAATCAAAAAGAACTTTTATTAGGTTGTAATGTGGGCTCTTTGGTCAGGGTAGGAAAATTTAGATTAAGTGACTTGACTTGAGCAAATAGAATTTTAAGCATACAGACTTGAAATTCACTAACCCAATTTCAACATGATATCAATTTTCTTTTTTCCAAATCAATTCCACCCTTATTTCTTCCTTTTTTCTTCTTAAGTCTTTTTTCCTTCTTTTCTTTTTTCTTCAGCCTTGGCTCTCCCTTTTTTTTTCACAATTTTCAGAATTTGTTTGCTTTGCTCGATTTTCTCTATGCAATTTTTCAGAGATATTTTCTTTTGCGAGCTTCATGTATTCTCTCATTTACCTAGATACTGCTCATCCCCCTTTCTTTTGCCAACTACCTCTCTTTTTCTTGAGAATTTTCACATCTCCCCCAAACTTATTCATTTTTCTATAAGCTCAAGAAATTTTTAGGGATAAAAACATGTAAATTTGAAAGATCAATGTGGCTCAGAATAAAAGTTTAGGCTCAAAATTGGCTAACTAGGGAATCATGAGTTCATAAGTAGGCTAAACAAAGATGGCCTTAGATCATTTTCAAAAATTGCACACACATATGGCTTTGATGAAGATACCAGAGCAAGTTCTAGAGTTCTATCAATCATGAATGACACACTCAAGAAAAAAATAAGTCTGCATAATGTAAAGCAGTTTAAGGAACAAAAGCTCACAGGCTTATTTTTCGCAACATGCTCAAATATCCAATTTTCTTAACACATTCCAAGTAAATTATTAACTTTTCTCCCAAGAATTTATTACATTATTCCCCCAAGTATGTTATCCCATGCCATAAAATATTCATAGTAAAATCATAGGGAGCTGGGCATAAAAACTGAATTAAAAACCACACACAAAAGCAATTAAACGTGCTAAAGCGGTAAACGTGCTAAAACAAAAAATAACTAAAAATCAAAAAATTAAAAAAATCAATTTTTTTCTATCATCCAAAGTGCTCTATATGCAGTCCTAAATGCAATGTAAAATGCAATAGTACTAAATTACGCATTCTCGACAACCCCCCAAACTTAAAATATGCTTTGTCCCGAACATATGAGGAAATTATTAAAAGGAACGAGAAATGCGTAATAAGTACTTACAAAGTTCACTGAGGTGGTGGAGGCGAATAGTAGTGGCCTTGTGAGATGTGCCATTGATCCATACGAGACATCATCTCGTACATCTGTTGTTGTTGTTGGGTGATGGCGTCAAAACGCTGTAGATACTCCTGGTGATACTCATCAGTGGTGGCTGTCAGTTGATATGTGTCATCTATCAATTTCCCCACATCAGTTTCTACCCTTTCTAGCCTCTCACTCATAGTCTATGGCCGGTTACCATCTTGGCGAGAGGTTCCCGGCATATCCCTTGTTTGTTCATCCTGCTCTTCTTGAGCAGCAGCCTCTTCTACCCCCACATCTCCAAGTAGCCAATTACCCCTATTTCTGGTTGAAGTTGCATCGGGGTTCGGAAGCCTAATTGTTGTTCTATCTGCCTGAATGAGCCAGTAATCACGCCCATCAAATTTTATCATTTTCATCGCAGTTAGAACATTTAAATCAATTAACTTAGGTCCAGCTGCCTTCGCATACCCCTCCAATTTAATATTAAAATGTTCAGCAATAGGGGTAATCATCCCCCCTATACAAATTCCACCCCTCTCACTCTTTCTAATTCTATCCAATTTCCGCGCTATCATAGCCCCGGCATTTGGCACCACTTCAGTCCCCGATGCCATACACCAAATTATAAACAATTCATCAACCCTCAAAGCCCCTTTACTATCCTCCCTTGCAAAGATGGTTTCAGCCAAGACTCGCTGAACATATCGGAATACCAGGTTGCGAATACTAGACGTCTTAGAAGTGTCTGGCGTATAAATTTGGTTTCCCGTTATCTTTTTCCAAAACCAATCCTTATCAAATTCCTCATGTTCCTCCACCCCATGCGCCGGTGTTCTATAAATTTCATTTAAATCCCCATTTGATAGTTCCCTTTGCTCATTCCCCAACCGAAATCTAACCCCCATTAGATTTCTTTTTCGCACAACCAATTCAAAAATCTACTTAAGAATTCAAGAGTAATAACAGAGTAAGTAGCCCAATGCCCATTAAGAAAATCATGCCAATCAATTCTCCCACATAAAGCCTTAAAATCTTCCAATAAACCCAAATTCATAAGAGTAAGTTCATCGGGATACCTCATATTAATCCATGGATGAAAGTGGAGTATCATCCATCTAGGTCGGTGGGTTTCATTTTGCAAATTGACGTTGGAGGCCTCAAGCTCCTCGGGGTCGAAAATTGGTTGAGGCTCGGGTTCGGCTCCCTCCTTCTTCTCATATTTCTCCTAGTTCCTCTTGCATCCCTAGAAGCCATGAATTCAATGGTTGAAGAGTAAAAAATCAGAAATTTGAGAATTCTTGAAGTACCCCCAAACTTGGTTTAGAACTTGGAGAAGTTGAGAATTTGAAGGTATTTGGTGATGGGTTTCTTGAGAAAATGAAGGATTTGTGTTTTTGGGTTGAGGTTGGAGGTGTATTTATAGAGATTTGGATAGTGGTTTGTGTATTTGGGGAGAGAATTTTCGTGGGTTAGGGTTTGTGTAGAAGAAAGTGTGAGAAAAGTAGGATTTTTGGGGTAAAAATAGGGGTTCTGAATCTGCCCGATTTCTATTTCAGGGGCCACACGGCCGTGTGGGATCACACGGTCAGACCATGTGGAACTGCACGTGTTGTCTTCTACATCTGCTATGCTAACCCGTTACCACATGGCCGTGTGATGTTCACACGGTCCGGTCGTGTGGTGTTGTGCAATTTTCCCTATCGCACGGTCGGGTCGTGTGATATCACACGCCCGTATTGAGTTGGTTCCATTTTTTTTCACCGGGAGTTTGTCGTGATGTTTCTTAGGTTGCCTCCCACAAAGCGCTAAGTTTTTCGTCTTCAGCCAGACTCAGATTTCTAGCTTCGTTGAACCGTGTTGGTTTGAAATCATTGAGCCCTCATATTCTGTACCATCCATCAGACGAATGGCGTTGCTCTATTTTCTCGGATTAAGTATCGCCTGGGAATTTTCCATTTTGATGTTGGCCTCCCACGCAACACCGATTTGGGCTTCTTGTATCTCCAACGATTCCAGTCTCACACTAAAAAAAAACGATGTTAGAAATAAGGAAGAGAAAAAAATAAAATAAAAAAATCGAAAAAGAAAAAAATATTTACAAAAAAATATGCTTCAATTAAGATTGAACTACTTAATACTATATCTAAGTAGAATCTAATCAATCATCGGCAACGGCGCAAAAAACTTGTTCGCCAAAAATTATTTTGGTTCATACAACTGCAAGTGTACAGTGTAGTTTATAGGATAATGACAAGCAAGGTGTATTCCTTAGGGATTGAATCTCGAAACACATAGGCTATAATAACATCGTATTCCAATTTTATTTAAGCGACCAAAAATCAAGTTATTAAACTAAACTAAAATCGAAAATAAAGAAATTGAAAGAAAATAAATTTGTGAACCACAGAAGTATTTTCAACATCTTTAGGAGCAACCTTAGGTA
Organism: Rehmannia glutinosa; assembly: GCA_016081115.2. Classification (NCBI taxonomy): domain Eukaryota; kingdom Viridiplantae; phylum Streptophyta; class Magnoliopsida; order Lamiales; family Orobanchaceae; genus Rehmannia; species Rehmannia glutinosa. The sequence goes on along the minus strand of CM071927.1, from coordinate 56,618,056 downwards.
CATAATCTCAACATGCTTCTTCAATATTAAATGCGAATAAAGTTTTAAAAACCAATTCATGCAATTCGATGGGTTCAATTCCTAAATTCATTTTTAATACAAATCCACAGTTTTGATTATGCCCCTAAGATCCGAAAAATATGCCCAACATTGATTACAAACTCATAGACAAATTCGAATCAATATTTAGACATCATATAAGCACAGACAAGAGTTCTTAGACATAGAAAGAAAACCCCTTCTTGTCAGGATGGATTCTCCTTCCAAGCCCTCGAAGCTCTTGTGCTCCCTAGATGCGAAAGCCTTGTGGTATTCTTCGCGACCTAGCCTTTTGCTCTTAGAAGATCTTCGATTCCTTTGTTCCTGTGTTATTTGATGTGTTTTTGCTGTATGGAATGATGATTTTTCGTGCAAGACTTGGTCCCCTTTTATAGATGCTTGGAGAGATCACTTGTAGAGTTGGAATGGGAAAAGAACTCCAAAAACGCGCTGAAACAGACTCCCACACGGTCTGGCCGTGTGGATCCACACGGGCGTGTGGCCTTGGGCTTAGCCCTTCGTCGCATGAGCAGGCTGGTTGCACGGGTAGGTGGTGCGGTTGAAATCCTTGTCCACACGGCCGTGTGAGTTCACACGGCCCGACCGTGTGGACCTGCTCCGTTCTCTGTTTTCTTCCTTAGTTCACACAACTGTGTGATTTTCACAACACTAGTCCACACGGCCGTGTGAGGCTACATGGTCCAGCCGTGTAGCTTGCTGTTGTTCCCTTTTTCCGTCATTTTGATCTTCTCTTTGCATTCGGCAATCTTCTCTGAGCATCCCAACTGACATTTCTTCATTTTAAGCTCCGTTTCCTGCAAGAATTACAAGAATACGCAGTATCATGCCCTTTAAAGGAAACCAAGTAAAAATAGAGTAAATATGCGTGCAAATGCATCAATTATATATAAATTTAAGCCCCAAAATGCACGTATATTTTACACACATCATATACTACATGAAGGAAACAATGGAAGCGACTTATTCGGAAACAGTGTATCCAATACCACATGAAGATACTTGGATCCTGACACCTGAAATTGAAACAATGTGGAATCTTCCACCGGAAGGCAAGGCCGAATCTGGAAGGCCAAAGAAAAGAAAGCACTAGGCAGCTTGGGAGAAAATTTTAAAAAATAAATGCGGAAGATGTGAGCAAAGATGGACACAAAGATGTAAATGCAGAATCAACCAAAAATAAGATGCATTTAATAACATTATATTCCAATTGCTTGCATACATGTCAAGCTAGACAGATTAATACAATGGAACACAACACAATTGTTTCAATAAAAACTCATACATGTTGCTTTATAGTTTCTCATATGTTTCTTATTTGTTTCCGATATTGTCGCATGGCTGCAACTCTTCTTGTAAAACACAAAAACCAAGCATACAAAAACTAAAAAACTAAAACCTTCCAAACACTCATGAATGCCAAAACAAAATTATACATATTGTTCCACACAACCTCGAGTGATTCGATTCTCACATACATCTTCAAAATACTAAAGAAACTAACTAAAAATGTAGACATATACCAAATAACCGTACTAACAAACAATTAAAATATAAGTGAAGCATATTGTTCCATGTGACCACAAACAAATCTCATACATAATTCTTCTTTGACAACAATTTCCTTATCACTATCGTCTTCGTGTCCGCTCGCCGCTTCAGCCTTGCATGATTGTATAGCAGGTGAGCATACCTCATCCGTTCTCTTTCAATGTCGAAGTCTTCCTCTGACATTTTCTTCCCAGAGATAAAATACTCTGCATAGCAAGCTACAAATACTCCGCAATCGCTAAAAAAAGGGAAGAGGTTAAAAACATAATATAAAAACACACAAAAAAGAAAACACAAATAAAATAGGATACATACAAGAATATTACTTTTTGAACAGGAATATCCCTAACAACCACAATCTTGAATATAGAATTAATGTCAGCAGAGTAAGGGCCAGAACCAAGAGCAATGTCTTGGCAATCTTTGTAGAATGCTTCCATGGAAAGAAAAATGAGGCAACAGCACGCTATATGCTTCAATAGCTTTCCTAGCTATTTTTACAGAGTCCGAGGTCCACAGTGAATTGTACAGATAAATAATTCTCTCTTGAATACTCAACCTCCCAAGGACCCAGTGTTCCATGTCAACACAATGAATGGGAAACAAGATATGATCAACCTCAGACCACGACTTTCCACAGCCTATGTCAAAACACATAATATAGTCAACCACGGAAGAATTGAAGTTAATCATGGAAGTGTCAAAAATTTTCTTCTTCCTCTTGTTGACAAAGGTGAACCGGCCATAGATACTTTGCATGCATCTATCAAAGATCAGGTCCGTGGTAGTAAATCTCACAGCACTATGCCCGTACATATACTTCTTGCGTATGTAATAGAACAACACGTTCATATGCTGAAAAAGAAGGAAACAAAAAGTAAGAACATAGAAACAAAAATAGGAAAACAAAGCCGACATAAAACGTAGTAACTTATCAAGAAGACAAGTACTCGTCAACATAGACGTGCTATGAAACCATGATTTTTCGCTTCACCTCGCATACACCTTGCTTTAGCGAGGGATCAATCTTGTCATGCTCTTCCGAATAACGTTTTGGCCTAAAACATAAATAAGTGGAAAAATTACAATAATGTTTCATAATAATTGCAAAACAGAATAAAAAATCTTACCCTTGCGAAACAAACCCTTCAAAGCCACTCACCGGATCGTCATTAAATTTGTCCAAACCGTCATAACCTTCACCAAGGCCATCATCCAATGGGAATCTTCCTTTAACCGACATTACTGGGGGCTTCCTGGTAGCATCCAAGGTCACATCTTTCTCCTGAGGAGTCGATTCAAAATCAATGTCCCCCAACTGAAATCCCCCAACTACTTTCCCACTCACATCGCCAAATGATTCAAAGTGAATGGTGAAAGGAGTTCTCACAGCACTAGAGGGTTTTGAAACTCTCTTAGCAATAGGGGATTGAGGAACAGGTGATGCATCAGACCCCTTGACACCAGCTTGCAATAAAACATGATACAAAAATGTTATAAACAAAATATAAATGACAAATTCAAATGTCAAAACAAAATAGAGGCAATATTAGGAACAAACCATTCCCGCAACAGCTTGAGTTGTAGCATTCACAATAGAATCAAATTGAGATTGGGTGAGATCATCAAATTCTTGAGACCAAATGAAATCATGTTCAGCATGAACATTCAGGCCCTGATATTCAACACCAACCTCTTCTGAATCCTTACTTGAATCAAACGGAACATTCTCAATATTTTCTGCAAATTCCATCAGACCACTGATAGCAAGTCCTTCACCATCATTAACAATCCCTTTGTCCACTGACAAATCCACTACACCACCAACAGAAATTCCCTCACCATCATTAACAATCCCTTCAACCACAGACTCAACCCCAACACCACCACCAATATTGCCACCTTCAACAACCTCTGATTTGTTTTCAAGTTGTCCACCAGCCATGGGACTACTGGTTCATTCAGTGCTTTCCAAATCAGCAGGGCCAACTACCTCATTAGAAAAGGGCACAACATGAGTTTTAACATGTTGATCATCCATTCCCATTGACTCCTTCTCAAACTCTGAAGCGGACGCTGACGATATTTTATTATATTGATCACCAACAACCTTATCAGCTTCATCCAGCCCATCACCAGCCTAAAAAGCAAAAATGAAAACATTATAAATCCAAAGAAGCAAGCAACAAAGACAAAAAAAATAATGAAACACTGGGGGAACAAAAAAAATATAAGGGTACCTGAAGTTTCCCCTTAATGGCAGACAACTCAGAGAGAACAGTTTTAAATTGCTTTCCAAGATTTTGTTAATGGAGTTCTTGAAAACCTTCAACTCCTTGGACAATTTATCCTGCTTCTGAACAACGTCATCCAATGTGTATTTCGATCCCAACTCAACATCCGACTCCTTCCTCTTCAAATTACCAATGAAAAAGTCCCCATCAACAAAATTAAATGAATACTTGGACTCATCAAAAAATGTTGCAATATCCAACTGCAACCTCTCTTCAACTTATGGCTAAATATTCATCAACTTCAACTAAAACAAAAGGAAAACAAACAAAGAACAAAAGTTAGAAACAACATATAAACAGTTATGAAACAAAAGTGAAACAAAAGAGAAAGAAAAAAAAATAAAAAAGTAATGTATTACCTGTTCCGCGGAACGGTTGAAATCATCATATCGAGATCATCAGACCTCAAATTCTTATCTCTATCAAATGGAGAACCCCAATTCAGAATACGAGGGATACTCTGCCCAATACGATTATAAATTTTATTGTTCACCTCTGAACAACATTCATAGAACCATATCTGGAAGGCCAAAGGAAAGCTTTTAATTCTGCAAAATTTAGTGCATTTAGCAGCAGGCTTCAAATCCTCATCCCGAGGTCGCTTCCGTGGGAACACTTGTTCGAGTTCTCACGATTGTCGAGTCAAACAAATCCATTCCCAGGGATATGTGTTAAAAGATTCACTATCAACTAAATCAAAAAATCCATATTCACGAAGTCCTGAAGAAGAAAAGAGAAAAAAATGCAAAAAATACAACAACGCCATCTTCACGGCTTCATCATCATTACCCCCCCCACACACACTTGTAATCTAAAACACTCATCGATTGACTGTCTAGTGAATTTCACTATGCCAGAAAAATACTTTTGGAAGAACTCGGTAAGTAACACCATCCCCACGAACAGAGGGCCTATTCCCCAACATACTTGACCCGTGACCAGGGCAAACTCCCAACACCAAATCATAAAATTTTCCCACAAATGACACTAGTATCTCATCCTTCCGTGAATGAACAACTCCGCCTCTTCAACAACGAATGCACAAGTTGATTTTGGAAATCAACTTCATGCATGTCCGTAAAATAATCGAAACAAGTACCGCATCCAATCAAGGGGGATAACTTGTCCTTCAAATTTTTAATCACTTCAAAAGAAAAATCGAGTGTTTATCCTAGCAAGATATACGATCCTCCCGGTCAATCATATATCGATAACCCAAGAAACAACAATGAAACAAAAATAAACAACATATCTTGTACTGAGTAAAATTTTGAAAAGTAATAAAAACAATAGATCAACAGCATAGAAACACAACAGAAACAAAAAAAAAACCATAGAACACTAAATAACAAAAATAGATCCAGTAATATAAAGGAGAAAACAATATGTCTCAGCAACATCCACGCCTCTAAGCCTTCTTTTTAGGTGATTTTGCCTTAACAAGTAGTTTTCCAACATCATCGCCTGGTTTCATCTTCCTCTTTTTACACGATGAAGGAACTAGGGCTTCAAATTTCGAACCGCTTCTCAAAACTCTTGAACTAGAATCACCCTTCTTCTCCATTTTCAGTAGAAGTAGAAAGGGTTTCTTGGAAGCCATGGTATAAATATGAACCCAAAAAGCACACAAAAAAAATAGTTTGAAACGTAGCAGTTTCCATAAATGGTTTCTAGAGAGGATTACGGAGAAGTTAACGAAGAAGTTGCAAGAATCTCACAGCAAGCATAGCAAAGATGGCGGACATGTAATGCGTTAAACTCAGACGTCGAGATGAAAAAACATAGAGAGAAAAATGACAGATTAGACACGAAAAGGCTGCGGAGCGTATTTTAGGGGAAAAGTTAAAAAAAGAACGTAAACAAATAATGAAAAAAGGTATAAATGGGATGTGTTGGTATTTTGGGGATCCGGTAAAAATTAAGGGTATTTTGTGTAATTTCCCCAACTGTTTTTCAACAATTTTCAGCTCGTCAGTCTGGCCTCATCCATTTTTTTATGATTTAATTTTCAAAATTAATTGTTAATTTTGAAATTAATAAATTATTGTTTTATGAATATTGAAGAACTATATATCCCAAAATTAAATCAACACACGAAATTGGTAAATTTAAATGCGTTAAGTTCATGTGATGGATGTTTTAGCATTATCCATTTAGGAATGATCATCAGCCTATGACCAATGGATTGGATGTATTTTATTTTTCTGGGTTTTTGGGGCTCGCGAGCCTCTTATTCTATTTTTGTAAGTTGTTTTTTCAATTTTCGCATTGAGAGTAGACTATGTGGAGAGATTTTTCATTTATTTTAATTTGGAGGACGTTCGACGTTAAAGGTCGACGCTTGTGTGGGTTGATTTCTACAAATATAATAGAATATGTTACTCAAGGCCCATGCATGTATGGGTCAATTAATAAAAAAGAAATTTCCGAAAATGGCACATATTTGGGGAAAAAACGTTGTTTACGCTGAGCTAACTTTTGTACGCTCCCAATTGACTTTTTTTACGCATCTGCATATTTTTTGGTCATTTTTACGCTTTTTTGGATCTTTAATTGTTCATGTATTGCTTTCCGTGTTATTTTTGTTGTTTTGATGTTATTTATATTTGTTTCTTGGTTGTTTCTATGTTGTTTCGATATTTCAATATAACTTTTACCTATTTTTTATGCTATTTTCTGTTCATGTGTTGTTTTATATATTATTTATGTGGTGTCTAGGTTATTTTCTATAATATTTATAATGTTGTTTGATGTTTTTTTATTGTTTCCATGTAGTTTTCAATGTCTCAATACAGTTTTTACCTATTTTTAAGTTCTTTTTTATTGATGTGGTGTTTTTATATTGTTTATGTAGTTTATGGGTTGTTTCCATACTGTTTTTAATGTTGTTCTTTCTTTCCATGTAATTTTCGATATTTCAATGCATTTTTTTTATCTATTTTAAGCTATTTTTTGTTGTTGTGTATTTTTATATTATTTCTGATGTTTTTCTATTGTTTTAGTTTTCAATGTTATTTTTTTGTTTATTAGTTGTTTCCATGTTTGCGACGTTTTCAATGCACTGGAACAAAAATTGAGTTATTTTTATTTATTCATGTGTTGTTTCTATATTGTTTGCAATATATTCTTTTTCAATCTATGTTGTTTTATGTGTATCTTTCTTGATTGTTAAGATTTCGAGTACAAAAAGGCAGGAAATGTCCGAAAAAAATGGAGAGAAATTGTTTTGTTAGTAGAAAATGTCCGAAAAAATGTGGGAGCGTAAAAAAGGCAGGAAAAAGCTCGGGAGCGTAAATATGTGTCATTTATTCCTGAATATTGGCCAATTGTATCCATAACCCTTAATAAAATGTATTAAACATAGTTTTATTTATTTTGTCCCTTAGATTGACCACATACTCATTCTTTGTTCAAATGTCTTGTATAGGCTGGCCATGATCATCTCACCGCTTTCTGAATTGGATGCATGTTAGAAGTTATTTAACGCTTTTTGTTTGCCCAATTCATATATTGTTATGTTGCAATAAATCAAAACTCACCTAGTAAATATGATTATGATGAGGTCTTGGAATATTAAAATCCCTAAATTTTTGAAACTTAAAAGAATTTAATTTTTAAAATTAATTCTATATCAATCAAAATGGACATGATAGGTTGATTCTATCATTCCATGTCTTCCCTCAAAGGTAGACGACATGACGATGCTATCACACTTGGGCACTGACCATGAGTCGTGGAGCAACTTTGTGTGTTTGTGTGAATAGCACACCACCGCCTCACCTTATTAAGATATATGGGTAGACATGTATATATGTATATACATATTGTTAACTTGAGAACACACATCGTCCCGATAGGCTTGAGGTTTTCTTTCGTGAAATTGGGTTCCAACTGAGAGCTCTTTTTGGAGGTAATTCTCTATCCTTGTCTTGTGATATAATTATCGCTTTGTGGGTTTGGGAATCAGGTGGCTTTTTTAATGAACTTTTAGAGCTAATAGACTTTAAATCGTGATGCAAAGGGTTGTTGGTAGTTGGAAGGAACCCCACTACTATTGTTTTGTATGTTAATTGAGCAGCCAAATTCCATGGAAATTAGGAAAATGGAAAATTTGAGGTGCATAACATTATAGGGAATTTAATTTCAGGTTTTTTTGAATAAATTCGAGTAGATATATTAAAAAGAAAAATAGAGTTGTCACAAAGTTGATCAGGTAGCCAAATAAGAAAGCCTCGTAAATGCGTTCGAAAGAAAAACAAAAGGTCACAAGCCGACCAGATGGCTGCATGGTTGGGGCCTCGTTAAAACCTCCCAGGGTAAAACCCACCCTTGTGGGAAAAACCCTTGGAAGGAAAAAGAGTACCCCCCATAAAGAAAAGGCGTCCAAAAGATACAACAAGGATAGCCTAGATGCATTAATTAACAAACCTATAGTTGGACTGGCCAACATAGTCTTCCGTGAGCAAAGGCACGATATCCGCAGACAGGACACCCCACCAAGTCCTGGAGTGCGATCTTCTGCTAAGTAGGTCTGCCACCCGATTGCCCTCCCGAAAAATGTGCGAGACCACCAAATCCATCCGTGAAAGAAGGTGCATAGTGTAAAGCCACCGCTTAGGTGGCGCTGTGGCACCTCCTCGGACCTCTTCTGGAGCAGGTCCACCACATAAGTCGAATCGGACTCAAGCCAAAGTTGGGTCCAGCCCTTCACGAATGCATAATGTATGGACCACATGGCCGCCACCAATTCCGCCTCAAATGCAAAGCCCGAACCACAACGATCCACAAAGCAACCCCGAAAGAAGCCTCTGTAGTTCCTGAAGATCCCAGAAGTTGTAAGGCATCCTGGTGCCCCCGAAGCACTGCCGTCTGTATTCACCTTGATCCAGCCCGGGAGGGGTTTTTGCCAACTTACTTGCACAATTTTTGGGGCTGGTCTAGGCCGCCCAGGTACGCGAAGTCTTCGGAGAATAAATAAATTGTGTTGATCATTATGCATGCAACCCTGATCAAAGGAAGATGATTCCTTGATGAGAACACGCGGGTGGAGGATGGCAGCTTCAACCATCCAGAGCTTGTCATTGGAGGTCAAGTCATTCCGGATATGCCAGATGAGCCGGATGCAAGATAACACTGCCACACACCATAAAAAAGCAACCTGCTCACTGAAATGAAAATTCATTAAATGCACCGAGAATTCATTAAAGCTATGAGCCATAAAAACGGGAACGTCAAATGAGTCAAAGATCTAACGCCAGAGGGCCCCTGCAAAAACACAAGAGACAAACAAATGATCAGCACATTCAGCAGCAGCCCCACAAAGACCGCAGACCAAGGGGCCAATGAAACTCTCCCTAGGCCACAGTAAGTCTAATACCGCCAGCCAATTGTGGATAGCTCTCCATGCTACCATCGAACGTCATTCCGGGATATGAGGTGACCAAATCCAGGAGCCCCATTGTACCATCGGAGAGTTGGGACGCAAATGAGCGTATGCCGCCTTCGAAGTAATAATCCCATCATCAGAGTGAATCTATACACACTTATCCTTCGAAGGCAGTGATATGGGGATGCGAACAATATCCTGGACCAGATCCAAGTAAACCTCAACAAACGAGAAAGTGAAGTGCCAGGACTCGTCATAGAAGTAATCCAAGTTGCGATGCCGAAATAGATATCGGTATTCATGCGGGATACCGATTCTGTCTGCAATGGTGTAGCCCAACCAATTGTCAAGACAAAATAGGACCTCGGAGTTACACCCAGGGATCCAACGAGAGTCATCCGAGAAATTCGTAATGCATGGCCTGATCCCAGTCCAGATGGAAGAGAGGATGAACAAACGTCGGAGAGAACCGTCCATCATCAAATATCATTTTCTGAGAGTTTTGTAGATCACGAAATCAGAATTAATAACCTTCCAGCCCAGCTTCATTAGAAATGCATTATTAGCGACCATAATGGAGCGGACGCCCAGTCCCCCTTCGGCCCGAGGCATACAAAATCGACTCCAACTAACCACCACCGAACTTTTAGAGTTGACATCACCAGTCCAAATAAAGTTATGCATGGACCTTCTATTTGTTTAAGCAAGGTTCGAGGCCACTTGTAAACCATCATCGTGTGCACGGAGGAGCTAGTGATCACCGAATTCACCAGGTAGATGCGACCAGCAATAGATAAAGATGACCCTTTCCACCTTCTAAACTTGAGGATCACCTTATCAAAACGGGTCAGAATCGTAAATCGCAACCTTGGGAGCACCGATTCATTTTAGTAGAGCGGGGGACTTGAAAGTTCATAACTTAGATTCCATGAGTTTTTTTTGATAAAGGCATCGAGTTCCACACCATTTCTTTATAGGGGTGCAACAAATTGTAAAAATTCGTTGGGAATCAAGTTATTGATCATGTCTTAAAATCGTTTTGTTAGATTAAGTACAGAAAACATGTTGGTTGAGTCATGAAAATTAATACATCGTATTATTACAGATTATGCACAGCCGAGATTGGGAAGTAATAATTGTCGAACTTGTAAGTAAAGCACAAGTTGTTTAAGGTAAGTAAAAATCTATCTGCAACTGTAATGCATGGACATAGTATTGTTTGAATTGATTGTACAAGTATACGTGACTGTGGTATCTTGTTGAATATACGTGGATATTATATGTTGCATAATTGGCTTGCATGATGTTGCAATATGGTGCTTGGTGAGCCATTGAACATGTCATTCACAATATTTGCATGTGCATTCATATTACTAGAGGATGTTCGGATGCACGAAAATATTTTCAGAAAGAAAATGGATTTTTGTTGACCACTGCTAGTGCACCGTGGCATGTTGGGTATGCTTATGATATATGTTTAGGTACAACAAGTGGGATACTTCCTGGTGAACACAAGGCTAGATAGGAGATGGGCTCTTGGTGGGTCATAGGAGGATGGTCCATTTGTGAGTACCTATGTATGGCTATGCGGGGTGGGATACTTCTTGGCGGACACAAGGGATGCAAGTAGGGGACCCTTGGCTGGGTCGTGGGAGGATGGTTCACACGTAAATCTATACTGATATTATTGGCCATTTGATTATTGCTGTGTGCAGAGATCTTTTCCGGTGCATAGTAGTTGGGTCAGGGGCCCAAATGAAAGAAAATGGTTTTGAATAAAGTATTTTGATTCACAGATTTTACATGTTAGCATTACATGTTGGAAAAGCATCACTATTCCTTTGGACATGCATGATTTTTACTTGTTGAGCTTTAGCTCATGTAGTTCATGCATTGCAGGTGAGCATGAGAATGCCTGAGCTTTTGGCTTATTGTGCAGTGTTGAAGCTTCTTCAGGTTTGGAGGATAATGGATATGGATGATGACCTGTCGGGCTTATTTTTGGGTTCATTTTTTTTAATAAGTTCGAATATATATAAAATGAAAAGGAGAGGTATCCTGATCGCAGACTAATCAGGTAGCCAGCAAACAAATAAATAAGCCTGAAAATAGTACGAACGTAAAATGAAATGGTCACAAGCCGACCAAATGGTTGAATGGTTGGGGCCTTGTTAAAACTTCCCAAGGTAAAAACCCACCCTTGTGGGGAAAACCCTTGGCAGGAAAAAGAGTACCCCCCATATAAGAAAGTAGGCGTCCGAAAAATACAACAAGAGAACCCTGGACGCATTAAGTAACGAACCTATAGTTGGACTGACCAACATAGTCTTTCGTGAGAAACTGCATAATATCCATAGGCGGGACGCCCCACCAAGTCCCAGCGTCTGACCTTTTACTCAGAATGTCTGCCACTCGATTTCCTTCCCGATAGATATGTGAAACCACCAGTTCCATTTGTGAAAGCAGATGAAGAGTGTAGCGCCACTTGCTAAGGTGACGCCAGGTAACATCCATGGATGTCTTCTGAAGCAAGTTCACCACATATACAGAATCCGACTCAAGCCAAAGTTGTGTCCATCCCTTAACAAATGGAAAATGAACGACCCACATTGCTACCACTAGCTCCGCCTCAAACACATATCATGCGCCACTATGCTCCACAAAATAGCCCCAAAAGAAGCCTCTGCAATTCCGGAAGACGCCTAAAGCTGTAAGACTTCCTGGTGTCACCGAAGTACTGCCATCCGTATTCACCTTGATCTAGCCGGGAAGGGGTTTCTGCCAATTAACTTCCACAATCTTTGGAGATTATCTAACTCAGCCTGGAACACGCAGTCTACGAAGGATGAAAAGGTCTCGTTGATCAATGTTCATGCACCCCCGGTCTAAAGAAGCGGATTCGATGATAAGAACCCGAAGATGGAGGATTGACGCGTCCACCGTCCATAGTTTATTATTAAAGACCAACTCATTCCGGATATGCCAAATGATCCAGATGCAGGACAAAACCGCCACACGCCATAAGAAACCAACCTGCTCACTAAAATGAAAATTCATTAAACGCACCGAAAATTCATTAAAGCTATAAGTCGTAAAGAGGTGAACGTCAAATGAATGAAAAATCCAATGCCAGAGAGCCCTTGCAAAGACACATGATACAAATAAATGGTCAACCGATTCTGTGGAGGCACAACAAAGAGCACAGACCGAGGGGCCGATGAAACTCCCCCTAGGGCGCAATAAATCCAAGACCGCTAGCCGATTGTGGATGGCGCGCCATACCACAACCGACCAACGTTCTGGGATGTTAGGTGACCAAATACAAGAACCCCACTGTATTGCCAGGGAATGTGGACGAATATGAGAATATGCCGCTTTCGAAGTAACATTCTCATCATCAGAGTTCAGCCATATCCGCTTGTCCTGCGAAGAAGGAGTGATGGGGACACGAATAATATCCCGGACCAGATCCAAATAAGTCTCAACAAATGCGAAAGTGAAGTGCCAGGACTCATCATAGAAGTACTCTGAAATGCGCTGACCAAATAAATATATGTACTCATGAGGAATACCAATTGTCTGCGCAATAGAGTAACCCAAACCAGTTGTCAAGCCATAATAAAACCTCGAAATTACCCCCAGGGATTCAACGAGCATCATCTAAGCAATCCGCAATGCACGCCTAATCCCATTCCAAATCAACGGAGGGACGAACGATCTACGGATCAAACCATCCAATGTCTAGTATCGTCTTCTGAGAGTTTTGAAAATCACATAATCAAAATTCATAACTTTCCAACCCAGCTTCATAAGCAATGCAGTATTAGCCATAGTAATGGATCTGACGCCCAAGCCCCTTCAAATGAGGCATGCAAATGATGATTCCAATTAACCACCACCGAACCTTTAGAGTTAACATCCTCAATGTTGGACCTGGAATCATCCCAGGACCACCCAAATAAAGTTATGCATGGCCCTTTCCATTTGCTTGAGCAAGGATCGAGCCCATTTGTTAACCATCATCGTGTGCACAAACGAACTGGTAATCACCGAATTAACAAGGCAAACTCGACCATCAATAGATAAGGAGTTGCCTTTCCATCTTCGAAATTTAAGGAGCACTTTATCAAAGACGGGTTGTAAATCCGCAGCTTTAGGGGCACCTTTAAATATCGGGGCTCCTAAATAAACCATAGGGAAGGCCCTAGACTGGATACCCGTGATGGTTCGAACCCAACCACGCACATGATTCGAGACCTAAGAGCCGAAATAAACTTTATATTTCCGAGGGTTGAAAGCCTGACCCAAGATATCAGCATATAAGGTGAGTGTCTGGAGCAGGATACGGGCGTTAGTTGAAGAGGCCCCACACATATGACAATGTCATTAGGATAAAGAATGGAAGACAAGAAAATGACATGTCTAGGAGCAATGACCGACCCTAGCTGATTCTGGTTAACCATGGACTCAATAAATCTGCTCAGAACTTCCTCCGCGATGCAAAAAAGTAACGGGGATAGTGGATCACCCTGTCTAACACCTTCTAAACATGAGAAGTACCCCACAGGCGTCCCATTCAGAAGAATCGTGATTCTGGAAGACCGAAGAATAACATCAACCCAATGAATGAAAATCTCCGAGAAACCAAGCCGGCGCACAGACATGAAGTAGAAATCCCCATTTTAGAGTGTCAAACGACTTGCGGATATCAATTTTCAAGATCATATTAGCATTATTCTGTCCATGCAAAACATTGAAGCCTTCGGAAACCATGGCTATAAAATCGTGAATCTGCCTGCCCGAAATAAACCCGAACTGCGTAGGAGACAAATAAGCGAGATATAATAGAGCCCAAACGAGTAGCCAAGATCTTGGTAATAATCTTGAAGAGAAAATTACTCATAACAATGGGACGGAAGTTCTCAATAGTATTAGCATCCTTAGTCTTTGGAATGAGCGCCATAAAACTAACGTTCAACCCCAACGGTATAGACGTGTTAATAAAGAAAAAACGGACAGCGCGCTCACTGGCCGAGATAACGCCCCGTAGTGACGATAAAACGCCCCATTGAAGCCGCCGGGCCTGGGGAATCGCTGAACCCATATCAAAAATCGCTTCCTTAATCCCTTAATCCGAAGGAATGACGGTCAAACTAGAGTTATCCAATGCCCCACCATGGGAGAAATCACCTAATCAACCATAGTATAATCTGAAACAGTACTCCCTGTGTCCGCAAAGAGCTCCTTATAGAAGGAAATAACGTGATTCCCAAGAAAAGATGGATCATCTGAGTAGCTACCATCGATCATCAAACCCTGGATCCCCGAGTGACCACTACGAATCTGGCAACGGCGATGAAAAATGTTGTATTACGATCCCCATCCTTAAGCTAGGCCGAGCGGGCCTTCTACGTAAGAAATTCATATTGTAATAACAGCTTGTGAGACAAAGCGTTCTGGGCTTCGAGTTCTATATCATGACGAGCAGCTGTGAAACCCAAGGTCTTAATATCTGCATGAATCTGACGAACCTTCTCCATCTGACTCTCCACCATACGATTAACATCCCCAAAAACATCTCTGTTCCAGACCTTAATGACCTGTCGCAACCTTTTAAGCTTCCACATGACGCACCGCAATGGATTGGGCGAAGCACAAGGAAGTGCCCAAGTAGAAGTAACCAGATCGCGAAAAGTATTATGATAAACCCACATACGTTGGAAACGAAACGGGACCAGACCCTTGCTAATAGATGATGAGCAAGAAACGAAAATGGGATGGTGATCCGATCCAATGCGAGGGAGGACCAAACCCTTGACAACTTGCCAACGAGAGAAAAATCGACACATTGCTAGGTCTCGATCCAATTTAGCCTGGATGAGAGATAGGGGCGTGCGGGGAGAGCACCAAGTGAATGAATTCCCCGTAGTCTGCACAGAGAACAAACCAGCATCCTCCAAAAAGTCCCTGAAATCATGACAAGAGGCCTGGGATAAAGTGCTACTGCCCGAACGCTCATGATGGCCCAGAACAGCATTAAAATCCCAAATAAGAAGTAACTCAGACCCAAATTTCTCAAATCCAGCCAAAGTGTGCGTCGGGCAATATGATCACATAATCCATGGGCAAAACCAATATGAAAAACTATAGAATCCCTCTGAACCTGCAGAACAATACACTGAGAAGACGACCAAACCTGTTGCAAAATGGAGATGCCAGAGTCATAGAAAACCCAAATATCAGCCCGGCCGTTAGCACAAAAGTTTTGAGTCACGAAACTCAAACCCAGACTACTCCAATAAGACGTCGATATCGAAGAAATGTCCACCTTAGGCTCACAGATAGCCAAAATAGAAGGTTTATGCTTTTGACATAAAGCCTTAAGAACATTACGAGAAGCAATATTCTCAATCCCCCGGATATTCCAGAAGATGCAATTTATTGAGACGGAGTGGGGGGATGG
The DNA here is from genome assembly GCA_016081115.2 of Rehmannia glutinosa. Classification (NCBI taxonomy): domain Eukaryota; kingdom Viridiplantae; phylum Streptophyta; class Magnoliopsida; order Lamiales; family Orobanchaceae; genus Rehmannia; species Rehmannia glutinosa. The sequence continues at coordinate 56,602,305 of CM071927.1, read as the reverse complement.
CCCGTGTCGAGCGCACGGTAAAAACAGGAGTGTGGTGTGTCGCAGTATCCGATGATTGAGCATGGGCAACTTCATCAGCATAATCCTCCCATCGTTTTGAGGCAGCAAAATCCAACTCATTGGGCCCTGAGGGAACTGACTCAATCGTGAGGTTATGAACGGCGGGAGAGGGGTCCTGAGCAACATTCTGAAGTAACCTGGATTTGGCCGAGTCTAGTGAGCTATCCCAGAAAGCTCAACTAAGAGCCGGAATGGGCTTATCCAAATGGTGTTGAATCGTAAGAGGCATACTTATAAAAAAGGAACAAGTGATGGGTACCGGAGCCTTGGGAATCGCCTGACGATTGAGGTGAACCATGGATAAATTCGAAGGATGTTGTTCTATAATGTCATCATCCGTGGAAAGGTCCTAAAAAGCATTGCCAAGGTGTATATCATTAGGACAAGTGACTATGGCACATGAAGGGGAACCTAGCCACATAGTCAAACCCGTATTTCCTATTGAGTCATCAACAGCCTTGCCCTTTGATGAGAATCCAGTCACGAAGGATCCGGGCAACACCAAATGCAAGTTATCTCGAGTTCTTGAAGACTATGTAATTGAGTTTTTGAGTTCTTGTATTTGTTTATCATAGATTAGGTGCTTATTTTCGTTATTTTGAGTCATTTGAGTGGCCAAGTTGATGTTAGAGGCCAAGTATATTGAGTTTATAGTCATATTAGTTAATCATGTGTCGAAAGGAAGCATTGACAATCGAACAACAAGAGGTTGCATTCAAAAACGTCCAAGCGCGTCAACAGTTTTCAATATTGGTAGGGTTTAGTATTTTGGCCATAACTTTCTCTAGAAAATTGATATTGAGTCGATTCAAATGCTATGGAAAGCTAAAAGAAAGGGCTACAACTTTCACGAAGACCCCAGGAGCTAATTCGGACTCGAATGGATGAAACAGAGGCCAACACGGCCCAGCCGTGTTCACAAGCACGGCCTGGCCGTGTCAAACAACACGGGCGTGTTGCAGGTTCGATTTTTGCTCCCGAATAGAGCAGGGAGCACGGCCTGGCCGTGTCCCATGACACAGCCGTGTCAGAGGGCGCGTTTTAGGGTTTTAAGCTATTTTTGTTTCCTTTTTCGATTTTTAAGTTGTTTCCTAGTTGGTTTAGGGTTTAGGCGATGAAGGCTGAAAAAGATAGCATAATGTAAGTGCTAAATGTTCATGAATAAAATTGATACATTCTTTTTCAATTATTTAAATTTAGCACATGATGTTGTTGATAAGTTTTGGAATCATCAAAAAAGGAGAAATTGTTAGGAAATTTATTGGCACTTACATTATGATGGTTCTTAGAAAATATAGTATTAGAAAGTTGGCACCCTAATTCTTTATGTAATTTCAACTTTATAATTGTTAGAAAATTAGTTGAGTCAATTAGCAGCTAAGTTGAAGACACAGAAGACTTGGTGAAAATGCAGAGAAGAATCACCAGTCGGGCCGAGTGGATCTTAAGAGCTTACCAAGAACATATGGCATGTCTTTCGTAAGACTTACAACGGAGTCATCAAAGGAATGAAGGAAATGACTCAACTTATGAGGTAAGCAGCCGAAGGACTTAAAGAAAGCTAAAGAAGTCTGTTATGTTTAAAGTCATAAGACTTTCCTATTTTGGTAAGGAGACAGACATGCAACCTTAAAGCTGTCTTGCTGAAAGAGTGCAAGAAACTGGAGCCAATGGAAGCTCCCAGATCTCTAAATCGTTTCAGGAGCCTGCAAGTACCAAAATTCAAAGGTTAGGTCAACATCAAGTGCGGCAGAAATAAGACAAGCCAATGAACAAAAGTTTGAGTTTGAATTTATCTATCTCTTCAACAGACAAATTTCAAACTCCCACTATAAAAGGCTGAGGAATTTTCAGAGAGAAACACATGTGACACACAAGAGAGCAAACATTCAAGCATTCAAGCAATTGGCAAATACTCTCTCTCAAGCAAAAATTTCATATATCCTCAAGCCTACATCGAAAGATACTTTATCCAACACATTTGTGGAAGATAGAAGTTGTTTTTCAAGTTGAAGATGAAACAATTTTTTAAAGTCAAAGGGGTCCATATTTCCAAGAAATTAAGGATATATAGTGAGGTTCAAGTTCGAACATGTTTCAAATCCGAAGGAGGGCTGAGTGATCAAGTCCTGAAGATTTAAAGAGTTGAAGTAGTGAGGTAGCTGCCTTGTGAAGAATTGACTCCCATGAGTATAGCTAACTATGTGATCAAGGCTAACTCGGACTATTGCACTACTGTAACAAAGTCAATGTTACTTTAGTGGATTCCTCCTGGAGTAGGAGAAGAGTGGAGTAGAAAAATTACCCCATCCTCGAACCACTATAAAATATTGTGTCATTTATATTCTGCACTAATTTTTTGCATATTTAGTTTCAATATATTCTATCCAACTCATAATAACAAACCTAAAATATAAGTCTTTACAAACCACCTATAAAATGAGTGTAAAGACTTCCGCTGTAAAAATCAAGAAAACTGATTTTCTAAATGGTTAAACATCATTCAAATTGAAGTTACTCTATCTACTGACTCTCGTGAGTTTGTTGAGTGGTTAACTCTTCTCCGAAGATTAACACATTTGTCTTTCAAAAGACTTGGTTGTTTTCTTGTAAAAACTCTTATTTCATAAGATTCGAAAATTTGGTAAAGTCTCTTCAACCCCCTTATAGACTTTAGTCACACCCTTTGGGTCCTACAGAAGACATTGATAAGGCTAGAGATCATCAAACTCAAGGTCGAAGACTAAGGGTTCAAGCCATCAAGTTCCCAGGGGTGGCAGCCAAGTTGGGGCTAGAGGAAGATGTAGAGGTGATCAATCTTATGGTGGGAGAGGAAGAGCACAAAGTCAATCTAGAAAAAGCTCTCCACCAAGAAGCGGAAGAGGTGTGACGTCCATAAAACCCATAAAGGGAGACGCTCCTAACTTGTTTGGTCTTTATGAACCTCAAAAAAAAGAGAAGATGAAAGAAGAGAAGTTGAGTGGAAGAGACAAGTCAAAAGGGAAGAAGCTGAAAGGACAAAAGATCAAAGAAAATAGGGCGAAGACATCAAAAATTGTTGTATCTTTACAATGCATTGTAAATACAGAATATAATGTAAGTGCCTGAGTTTACACGAATAAAATTGCAATATTATTTTTCAGTTATTTAAATTCAATGCACAGATGTTGTAAAAAAAATTGGCATCATCAAAAAGAGGTAAATTATTAGGAAATTTATTATATAGATTTTGATGATAATTAGAAAACTTTGCATTAAAAAGTTGGCACCCCATTTTTCATGTAATTTCTACTTCGTAATTGTTAGGAAATTCATTGTTTAGATTTTGATGAATGCCATGTAAAACTTAGAATAGAAAGTTGGCACCCCAATTCTTGTTGTAAAATGCATTGTAATAAATAGCGCTGGCTAAGCCGAGTTAAGTCACCACGACCTAACATGCAAGAAGACAATCAAGACTAGAAGGAAGACACGCATTGAGACAATTTGAGTATGGCAAAGAAGAGTAGACGGGAACTCTATTGAAGAAGCGGTGAGATGCGGTGAGTGGAGTATCATCAAGTCAACTCGAGAAAAGCCAAGTCTCAAGTTGAAGTGTGGAAGAGTCATCCAATGATTGGAAGTCGACTCTAAGTCACAGGGGAAAGCAAAGAAATGCGGTCAAGTCGAGATAATCGAAAAGATCCGTTGCAGAGTAAATCAAGAGAATTACTTAAACAAGTAATATCTCCATACCACCTTTCTCGGAGTGCTCAGTCTAGAAGCGTGCAAAAGGAATGAACCAATGGGAAGCACTACACCGTGTCGAACTCCGAAAAAGGTGAAAGAACAACTCATACGAGGAAATGGCAATTCCAAGGATCGCAACAAGACAAGCTAACGACGCAAGTGACTTTCAAAAATAAGCCTATCTCTTCAACGGGCAAATTTTTGAAAGATCACTATAAAAGGCCGAGGAGTTTATTTGAGAATATATGTGAGAGTGACACAAGTTACGAATCGAACAAAACAACGTTCAAGCAATTATCGAGAAAATCAAACATTCTCAATCCTCAAGCCTACACTACGAAGAACATCAATCCAACACTCACCTGTGAAGGAAAGATAACTTCAATCGTTGAAGAGGAAAATACTTGAAAAATCAAGGGGTCTACATTCCACGAAGGATTGTAGGAAGGTTCAAGGTCGAACCAAGTCTTAAGCTTTTGGAGGGCTTCGTGATCAAATCCAAAGAGCTTGAGCAAGTGAGTGTAGTAGCAAGCGTTTGCCCGTGAAGAAGTTCGAGTCGCGAGAAGCTTGGTGAGTGATCAAGGCGTCTCCGGATCGAGTCCCAAAGGATCAAGTCACCGTGTGTGATCAAGACTTGTATCCGGACTTACCACTTTGTATACCGATCATTACCTAGTGGATTCCTCCAGGAGTTGGAGAAGAGAGAAGAGAAGTAGAAGAATTACCCCATCTTCGAACCTCTATAAAAATTTCATTGTGTCATTTACATTTCAAAGACTTTAATTCCCGCATTTTTAATCGCTTATATCTCACGATAAATTTGCTATCCACTTGACAATTTATAAGTACTAAACCAAGCACTAAACTCTTGCTTAATCAAACTTAAGGGTGTTAAGTCTTCCAATAAACAAAAACAAAACCACGATTGAGTTAATTTAGAACCAACGGTGAGTTATTCCATCAACGGCTCGATTGAGTCGTTGAAGAGATTAACTCTACTTGAGTGGCTAAATTATTTGTCCATCAAGGACACAAATTGTGTAGTATCAACTCGTATATTTAAAAGGACTAAATCGAAAATTTGGTAAGGTTTATTCAACCCCCTTCTAAACCTTACACTTACACCCTTGGGACCTACAAGTGGTATCGAGTGGTTGGTTCATTGAACCCTCCGCACCGGTTCTTGAACTAGATCTCCAAACTTTTCAAAGTCTGCTTTAGTACTTAAACTTTCAAAACTCTTTTTATCATTAAAAGTTATTATCATGGAAGCAAATTTGACACGCATCCCTATGTTCACAATTGAAAAATTTGATGATTGGAAAATTCGTATGTGCTCATCTATCAAAGATTACATGATGAGATGTGGATAGTAATAGAAGATGGGCCACTTCAAATCTTAAAGGTGAACACAACGGTAAGAAGAGTCGGTGAAGGAGAAGAGGATGTTGCTCGGACAGTCATGGTTGAAAAACCATGAACGAGTGGACAAATGATGACGAGAAAAAGATACAACCTGGACAATGTAGCCAAGGACATCCTTTACAAAACCTTGGACAAAGCCATGTTCAATAAAGTCAAATCTTGCAAAACGGCTAAAGAAATTTGGGACAAGCTAACATTGATTTGTGAAGGCTCGGAGCAAATCAAAGAAAACAAATTATCGGTGGTTGTACGTAAATTTGAGAACTTCAAAATGATCTCGGGAGAGAACCTGGATCAACCTGGATGCTCGGTTCACGTAAATCACAAATGAGTCAGTGCACTTGGAAAGGAATACACACGAGAAGGAAATGTGTATGAAGATCCTAAAAAGTCTTCGGTGAATGGGAAATGAAGGTCATGGCAATCGAGACATTCCATGGACCTATCAAAGACATCCAACCATGAATTATTCTCGGACCTCAAAGCCTACGAGTTTGAGCCGAGAAGAAAAGACAGGAAGAGACAATCTGTACCCAAAACAATTTGCTCTAATTGTTAAAGATGGGAAGAGAATTTGAGGTCAAAGAAGTCATTGATCCGGAAGAAAAATAGCCACGATGGTTAAGAGGTTCAACAAGTTCTTCAATAAGAACTACAAGAAAGGAAAGGGTGAATCTTTCCGAAGACACTCGGCTCCCTCCAAATCAAGGGAAGATAGGCCAACCAAGAGAACAGGATCATCAAAAAGTTGAGTATCAAAGGGTGACAATCCAAGAATGGAAAGAGTGATCAAAAGGTGAATATCTATGTTGAAAGCGTAGTTGTTGATAGAATAACTCATTTGTTTATTCTAAAGCTTAACTTATTTTGTGATGAGATTTTCAATTGAAAGACTTATCACCCTTGAATTTGATTTAAGTTTGTTTTAACACTTGGTTTTCACACTTTGTTATTTATCAGTTGGATAGCAAATTATCGTGAGATATAAAGTAATGTGCGAGAAATAAAATCTTTGAAATGTAAATGACACAATAATTTTTATAGAGGTTGAAGATGGGGTAATTCTTCTACTCCTCTCTTCTCCAACTCCCCTGGAGGAATCCACTAAGTAATGATCAATTTACAAAGTGGTTGTCGATCCAGATACAAGTCTTGGTCACACAACCCGACTTGCTCCTTTGGGACTCGGTCACGGAGATGCCTTGATCACACACGGTGGCTTCTCGTCCGACTCGGCTTCTTCATGGCGGCGCCTTGCTACTTGACTTACTTTCTCAAGCTTCTTGGATTTGATCATGAAGCCCTCCAATAACTTGAGATTGGTTCGACCTTGAACCCTCCTACAATCCTCCTTGGAAAGTAGACCCCTTTTGCTTCTTCAAAAGTTTCCTCTTCAACAGTTTGAAGTTGTCTTTCCTTCACAGCTTAGTGTTGGATTGATTTCCTTCGAGATTTAGGCTTGAGGATTTTGCTTGAATAACTTGAGAATGTTTTGCAGGTTACAGAATAAATGTTGCTTGTTATCTCAGGTGTGCTAGGTTCAGGTAACCTTTTCTCAAAGTGATTCCTCAGCCTTTTATAGTGAACTTTTCAAAAATCTGCCCGTTGAAGAGATAGGCTGATTTTCAAAAGTCACTTGTGTTCGTTGGCTTGTCTTTTCTTGGTCTTCAATCATGAGATGTATACCTTTCCTCATATTAAATGAATGTTCAGCTTTTCAGAATCTGACACGAGGTGCAGTGCTTCCCATTGGTTTATTCATTTTGCACGCTTCGTGGATCGAGCACTTTAAGACATGGCAAAGACGAAGTATTATTTATTTAAGTAATGTTCTTGACTTTTGTGCAATGATTCTTTTTAGTTAACTCCTCCTTTTTTGCCTTTTCCCAGGGTGACTTGAGTCCGCTCCAATGATTGAAAGACTCGTCTGTCACTTCAACTTGACTTGGCTTCATTAGTTGACTTAACTGACTCTTCTCACAGCTATCTCACAGTCGATACTCCTTAAGTCGAGTCCTTGGTCTTCTTTCTTGGCCATACTCAGTTGTTCTCAATGAGTCCTCATTTCACATCTTCGCTTGATTGACTTGTATTTCAGGCATAGTGACTTGACTCGGCTTATCCATTTCTATCTATTTCAATAAGAATTACAAGAAAAATGGGGTGCCAACTTTCTAGTCTAAGTTTTACATGGCATTCATCAAAATCTAAACAATAAATTTCCCACTAATTTCCCCCTTTTTGATGATGCCAAAACTTAACAAGATTAAGTAAAATGTAAAAAAGACAGAGATACATACAAACAATGCGTAAACAAAGAATGTATGTGTTGAATAGATCGTTTTATTGATCATATCATTCTTGTTCTTTACATTTGTTTTACAATGTGTATCGAGCAATCGTGAGCATACTTATGTCTACGCAAATTACAAATTTTTCATTAAATGTACAGAAGACTTACATACATATGTATTTACAAAAGTAAAATACATGAAGGGGTTAGCAACAACACTTCATCGCCTTTTGCGCTTCCTTCTTTTTCTTCTTCAGCTCTGTCTTCGTCAGCTCTCTTTCTTTTCTTTTCCTCTTCAGCTGCTTTCTTCTTCTCGTAAGCTCTCTTCGCAACTTCATCTTTTCTTTTTCTTTCCTGTCTTTCTTGCCACAACTGAGTTTGTCTCTTATTTTCTTCTTCGATTCTTTTGACATATTCAACATTTTTCCTCTCCACTTCCGATTTGCTATAACATCATATCAAATTGGTAGATCCTTCCTTTCTTACGGATCTACATATTCAATATTTTTGGGTAGAGGTCTAGGTATAAAACCTCCTCCTCCACCACTTCTTACCGGTGAGTGATCTTAGTAGTCTCGCCGCCTATCGCCTTCTTCGCATTTGACCGGACCTTTCTCCCAAGACAAGTCCTGTGGCTTGGGCTATGGACATGTTTTTGAAATATCCTTCGAACTCGAGCGTTTTGAATTCTTCAACAGATCTTGGCTCTTGTCCGTCATCTGGAATGGCATCTGTATCTTTACCTGTCGGAATGCCTCCGAATTGTTTCAACATTTCTTCAACACGGGCATCCGTTCTCTTGTCGAACTCTTCCATCTCTCGCTTCTACAATCTTTTTCTAATGAGACATAGGCACAAAGCAGAGTGATGGAGCGCAGAGTCACGGGAAGTTTCTTTGATTATTGATGTTGTGACATGACCTTGCCGAGGGGTTTCAAAGAAGCATTAAGGTCACATCTTTTGACCTTTCCCCTCAATGAGCCTTTTCCCTTTTCCTTCCTCTCTTCTCAATTTGTCTCTTTCTTTCTCTACAATAGTGCTGTCTCCTTTTCCTTCTCGACAACCGTCTCCATCAACATCTTTTGGTATTCCTCTTCCCCCTTTTTGGCATCATCAAAGGAGAGAGAAACCCCTGGAAACATCCCAGCAAGCATGAAGTCCAGTCGGTGATGGCCGATAGAACTCGCTTGAGTCCGCTACGAGTATATCTTTGTTCGAATTCCGAGCGGGTGGCTTTGGACTCACCGCCACAGTTTCATTTCAGCCATAAGAAGGCTGAATTTGGCATTCATATTCTCCTCAACGCTGCCAGTTCCTTTCGATGAAATTCACGCAACAACTCCATCTCAGTTGTATGAGAGGCATGCAATCTCTCCATATAGGTCTGCATCTCGCCTTCATGTCGGCATTGTCGGCACTCCAAATCATACATTTGTATAGTGCTTTGAAGTAGCGAACTTGCTCGAGACGCATGGCACTCACTTTGTTGAGACCATTCCCTTATCCCGACCACCACTCCTCTCAAGTCGCCGTGAGAGTGGCATCTCGTTGTCCGGGCGCATGTCGAGAGAGGCTTGGTGTCGTTCAATCATCTCAATCTCTTCACGGATCTTCTTGAAGATTTCACGCATCTCGGTTGTCCGACTTGAGTCACTGGAAAGCCCGCCACTGCATCGTAGTTGAAATCAAGCGGCACAATCGAATCAGTAGGGAATTATGGGGTCTTCTTGAATGGTGTAGAGCTTCTGTTCTCTTGCAGTCTCTTCTTCGAGCACGGGCAGCTCGCGAGAAAAAGGAAATACTTCTTCATATGCATCGTCTCGCACTTGAGATATTGTGCGCGAGGTGGTCTCTCAGCGCAGCCGATTAGCGCTTAGTGATTGAAGTTGTGGCAATCGGGCGATTGATTGTTTTTGCCTACCGTGATCGAGCTTCAAATTGCCTTAACAAACCTTCTTCGGTCTTAGTAGGTTTTTCCATTTGAGTAGACTAGTCCTCTATTTGTATCAACAACGTCATCGGATGATGATGGAACACTGGGGGCTTGGTTCATCATCAAAGTTGAATGTTTGTGGCGGCTTTGAAACTTGAGTGACTCGTCTGCATGGAAGAACATCCTCACCGGGTCCTTGTGATGTGCACGGGGGTGGACTCGGCTTCATCTTGAATCCCGAAATGATATATCGGGTTGTCTTGGGAATCATGAAGTGCACTAATCTCCTTCTCGGACTCTTCAATGTGAGCAGGGAGGGATGTTCAGGCTTTTCTCTTTACCGGGGATGTTCGTTGGCACTTCACCGGGACGGACTCAACCGTCCGAGCTTCACGATGTGGCAACTTGTTGTTGTTCTTTTTCTTTCTCTTTCTCCACTTCACCTCCTTTCTTCATTGTGGAGTCATCGGCAAAGATCCTCTAACCTAGCCGCAGGTGGAGTGAGTTTCCCCTCACGGTGGCACACCGGTGAGTGATCGATGGTGGGGTCACTCTACCCGGACTCCGGCTTTTTCCAATGAGTGTTCACCATGGGGCGGTGGTAAGACACCTTCAATAGGAGTTGGCTCAACTTGGGTGCCCAAGTTCTCAGTGTCATCGCCAAGTCCCTTAGATCCGTTCTCTGAGTGAACTGGGGATGTGGTCGTAGCAATAACTGTGGCAATCTGTTGTACCACTCCCAACAGATCAATCTCCAACTGAGATTTAGAATACTCTCCTGATCCTTCCCTCAGCTGTTGCTCATGCATCAATTTGGATTCCAGCATGGCTTGCTGCATGTCCAACTTCTCCTTTGCAGCAACTGGATCTATGTCCTCATCACTTCCCGAAAGCATATCAATGTGAGGATGAGTATGGTCGTTGGTTCCAGTGAGAGGACAAATGCTGGCTTTCTCACGAGCTTCTGCTTCCTCAGCTGCTCTGGCTTTTTCTTTCTCCTTGCGAATTTGCAAAGATATTTATGCGCTTATCCTCATCCAGGGCCTGATAAAGATGCAGTGTCAATCTCAAGAAGCTTGAAAAGCTCCTCTTCTTCCTCAATATACTCGGGGTGTTCAAACTGTACCCTTGGGTGACTCAGCTTCCATTTCCTCCACGCTCGCAGACGATTCTGGATGTCTGGGTATAATGGAGAATACATGATTATATCATCATCTTCATCCTCTCCTTGTTGTCCTTCCTTTTCGGGAATGGAAGGCAACATACTGGCCGCTTCTTCACCCAAAGATCGGGAGCAGTGGAGACACAACCCTTTCATCGGGAGATTCTCATGTCTGTCTCGTTGCCTCTTCTTCCTCAGTTGGGTCCTCTATTTGCCTCGTTGATCGTCCCTACCGACTTGGCTGTTTCATCAACAAACGGAGACTACACTTCTTCTCGCAGTGTCGGTCGAGTTTTGCTCGGTGAGTGGCAAACTCAATTTGTCTTCTCAAGCTCTGAGAGCTTGGTGAGTCTTCTCCTTCTCTTAGTTTTCACCATTGGAATGTCTGGTTCTACTTCCTCTGGTTCGTCGAAGGTAAAGGCCTTTGGAGTTGCCTTAGAGGCACGCCCTTCTCGCTTGGCCTCCTCTTCTTCTTAATTCCCGGAGAAGGTATTAGGGTTCCTTCTTCACCACCCGCAGGGGCGGGAGACACGGCCGCAGGACAGTGGGTGACTCAGCTGCAGGGGGGCAAAGTGTCTTTATTCTTTCACTGCAGAGCAGCTTTCTTCTTCGCAGTGCGGCAGGACAACTCTCTTCTTAGGAGGGGAGGAAGAAGTTGTGTCGACGGTGGTGATTCCCCCTCACCTGGTATCCCTTTCGCATAGGCTCTTTCGTGCTCCTCGAAAGATTGGCCCGGGAACATCTTCTTGTTGACATGGAATGGCTTTCCACGTCAAGGGGAACATCTTCTATTTGCCTCACGATCGCCCTCGCCAGACTTGGTCCGCTTCATCAACAACTTCTCGAGACCGCACTTCTTCCGCAGGTGTCGAGATTTTCTCCGGTGAGTGGCAAACTGTTTGTCTTCTCTCAAGCTCGAGAGCTTGGTGAGTCTCTCCTTCTCTTAGTTTTCACCATTGGAATGTCCGGTTCTACTTCATCCGGTTCGTCGAAGGTAAAGGCCTTCGGAGTTGCAGAGGCATTGCGCCTTCTTCTCGCCTTGGCGATCCTCTTCTTCTTAATTCCGGGAGAAGGTATTAAGGGTTCCTTCTTCACCACGAGCTGCGGGGGGAGACACGGCCGCAGGGACAGTGACTTACGGCAGCAGGGCAGTGCGTCTTTTCTTTCTTTGCACGCAGAGTGACTTTCTTCTTCGCAGTTTGCAGGGCAACTCTCTTCTTAGGAGGAGGAAGAAGTCTGTGTCGACAGTGGTCGGTGATTCCCCCTCACTGTATCGACCCTTTCGCATAGGCTCTCTTCTCGTGCTCTGAAAGATTGGCCCGGAACATCTTCTTGTTGACATGGAATGGCTTTCCACGTCAAAGGGGAACACCCTTCACCTCCATTAAATGGCCAATGACTAGGCCATAGCCAAGTGATCCTCCAAAGGATCCATCCTCCTTGAAAGATTTGTTGCCAACATTCGCAAAGTCTCGGCAGTAAATGAATTCACCCAATTAATCTTCTTTTCTTCCATGATCGTGACCATGACGATCGGCCTTGGTTTTGACGGTGATTGAAGCTTCCAAACTTCATGTCTACACATTTGGCGGCGATATCCATCGATTTATGATAATCGCCCTTCAAAGCCTTCTTCTCATTTGTGTAGATCACTTTCGCAAAGACACTCGGGTTTGGCTACTTCCTTCCATGCAGCAGCCCAAGTTGACATCGGCTTCATATATCTCAAAGATGCCCTCCGAGCGGTAAAAGCGAGTGCTCGCAAGGTCCCTTGATGATTAATATGTCCTTGCGGTGGACGGAGGACTTCATCCTTTCGTCCTGCACCTCGGTGTTAACATAGAACTGGGAAACTTCTTCAACGTATGTCATCTGATATTCCATCATGAGGAAGGGTTTCAGTCCGGATTTCTCGATGTTATCCGCAATCTTCTTCATAAGGGTTTCATCGGAACCCTGTTTTATCATCCCTTCAAAATCTACAGTTGATCCTGTGTGGATTTGCTTTGCGAGCTTTGTGAAATCGTGTGCTGGTGCCATTTTAGTGAGTTTTACCGATCGAAACTTTGTAAACTGACTTGTGAACTTGTAAGGTTTTCGAGAGAAAAGAGACTTGTTTTCGAATGTTTGAAGATGAACAGTTTTTGGGTGTGAGAGAGAAAACTGAAAGAATGAGTATATAAGGGTTATGAAAGGACGTGTTTTTGGTTTTTGAATTTTGATCGAGATCAACGACTCAGATTTAGCACGTCACATTGCATTTAATTGCTCGCATTTAATGCGGCAATATTTATATCCAATCATATGCTTACTGTGCAGCTTTTGACTGTACCCATCATTATTACGCTGATGTCATCCTTAAAAACATTCCCGCTCATTAAAAACGATCGTTTTTGTCACTTAGCTCATAAATGACTCGAAACTTACTCCACAAATGACTCAACTCTTCTTTTCTCTTTTTGTATAGTGACTCATTGTCGCCTAACTCGATACTGGTGACTTTCCGATACAGCTGATTCACTTGGCTGATTCATGAGATTTGTTCTATTTTCATCTTTTCATGTTTCATCTTTTCTTATTGAGTCTTCTGAGTGTCAACTCAGCTCAATTAACCCTAGCTCATGCTTAAGCTCTTCAAATCTTGATTCACATAAAGGTTTGGTGAATATGTCACTAATGTTTATCGGTTGAGATGTATTCAAGCGATGTCTTTCTTTTCAACATGATCTCTTATAAAATGATATCTCGACATCAATGTGCTTTGTTCTTGAATGCAACACGGATTCTCGAGTGATTGCAATAGCACTTGTGTTATCACACATAATTGGAATCTCTTTTTCTTCAATTTCATAATCTCTCATTGTTGTCTCATCCATAAGACTTGGACACAACAAGCGCCCTTGCAGCCTATATACTCTGTGATTGTGGATGTGGCTATTGAGTTTTGCTTGCTAAACCAAGAAACCAATCTGTTTCAAGCATTTTACAAGTTCTGAAGTACTCTTCCTGTCAACTCTACATCCACCTAGTCAGTCCGAGTAACCAATAAGCTTGAATCCACCTTCCTTTGGATACCATAAGCCAACTTCCTTGCATCCTTTCAAATATCTTAAGATTCTCTTAGCTGCAGTCATATGGCTTTCTTTTGGAGCAGATTGGAATCTTGCACATACACCTACTGCAAAGGTGATGTCTGGCCTGCTTGCTGTTAAATAGAGCAGTTGATCCAATTAGTGCTCAGTATCTTGTTTGATCTCTGACTTTACCATCTGCATCCACGTCCATCTTGACTGATGTATTCATTGGTATTTTTACAGAAGACTTCTCTTCCATACCAAATTTCTTCATTTAATCTCTGGTGTACTTTGTTTGACTTATGAAGGTTCCATCCTTCAGCTGTTTAACTTGGAGTCCTAAGAAGAATGTCAGCTCTCCCATCATGCTCATTTCAAATTTGCCTTGCATGAGATTTGAGAACTTATCACACAACTCTTTGTTTGTGGATCCAAAAATGATATCATCTACATATATTTGAACAAGCAGTATACTCTCGCCATCTTGAATTCTGAAGAGTGTTCTGTCCACTTTGCCTTTGGTGAATCCATTATCTGTCAGAAATTGAGATAATGTATCATACCAAGCTCTTGGTGCTTGTTTCAATCCATATAGAGCTTTCTTGAGCTTGTACACCTTATCTCCAATTGTCTTTTAAGTAATGTTCTTGACTTTTGTGCAACGGATTCTTTTCAGTTAACTCCTCCTTGCAGCTGCCTTTTCCCCAGGTGACTTGAGTCTACTCCAATGATTGAAAGACTCATCTGTCACTTCAACTTGACTTGGCTTCATTGGTTGACTTAACCGACTCTTCTCACGGTGTCTCACACCGATACTCCTTTGATCGAGTCCTTGGTCTTCTTTCTTGGCCATACTCACTGTTCTCACGTGAGTCTTCACTTCACATCTTGATTGACTTCTTTGTATTTCAGGCATAGATAGTGACTTGACTCAAAGCTTATTCAACCCTATCTATTACAATAAGAATTACAAGAAAAATGGGGTGCCAACTTTCTAGTCTAAGTTTTACATGGCATTCATCAAAATCTAAACAATAAATTTCCCAACAGATGATGCTTAGAAAACTATGTATAAGAAAGTTGGCACCTTAATTTCTATATAATTTATGCATCTGTAATAGATAAAACTTAGGCTGACTCAAAATAAGCTAAGTATAATCTCAGAAGACTTGCTAAAGGAGTTTCAGAAAACTCGCAGCTTAGTAATGAAGATTCATCAGGCTCAAAGCAGAAGACTAACAACAAAGTTGAGTCAGAATTTTTTTCAGAAGACTCATATCTAAATGACTCAAGATTTAGTCATAAGGGGTAAAGAAATTGAAGGATGAAGTCAACTAGGAAGGATCCATGGCGGTGTGAACCGTAGCAACGACGTGCATACGACCCAAACAACAATATATTGTTAATATTAAGATCTTCACTAGTTCGGTTAAAGATGGTGAAAACCTCGACCCATTGCTTAGAAAAGCAAGAACCTTGGTATGCGTAGGCGCTACAAACAAATGCGGAAGTTTATTTGATAAGTCAGAATTTGCAACAAGATGAACAATCTTGAAGCTCTTCGAAAAACCGAAAGGGTTGGAGAGAAAAATCTCAATTTAATATTCAATATCAAAGTTGTTATGAAAAATAAACAAGTGTTTGTCTTATATAGGCGACTCAAAACTAACCCTAAACCAGCTAGGAAACAACTTAAAAAAAAGTCGAAAAAGGAAACAAAAACTGAACGGACCCAAATCTGCTGAAATCCGCAGAGACACACAGGCCGTGCGCCTGCCCATGCATCAAGATGAAGACCCTATTTTCGTTCACATAGGTGCACGGGCCGTGCGTCAAACCAAACTTGACCCCTGCTCGTCCTAAACTCGAAGTATCAACTTAAGACGCGACCTTAAAGGTTTATTTGGCCTCCAGAACATCAAAACGACCACTCAAATGACTCAAAACAACGAAAATCAACACATAATCTATGATAAACAATGTACAATGCGTTAGCTTATTTCATTTATTTATGGAGGATGAAATTTTTAATTTGAGTTAGTTATTTTTATTCTTTTGGAATAAAATTGATGAATCATTTCTGTTAAATTTTTAGTTATTACAATGAACATTTTATTATCATGTGTAGTTGCACTTTTTGAAAATTAGGGTGAAATTTAGGGCGCTACATTAAAGTCGGCCAAAAACCCCACCAAACGAATCACTGAAATATAGACTGAGCAATTTTGGATGAGTCCATGGCAGCCCGAGGCATCCTGATGCCTCTGCACGTTCACACAAAAACAACGGCGTCGACGCCCCCGGTGGTGATCACCACCTTCATTTCGTGGCTCGAAAAAGGATCTCGCCCCAGGCGCGCTCGCTTCTCCTGCAGCCAGAGTCACCGGCTCCCCGAAATTGACATGTCCAAGTACAGAGAGAAGTTTGCCCAGAGAATGGCTATGGCTGGCATAAAACCCCATCACCGGATTGGTCATAATTATTGCTATTCCATTTTTCTGTTGCTATATATTGCTACTTCTTGAATTAATGCATTTGGTTTTTGTTTACTTGTGTTATGTCTACGTTATAAGTAAGTCAGGAAAATGAGTGAAAAACGGATGATTTCTGCTAGCTAGTGAACTCTGTTTAGGTAATCACCGTTTCTCTTCTCCAATAGTTTGACCCTTCGATGATGAAATTATAACTAGTTGGAAAAGGTGAGGAGGATCGACGTTTATTTGTAGTTTCTTTCTTTTTTAAATTTTCTTTGCCTGCCAAACAGAATGAGTAGTTTGAGCAATTTAATACTCAAAGTATTATAATGAACGGATTTGTGCACTTTGGTTACTGTAATTAATTCATTGATTTGGTGGTTTCCTTTTTGGAACCTCTGGAAACAATATGAAGGAATGCAGATCCAATTCTGCTTAATTTCATTAGACAAAATGGGCTTTTTCTAGAGATGAAGTTCTATTTGATCTTAATTTGGCTAGGTGATATAGAAAACTCATATCTAATCTGAAAGATAGCTTTGACATATGTTTTCATTAGATTCATAAGGGAAAGATTGTTTGATGGTGTCCATAAAATCTTCATATTTCTTCTTGGTACGGAAAGTTAAATACTTCTTTGGTGTTAAGAAGTTGCATCCTGAGAGAAAACTCAAATTGATTATGTTATATATTTTTCACTAGTTCACAGCTTGGCAAAATACTGCCGAGAATCAAAGTAATAGAACAAATAATACATATGACTTCTATATATATCGTGCCACAGTAATCATTCGATATGCTAATTAGAAAGGTGTCATTTTCTTTCTGAAACACTTCATATGTGCTGACAGATGAAACTATAAACTAGTTTCCTGCTGATACCTGCTTGTTGCATGGTTCAAAGGTGTGCGTCTGCGAATCAGAACAAGTCGTGAAAATCATTTATCATCTTGATCCATGTAACACGTAGGGTAGGTACATCTGATGTAGTATGCTGGCGAAACTAACTCTTCTAGCTATCAAATTATTATGACGAATTTGATTCTTTATGCAAATTATACTCTTTGCCTGAAAGGGATACAGTCAACATACTTTGGAAAGCTAGCTCAGTAAGAATAAAGCCTTCCACTTTCCTCTTAAATGCTTTCATCTTAGTCTCTTATTCACACTGATTGCACATTATTAAATCATTTTCAAACACAAAACTTGTTGCTTACAGAAGGTTTGACCTTGTTATGCTAAGTCCTTTACTCTCAGCCATTCACAACCCTACTGAAGAAACATAGTCCTAGGAATAGAAATCGTCATTGCTTTATCTTTATACTTTTCCTATCGATGAATCTAGCAGCTTTTGTTGAATGCTCTTAAACCATCTCAAACATCTGCCAACCATTTTATGCAAATGGTGCCACTTTAACCATATTTGCTCTTTCTGCGGCTCTCTCTTTTTCTGCACCAAGATCCTTTTAACATTCTGATCATAACTAAGCTCAAATAGAAAACAGTAGTTGGGCCATGGTTTTTAGAACCCAGAATTTTATGTGACTATGCTCAAGGATGGGGAAATGGAGAACCTATAATATAGAATTTGAGCGTAGATTCGGGGCAGAATGTAATTGCATCAGGAGTTCTGTACAAAAAGGGTTTTGCACTGTTAACATCAAAATTTCTTGAACTGTGTCCTATTTTCTGTTGCTATATGATTAGGTGGTCGCTCATTAGGTGTGTTGATTGTTCTATTCAGCAATGGCTGTTTCCGGTGGTCCTGATAGTATCGCGCTCTGTATACTAACTGCTGGTTGGAAATCTGATAACTGCGATGCTGCTGCTGCCAAAGGAAGAAGCAAGTCGATTGACGACCTTTTAGCAATTGTTGTGGATCATGGATTGCGAACAGAAAGTGCAGAGGAAGCAAACCTTGTTTATAATCGAGTTTTAGATATGGGTAACTATAGCTGTTTCTTTTCATACATTTTAAAAATGAAGCATGTGTTGATTTCACTGGATGAATGGATAGATAATGTAGGCTGTCTTTAGGAGTCAAATGTGAAGTTGCCCGCTGTGAATGGTTGGATGGTAGACCAAAGCTTGGTCACTTGCAAGAAGCAGCTCGCAATAAGAGGTGTTTTTCTTATTAACTAATTCTTGTTTTCTTCCCCCAGCCTCTCCTGCCTCTCCTCCTAGAGGGGAGAAAATGGGAAAAAAGAGAAGAACAAGCAATTTCTGTAAGCTATTGGGTGTGGTTTTCCCATATCTAACATCTAAATATCCAGGTATGAAACTTTACAAAATATATGCATCCAGCAGAAGATTAGCATATTGTTGATCGCACATCATGCAGATGACCAGGTTCGCAGCATCTGTATTTTTCATTTTCAGTTTATCTTATTCCTTGACCTTTAGCATAACTTGTTTTTAAAGCTCTCAACCTCATGTATGTATTTTAAAGTTGTGTGGTTACGGCCTCCCTCGTGTATAGATGATCCCAGTCAATGAAATAAAAATGACTAATACGTCTTTATGACGGCAACTAAATATTGTCATATTTTCAACTTGTCCATCCTATATTGCGTCCATGCTTTTCTTATTGTGAAACCTGGATGGATAAAGTTTGAATATCATGGAATTCATTTTGACCAAGTTTATAAGCATCTTATAAACACAAAATTTGCTAAAGCACATGCATGATGCAGGCGGAGCTATTCATTCTCAGATTATCTAGAAATAGTGGTGTTCTTGGGCTTGCTGGCATGGCATTTATTTCTCAAATGTTTGCGGAATTTCCTGATTTTAGTGGAGACGGATCAAAAGCTCATGGCATTTTATTGGTGAGACCACTTCTAGAGTTCTCTAAAGAAGATATGTACAATGTAAGCCTCTTTAACTATCAGTAGTATTAGCATGAGTTCAAACTAATGTAATCATTATTTAGTCCTTTTAATTTGTTTCTTAGTTCCTTTTTGAAGTAGGTACAATATTATTTTTGTTAGTGTTGCAGATATGTCATGCTGGTAATCAACAATGGGTGGAGGATCCGACAAACAGGAGTCCCTCATATGCTCGCAATAGGATCAGAATGCAACTAAATAACATATCATCACGTAAGTCATTATACTCATGCTGATTTTGATAAAATTGAAGAATGAAGGACATATTATTGGATGGCGATCCTGATAAATATGAGGATGAAGTAATCATTCAAGTGATAAGTCCCATAATTTTCACTTAGAATTACCTAGATTCTTACTGCTGAGTTGTTTAGATATTTGAAACACACACATAAATAATTTATTAGAAGTTTCTGTAAGTCCAAGCGGCTACGATAATCTAGAGGGGGGGTGAATAGATTATCTCCATCTTTTCGATTATGCCCTCTTTTTCGAAACAAATACGCCAAGACAATAATAAAGGTGCGGGAAGTAAGTAAAACACGCGTCGATTTATAGAGGTTCAACCCACCAGGGCCTAATCCTCTACCACCCCAAAGATATCCGGATGGATTTGAAAAGAAAAAGAATTTTATTAATTATCAAAATTAATACAAATTCAACTTACAACACTCAAGAGCACCACACTCTTCTTCAACACCACTTTTGGAGATTACCACAATCTCCCTTTGAAGATTACCACAATCTTCCTTCAACGGCACTTTTGAAGATCATCACATCTTCAATCTTGAAGAATACCAAATTCTTCAACACCTCAACAAAGACCACACTCTTGAAACACCTATCACCTAGATCACCCAAGTGTATTCTTTCCACAAGAATACTCACAAGGATGTATTGTGTTGAATGATGACCAAAATCAAGATTACAACTCAATAATGAATAATACATTTGAGTGCAAGTGTAATCAAGAAATGACCGCCTAGACCTCAAGATGTGAAAGTGATAAGCTGCAAATTACAACAAGAATGATAACAATAAAGAGCTAAAGACTTTGCTTGAATGTATCTTGTTGTGTTGTATCCAGTGTTGTATTGGTTGCTCCAAAACTTCCTCTATTTATAGGAGATGATTGATCAAGCATAGGCTCTCTTGGGGATTGAAAATCTAGAGAAAAATACAATTAAAATCAAGAATATAGTGTTAGAAATCAATCCCACAATTTAAGGAAAGTTTGTCTGGCCGCACAACGGTTAGAAATTTTTGTCATCAAACTTGAGGGCGACGGTCGCGCACAAATAGGACGTTTGAAGAATACACTGAAAAATAACATAGGCGACGATCCAGGGGGTCATCGACCGGTCCCCTCGATGCTATTACAAGAGAAAAATATTCTGTTTCAAAACATAACTGCAGCAAGTCGCGCACTGGCGACGGCCGACGCCTGCCTGAAGCGGCCGTCGACCGCTTCAATATTTCCTCCGTCTCATTTTCTGTTCC
Organism: Rehmannia glutinosa; assembly: GCA_016081115.2. Taxonomy (NCBI): domain Eukaryota; kingdom Viridiplantae; phylum Streptophyta; class Magnoliopsida; order Lamiales; family Orobanchaceae; genus Rehmannia; species Rehmannia glutinosa. The sequence continues at coordinate 56,581,767 of CM071927.1, read as the reverse complement.
AAAATTCATCTTCGGTATGGGTTGCCCTATAGGGCGGCCAGGTCGACCACGAGACAGTAAATGTTGTCCAATTTTTGTCGAAAATAAACTCAAGAAATACTCCGAAAATTTAGTAAAAACATTTTTAACCGATCGGGAGTATTTAGACAACATTTAGGAACCTTGTTTTGATGTAAAAACTTATTAACATAAAATCATTAAAAGTGTTGTCCAATTTTATCTAAAATAAAACTTGAAGAAATATTAGAATAAATAGTAAAAACATTTCAAATCATTTAGGAGTATTTGGACAACAATTAAAAACATTGTTTTGGTGTAAAAATAAAATCATCAAAATTAAGATAAAAACATGTATCAAACAATCTCCCCCTTTTTGATGATTACAAACCAAAACAATTTTTAGAAATATTAGGAGGACAATTTTTTAAAACGATTTTCCGGTAAAAACATCTAACCGTTCGTGCGACCAAAATTTCCAAAGTAACATAAGCAACCAAAAGGGAGTAAATATTATCCAAGTAAAGACAAACTCCCCTATCAACAAGCATATCAAAAGCAATCAACCACAAGCTAAAAGCTTAGCTTTTCCATATTGTTCTTAAGTACAAGAGCTTATAAGCTCCCCCTGTCAACAAAACATTATTAGACAAGTATATAAGTCCATCATGCAACAATTGGACTAAGTATAGTCCACAACTTATGGCTTTAAGAAGCCATAGCTTATAGCTTTTATATCGAGCTTTTATTAGCTTCTTTGAGCTAACGAGCCAATTTCCTGTTTCTCCCCCTTTGGAATCATCAAAAAGAATGTTAGGATGATAAAAACATCATACAAGTATATCAAAGTGCGCCAAAGATACGATTTATCAACTATTTGAAAAAATTAGACTTAGAATCCGAAGAAATGGGAGAAATGTATCATGAAAAAATCCATAAGCTCGTTTTGTTTGCCGAGACATGATCTCAATAAGTATTTAAGACATTTGAAAATGAGAGAATCATGTAGGTGATGAATCTTTCATTGAAACATTTTATCGAACACTTGGCGGGCGTCAAAAAATGAAAAAGATATATATAATCCTTGTAAAAAAAATATTAAGCCAAGTTTTTCATCACCAAAAGCAAATTTTCAACATATATCCAACAAATAAGAGGCCCAACAAAATAAATTCTCAAGCGTTCAACCCAATTGAGATAATTTTAACCAAATGCCATCAAGCAAAAATTTAAAAACCATCAAGTAGTCCATGTCATATATCAAGCAGTGAATATAAGACATTACAAATGTCCCAAATTATCCATCTAAACAAAATGATCAAGGCATCTGCAAAAATTAAAAGAAGCACTTTTACCATCAAGTACTTCATACCAATTATCAAACAATGCAAGACTAGAGTATTTTTACCATCAAATACTCCATCAATACCATAATCAAGATCAACCAAAAGTCACTTTCATACTTGCTATTTTATCCCCTTCAATAAACAACAAGCAAATGTCATTAGAACAAAAGAGTTATACAAATCAAGTTCATTACAAGAAAATTAAATGACATAAGAAGAAGAGCAAGAGAAGGGATCATTCTTCATCGGAAGAAAAACATGTGTTGGGGATGAGCTCTTTAATGAACTTCTTCAATTTGCCAATTGATTTTTGCATCTTGGAGGTCTTTTGATCCAAAGCCTCATATCGAGCTTCATGATATGCTTTTAGTTCATCATATTCGGCTTGAGTGTAACTCCTAGACGGTTGAGCACCGGTATTACCCTCCGGATTGCTTGCCCCGTCACCCGCCGCCAATCTATCGGCCTCGGCATCATCAAAGAAATCGTTTGGATTTTCGGATGTAGAACCTTGCCCTCTTCCTTTAGCCATTTTAGTCGGGCGGATATCCATATTTTTGCGCATGTAGACCATTTGTGAAATGTTGTCAATGTCAAAATCATTTTGAAACACCTCCGAATTACATTCCGAAGAAGGTAGCCCGATTGTATAAGCTGCTTGCAAATCCAATTACCCATGACAAACTTCTTGTTTCCTTTGTTTCCTTGTGTGATAGACTCAATTAAGCATTGAATAAATATTGCGCCAAAATTAAGCGGTTCCGCTTCAAGCAATTTTATAAGTTAAAAAAGTAATCCATATTGCTAGGCATTTTACCCGCTTTACCCACGATACAATAAAGCGACAATAACCGAAATAATCCCGTGCTCAAAGAGTCATGGCAATAACGAATATTTTGGCCAAACGCCCAAAAAGGTCTTAACCTCTTCCATAGAAACACCCAACATATCATTATTCCAAATCGAACAAGCAAAATAATTCCAACCACCTTCTCGCACATGTAAAAGCCGACAAATGTCATTAGGAGTCCACCTAAAATGACGACCCTTACCAACGAATTCAACGCAAGAGGCTTCCTACGAGCATCATATTCGACCCACATATTGGCATAAAAATGTAGAATCACATCATCATCATATAAAACATATGGTGCTCCCACAAGTACATCCATCCTTGTTCTTCAAAAAATCCTCTAATAGTAGGATACTCATTTGAAAATGAATTAAATCGACAAATTTTAAATGACGAGCTATCGATTTCGCACCCATGTTCAAATTCTCATAGTACCACTCCGCATATTTGTTGATAAAATCTAAAACATTAGTAGAGCGAGGAGCTAGAGGTATAAGAGATTTCTTACTTTTTGCCCAACGGCAATTTTGAATGAAATCGTCCCGCGGAGTTCGGCAACTTGAGGATTGGAGAGTATAGGGTTTTGAATATCATCACGTTCTTGAGCTACATTCCTGGGTAGCTCGAATATCCCTTTGTTCGGCTTCCTTTTGCCGATTTCTTGACGAACCCTCTCCGCCCTTTCTTCGGCTGGGAAGTAGGATTTTGATCGGTGGAATTTCTTGGAGGTGCCATATTTGTAAGATTCTTGCAAAATGGAGTGGATTAGCAACAAGAATCACAAGATTTGATGAAGAAATGAAGATTATAGAGAAAAGGGGAAATATTTTTCATGAGGTTTTGAGGAAATAGAATTCATTTTCGAAAATGAGGAAGATTCGTTTTAAGCCAAAAAATAAGCCAGGGTGACCGGTCGGGGTAGGGGCGACCGGTCGACGTGCAGGGCGACCGGTCGGCCCTGCCTTGACCGTCCCTGTGCAATTTTTCAATCCTAGAGTTTTCCTAAATTCGATTTTTCACCCCAAAAGTTTTAAAACTTTGCAAAAAGATAATCATGGACTAAATCCAACAAATACGAGTTTAGAGAAAACACACACTCGAGAAAAACGAGATTTTACGAGTAGTGCCCTTTTGAGAAAAATTCACAAAATCATAAAATTTTTGGAATCAAATCGAGGTGGCTTGGTGGTGGAGGTGCCGGAAGGGTGAGCTTCATTCGTAGCCGACGATCATTCCTCTTCACTCGCGATGTGAAACGAGCTTGCCAAAGAGTTTGGCTCTGATACCACTTGTAAGTCCAAGCGGCTACGATAATCTAGAAGGGGGGTGAATAGATTATCTCCATCTTTTCGATTATGCCCTCTTTTTCGAAACAAATACGCCAAGACAATAATAAAGGTGCGGGAAGTAAACAACACGCGTCGATTTATAGAGGTTCAACCCACCAGGGCCTAATCCTCTACCACCCAAAGATATCAGGGATGGATTTCGAAAAGAAAAGAATTTTATTAATTATCAAAATTAATACAAATTCAACTTACAACACCTTGAAGAGCACCACACTCTTCTTCAACACCACCTTTGGAGATTACCACAATCTCCCTTTGAAGATTACCATCAAGATTACAACTCAATAATGAATAATACAATTTGAGTGCAAGTGTAATCAAGAAATGAAAGCCTAGACCTCAAGATGTGAAAGTGATAAGCTAGGCAAATTACAACAAGAATGATAACAATAAGGAGCTAAAAACTTTGTTTGAATGTATCTTGTTGTGTTGTATCCCAAGTGTTGTATTGGTTGTTCCAAAACTTCCTCTATTTATAGGAGATGATTGATCAAGCATAGGCTCCTCTTGGGGATTGAAAATCTACAGAAAAATACAATTAAAATCAAGAATATAGCTGTTAGAAATCAATCCCACAATTTAAGGAAAGTTTGTCTGCTGCACAACGGTTAGAAATTTGCTGTCAAACTTGAGGGCGACCGGTCGCGCACAAATAGACGTTTGAAGAATACACTGAAAAATAACATAGGCATAGGTCCCGGTCAGGGGTCATCATCGACCGGCCGACCTCTACCTCAACCGGTCCCCCCTCGATGCTTTATTACAAGAGAAAACGTTCTGTTTCAAAACATAACTTGCAGGTGCACCGGTCGCACTGGCGACCGGTCGACCTAACCTGTCGACGCCTTGGGCGGCGACCGTGGCCGGACTCAATATTTCCTCCGTCTCATTTTCTGTTCCAAAATTCATCTTCAGGTACGGGTTGCCCTATAGGGCGACCGGTCGACCACGAGACAGAAATATTGTCCAATTTTTGTCGAAAATAAACCTCAAGAAATACTCCGAAAATTTAGTAAAAACATTTTAAACCGATCGAGAGTATTTAGACAACATTTAGGAACCTTGTTTTGATGTAAAAACTTATTAACATAAAATCATTAAAAGTGTTGTCCAATTTTATCTAAAATAAAATTTGAAGAAATACTCCGAATAAATAGTAAAAACATTTCAAATCATTTAGGAGTATTTGGACAACAATTAAAAACATTGTTTTAGTGTAAAAATAAAATCATCAAAATTAAGATAAAAACATGTATCAAACAGTTTCACATGGCTGATTTATTTACCATTTGGTGCTAAAGTTGAACTTTCAACTCATATTCTACCCAATTAAAAGGGTCTGATCCTTTTCACTGATACAAATTAATTGTTGTGGAAGAAGTTTAATTCAGTTTGCACTGCATGTGTTAAGTTTTAAATGCTGTTACGATGCTGTAATATCTTCAGCTATATTCAAGGCTGAGTTGCAAGCAGCAATATCAGCATGTCGAAGAACGCGAGTGCATGTTGACAAACATTGTCACCTGTTGCTGAATAATGCTGTGACCGTCATGCCTGTATGCTTCTATAATTTAGATGCTTTTTTTATTTATTACTTTATATAATGCAGATAACTTCCCTTCATTAATATATAGAGTTGATTTGGTAAAAGATATGTGCATCCAATTTATGAGTATTCTGCTGAAGGAAAAAGTACTGAGAACAAAATAAAAAGGTTTAATGTGATAATGTGTTGTCTTGCTTATCCTCATGCTTGGCCGGACCACCCCTCTTCCAACCGAAAACATCAATGCAGCATGGATATGCAGTGATTGATCTAGGAACTCTCCATTCAATGGAAGTTCAGAATATCTACCTTGCAAAGCTTGTTGCTTCTTTGTTGCAGGTATTGCTAATTAGCATGTATTATTTTATACTAATATCTCATTTAAAGAAGTTATGCACAGATTTTATTCTATTATTCATTATTGTTATTTGTTTTGGATGTATCAGTTCATCTCACAAAGACATAAGCCAGTTCGAGGGAATGCATTAAAATTGCTACTAGGTTACCTTCGTACTTTCCCATGCAAGGTTAATATGGCTCTCTCAAACTTCTTATTAAGGGATTCACGCTTTATTTCTTGTTTGCTATTTAGTTCTTAGTTATGGTGAAATTTCAACCTGTGTTTACTCTCTTATTTCAAGTAGGAGTTTTAAGTTGAATGCTGGAATTTTCTATATCCCATAAAATGTATTAACTAATAGGTTGATTTTGGCATTCTGCTAGACTTCTCTCACTGTAGCCAGCTGTTACCTTTGTCCAGCTCCAGGATCCAAAGGAACTAAGGTCCTGGTATGCTGCTCTGTTGGTTCGTCTTTGCCTTTAGTGATGAAGTTTTGTGAGGGGCAGAATTGCCTAGCTACAAGCGAGTTAGAGGAGATTGTAACCGATGGTGAAACATATTTGGATGTACTTGTACCAGATTCTCCCAGTGTTCCGTTTTTAGATGTAACATGCTTTGAGTCCGTTTTAATGGAAGCCAAAAGGCTTGGCATTCTTAGTCACTCTACCTATAAGAGTATTATATCGTTGCAGAAGGAAGAAAGTGACAGTTTTTATTCTAAAGCTGAAGCTATCCCTGACTTTGTGCCAAAAGATTATTTAAGATCTTCAAGTGTACCTCTGAGCAAATCAATTTATCCTGGCCAAGTAGGATATTTCATGAATAGATTTGTATTGGATTGGAAGGTATGCGATACAGTTTCTTATGATGTATTGTCCACAAATGAATATGTGTCCGTCAAGGAGGTGGGAGCAGAAGACCAATGTTCTTGCAGTTCTTGCATAATTGGTGATGAGATGGTGGCTGAGGTACGGCACATGATAGACGCTGATTGGATATATCTTTCTGACTTGTCCAAGAAGACAAACCAGGGAGATTCTCGACCAGATGATCAACCTGCTGTAAAACCAGAGCGACTAATTGGGAAAGCGACGGATTATGCTATATTATCAGCAAGTAGAGCTCTTGCATCCTTAAAGTCTATTCCAGTTGCCGCAAGACGAGCTCTGCCTGTCCTAGTTAATTCTAAAGGAGTTCTACTGAGCATTCCGGTACAGCACTTGCTCTTTCTGTTGCTATCTATATGTGTGAATATGAATGATTTTTGTGCTTATGAAATATTCATGTTCATAAGGGTATTAATAGTTGCTTCTGCTAGACATAGTTCCACTTTCAATATTATGGATTACTTTAATTAATTGAAGAGTTATGTACCAGGCAGTTCTCATTTCATCATTAACTTAGATGATTTGACCTTTTCTGTTTTGGTATTGTATTTTCCATGCGCAATCATATTTACTTTTATATCCTCTTGTGTAAGTAGTTCGTTTATTGAGCTTCTTTATCCACAATGCCCCACCCTTGCACCGCTGCACATCAAAACTTGTAGGTAGATAATTTTGAAGGTTATTTTCTGGCTAAAAGGCCTAGAACCATAACCAATCATTTTTGCCAATCAAGAACATGCATTATATGTTACTTAGTAGAAAATTGACCCCAATGTGCTTGTGTATTTGTGTCATTCTGCTCTTACCTATTTCCTTAATGGTATATAATGAACCTGTTTTTCTAGGGGAAATAACGAGCTTTTAAACTCTCTTTCTTTCAGAGCATCGGCTTCTCACATTGCCCCGATTTGATGGTCTCTGCTGTTTTCAATCCTAGGATACCGCTGGGTGGAGGACATAGCTCATTTTTGTAGTTCCTAGGTCAGCAAAACACTGACTGCTTCAACCTTTCACCCCCTCAAGGAAAAAAAATTGAGCGAAATTGAGAAGGCACGGAAGTTTTGGTGGATTTGAAACAGAGACATTTGCTCAACTGTATGAGCAAGTGATTTTATTTGTTTTTAAAAGGAAGATATTGGTTGGTTCTCCAGCTCCCCTTCAAGTGACTAGACCCTCGATCCACAAGATGGTAGGTACAAAGTGTGTATGAACAAGCTACTTGGATGGTTAACTGTATGGGCAATTGATGTAACTGGTGATATTTGAACACAAGGGTTCATAATTTAAAGTTGATAGTAAATGGTTTTAATGAGTGCCTAATTTGATTATGAAACTGAATTCAATATGTTCCTGTTTTCCCTTTCTTGCTCTTTAGTTTAACCTATCATTGTGCAGCTCACGTCGCATAAGTAGGAAAAAGAATTATTGAAGTCTTGTGGCCGCAAATAGTGTTACAAAAGTGACACTTGGAAGCAACTTTTATGGATATTCACAAACCAAAACATTGAAGACAGACCAAGCTGAATGACTATGATGGTTCCCAAGGGTTTCTTTGTGCCTTCATCAAATCCAAGTTTTCATTGAGAAAATCATTATAGGATACTGTAATGTTTTAAGAATTCACTTAACCTTATTTGGTTGAAGTCCTTGGAATACGTTTTATTACTTTTAACTCTCCGAACCAGCTGTGTTCTTTGTACATTTCAGGCTTTTGTGCTTTCTCATAATTCTGTCTCGTTAAGATTCTCTTCATATTAGGAAGCAAAACACAGTTTCCGGAAACATATGTTTGTTTTGTGAAACCTTATCAGTGTGTATCCGTGTGTTGCATTTATTATAGAGGAACAAACATTAAACCCCCCAAACTATACAATTTTTCACATTTTACCATATGAACTAATTTTCTTTACATTTCACCAAATAAATTACACAAGTTTTGCACTTTGTCCTACATCAACCATCGCCGGTGGAATATTCTTTGGATATTATGACATGTGCCCTCCACGTGAGGGCAAAATTGTTTTTTGCCTAAAATTCAAACATAAGTTGTTACACTTTATCATATGAACTTTGTTAAGAATTTCGCTGTCATTTGAACTTTGCGCAATTTCATTTTACTATATTAGTTTTAACAAAAATTAAAAAAAAATGTACATTTTTTGAATGAATCAAAGATATATTAAAAATGAAAAAGAGTGATCCTGATCACAGGCTGATCAGGTAGCCAAAGAAACAAGATGAAAATCAAGTCCGAAAGAAAATCGAAATGGTCACAAGCCGATCAAATGGCTGAATGGTTGAGGCCTTGTTAAAACCTCCCAAGGTAAAACCCACCCTTGTGGGAAAACCCTTGGCAGGAAAAAGAGTACCCCCCATAAAAGTAAAAAGAAGCGTCCAAAAATACAGAAATAAGAACCTGGACGTAGTAACTAACAAACCTATAATTGGATTGACCAACATAGTCTTTAGTGAGAAAAGGCACAATATCCGCAGGAGGGACTCCCCATCGAGTCGCAGATTGTGACTTCTTACTCAAAAGGTTTGCCACTCGATTGCCTTCACGATAGATATGCGAGACCACCAGATCCATCGGTGAAAGCAGATGAAGAGTATAACGCCATTGGCTAGGATGACGCCAGGGAACAACAACGGATCTCTTATGAAGAAAGTCCACAACATAAATAGAATCTGACTCAAGCCAAAGTTGAGTCCAACCCTTAGTGAATGCATAATGAATGGCCCACATTGCCGCCGCCAATTCGGCCTCAAAAGCGTAATCCGCACCACAACATTCCACAAAGCAACCCCGAAAGAAGCCTCGCAATTAGGATTCGGAAGACCCGTGCGGTAAGACTTCCCGGCGCCCCGAAGCGCTACCATCCGTATTCACCTTGATTCAGCCCAAAATGGGTTTTTGCCAATCTACTTGCACAATCTTCGGAGCTTGTCTACACCGCCCAGGAACTCGAAGTCTTCTTAGGATGAAAAGGTCTTTTTGATCATTATGCATGCCACCGATCTAAAGAAGAATATTCAACAATAAGAACCCGAAGATGGGTAATGGCGCGTCCACCGCCCGAGTTTATCATTAAAAACCAAATCATTCCGGATATGCCAAATGAGCCGATGCAAGATAATGTCGCCACACGCCATAAAAAAGCAACTCCGCTCATTGAAACGGAGATTCATTAAGTGCACCAGGAATTCATTAAAGCTTTGAGCCATAAAGAGGTGAACATCAAATGAGCCAAAAATCCATCGCCAAAGAGCCCCAACAAAGATACAAGAGACAAACAAGTGATCAACAGATTCAACAGAAGCACAACAAAGACCACTGACCAAGGGGCCAATAAAACTCTCCCTAGGACGCAATAAGTTCAAGACCGCCAAACGATTGTGGATGGCTCGCCACACCACAATCGAACGACGTTCCGCAATATGAGGTGACCAAATCCAAGAACCCCATTGGACCACAGGAGAATGGGCAATGGGGACGCGAACAATATCCTGGACAAGATCCAAGTAAGCCTCAACAAACGAGAAGGTGAAATGCAAGGACTCATCGTAGAAGTACTACAAAATGCGATGCCCAAATAGATATCTGTACTCATGCGGAATACCAATTTTATCTGCAATGCAGTAACCCAACCAGTTGTCAATTCAAAATAGTACCTCAGAATTACACCCAGGGATCCAACGAGACTCGTCCAAACAATCTGCAATGCAAGGCCTAATCCCAGTCCAGATGGAAGAATGGAGAAACGATCTTCGAATAGAACCGTCCGATGTCAAATAATGTTTCCTGAGAGTCTTGAAAACCACAGAATCCGAAGTCATAACCTTCCAACCCAGTTTCATCAGAAAATCATTATTAGCCACAATAATCGAGCAAACACCCAGGCCCCCTTCTGCCCGAGGCATACAACATCGATCCCAATTGACCACCACCGAACCTTTTGAGTTTACATCACCAGTCCAAATAAAGTTACGCATGGGTTTTTCCTTTGCTTAAGCAAGGATCTCGGTCACTTGTAAACCATCATTGTATGCACAAAGGAGCTAGTAATCACCGAATTAACCAAGCAGACACGACCAGCAAGAGATAGAGCAATCCCTTTCCATCTTCGAAATTTGAGAATAACCTTGTCAAAAATGTGCTGCAAGACTGCGGCCTTAGGAGCACCTTTAAAGATTGGGGCTCCTAAATAAACCATAGGGAAGGTCCCTAACTGAATACCCATAATACTCTGGATACGCCCACGCACATGAGTAGAAACCCGGGTGCCGAAGTAAACTTTTGATTTACGAGGATTGAAGGCTTGACCCGAGATATCAGCATACAACGTGAGGATCTGAAGAAGGATACGAGCGTTAGCTAAAGAGGCCCAGCACATAATAACAATATCATCAACGTATAGAATCGAAGAGGGAAAGATAATATGTCTAGGCGCAATGAATGGCCCCAGCTGATTCTAAGTCACCGCGTATCAATAAAGTTGCTCAGAACTTCCTCCGCAATGCAAAAAAGTAAAGGAGATAAATGATCACCCTATCTAACTCCTCTAAAACAAGAAAAGTATCCCACAAGTGACCCATTCAGTAAGATCTAGATCCTGGATGACTGAAGAATAACTTCAATCTAATGAACGAAAATCTCCAAGAAGCCAAACCGATGCAGGACGTGGATCAGAAAAACCCAATTTAAAGTATCAAACGCTATGATATCAATTTTCAAGATCATATTAGAAGCCCGTAAAACCGAGCAATACAACCATGAACTGTCATGCGCCGAAATAAATCAAAGCGTAGGCAACAAATAAGGAGAAATGATCAAGCCCAACCGAGTTGCCAAAATCTTAGTAATAATCTTGAAAAGAAAATTACTCATAACGATCAGACGAAAGTTGTCAATAGTAATTGCATCTTTAGTCTTCGGAATGAGAGCTATAAAACTAGCATTCAACCCGAAGGGAGGGTCGAGCTAGTGAAGAAAAAATGGACCGCGGCGGTAACCTCTGTTGAAATAATGTCCCAATAGTGACAATAAAATATCCCATTGAAGCCGTCAGGGCCAGGAGAGCTATCCGAAACCAGATCAAAGACTGCTTCCCGAATCTCCAAATCCGAAGGAATAACCGTTAAAAGAGCATTATTCGCTGCCCCCACCATCGGAGATATAACCTGATCAACCATAGTATAGTCCGATATGGTACCCCCTGAGTCCGAGAAAAGCTCCTTATAGAAGGGAGATAATGTGATTCCCAAGAACAACTGGATCATCCGAGAAATTACCATCAATCATCAAACCCTGAATCCCCAAACGACTACCCCGAATCTTACAACGACGATCTAAAAGTGATGTATTATGATCCCCATCCTTAAGCCAAGTCGCATGCGAGCCGCTTCAGGAAGTCAGATTGCAATAACAACGTATTGGACAAAGCGTTTTGGGCTTCAAATTCCAATTCACGACGGGCAGCAGAGAAACCCAAAGTCCCAATATCCGCCTGAGTCTGACGAACTTTCTCCATCTGACTATCCACCTTACGATTAACATCACCAAAGACGTCTTTATTCCAAACCTTAATAGTCTGACGCAACCTTTTGCTTCCACATGACACGCAAGAATGGATTAGGGGAAGGACACGACAGTGCCCAAGAAGAGACAACCAAATCCCGAAACGAGTCATGACAAACCCACATGCGCTGAAAACAAAACGGAACCGAACCCCTGTTGATAGATGACAAGCAAGAAACCAAAAGGGGATGGTGATCCAAGCTAATACGAGGAAGAACCAAACCTTTAACCGCTTGCCAAAGAGAGAAAAATCGACAAGTAGCTAGGGCTCGATCCAATTTTGCCTAGAGAAGGGAGTGAGTCATACGAGTGGTGCACCAAGTAAATGTATTACCTGTAGTAGGCACAGAAAACAAACCAGTATCATCCAAAAATCCCCTGAAGTCCTGACAAGAAGCCTGGGATACAATCCCACTGCCCAATTTCTTATGGTGACCCAAAACAACATTAAAATCACCAAGGAGCAACAAATCATCAAGACCCAAATTCATCAAATCCAGCCAAAGAGTGCGTCAGTCAATATGATTACATAATCCATGAACCAAACCAATATGAAAGGTCAGAGAGCCCCACTGAACCTGAAGAACATTACACTGAGATAAAACTAGAACCTGCTGCAAAATACAGATGCCATGATTGCAGAAAACCCAAATATCCGCCCGACCATTAGAATGAATGTTCTGAGTCACAAAACTCAAACCCAAACTAGTCCAATAAGAATCTGAAATCGAATTAATGTCCACCTTGGGCTCACAAATAGCCAATAAAGATAGTTTGTGCTTAAAACATAAAGACTTAAGAACATTACGAGAAGCAATGTTTCCAATTCCCCAGATATTCCAAAAGATGAAATTCATTAAGAAAAAGGTGGGGAAGCAGCCCGTGGTGAGCGCACAGAAATATCAGAAGTAATATGGTCCTCAGGATCAGACGCATGCGCATTAGAAACATTCGCAGTGTAGTCCGCCCAGCATTTAGATGCTAAAAAATATAATTCCTTATGCCCTGTAGAATCCGTAATAATCGTGAGGTCATGTATAGCCGGAGACGATCCTTGAGTGACAGCCTGATGCATCCAAGACTTGGCCATATTGAGGGAGCTATCCTGTAATGCTCTGATAAGAGTGCGAATAGGGTTTTCCAGGGGATGTTGTATTATCAGAGGCAAACTCCGAGAGTCAGATAATGCAGAAAATGAGCCAGTGCTAGAAGTCGGGGGCTTAGGGACCATATTACGTGTAGGCAGAACCGGAAGGGAATGGGACTCAGGGATATCATCCGTCGCAAGGGCCTCAAAAGCATTTCCAAGATGAATATCATTAGGGCAAGTGACTATGGCGCAGATGGGGAACTAGCCCGCATAGTCGAACCCGGAACTGAGGGCCCTGTAGAAGCAAGACGGCATGAAGCAGTCGAGTGTCCTGTAATATTACACTTAGAGCAGAACTCAGGGAGTTTCTCGTAGCTAACCGACACAAACGAACATTGGCCCACCTGTTCCACCATAATATGGTCCTCCAACGGCTTTGCAAGATCTATGTCAACCAACACGCGAATAAAGTGACCAAGGGAGCCATCTAATGATCACTGATCAATTTAAATCGGATTCCCAATAGCATTAGCGATCCCCAAAATAGTATTGGTATCCCAGTATTCCAAACTAAGCTCAAAGATTCGAACTCAAACACTGGCAACGGAAGTGTGAACCTTGTAAGGGTTGAAATCCGAAACCCAGGGAGAGAGACGGATAGTCCCCGGGTTAAGCGCCCAATTGATACGTAACTGAGCACGGGATCGATAATGCGCATTAGAGAATTTAACACAAAAATATCCCTTGCCTTGGGGAATTAGTTTCCAATCATTTTTAATGTCCCATAGCTCGGAAAGCCGTTTATGCAAAAGCATAGTAGGCCAGGGCTTGTTACCCTTTCCCAAAATAACCCATCCAATCAAAGAGTAAGAAAAATCAACAAGACGTTGCTGGTAAACATTTTCATCAATTGTCACAGAATAGTAATCTCCCTTCCTAACAGGTTTAGGGATAGAATTAATTTTGTCCGAAACGACATGAGAAAATGAAGAAAGGTTACCTGGGGCCTGGGGAAAAGCTGAATCCATAGGATGGGATTTACTTGACTTTAGCAAAAGTGTTACCCAAAATATGAGCCGAAAGTCGAGGGTTTGATTCATGAGAGGAGGGCATTGTAGAAAAGCTTCCATCAATCCGAGCAACATCATTGGGAGGGCATGCCAGAGGGATGCCATAAAGATGGCAGACAGCGGCTTAGGGGTCATCACCCCGTGGGGCGGCCTTGGGAGGAGAGGTGCGGCCGACCCCCATAAGCGCCCACCTGGGGGGCCCCCATGGCGTGCGGCTGCCATGGGGAAAGGAGGATTGGCCGCCCCCTTAGAAGGGCACAAAAGCCGCTGCAACATGGCAGGGGACGCAGGGCATGGCGCAACTGGGCATGGAGACTTCAAGTAGGAGGATTCTGGGATAAGTCCCACCATTGAAATCATATTCAGACCCGGATCAGGTTGTGATGTCGGAGCCCGTGGAAAGAAGTTTGAAGGAAGTCCGATGGATGGACGAACGCCGGAATCCTGGGATAACTGAACTTGGTGCAATCGAGCATGATATTGTGAGGATTGGGGAGGAGCAAAGTTAGATGTGAGACCATGTAGGGAGATCTCCTCCATGGGGAACAGAGAAGGCAGCCGAGAAAATCAAAAGGGACGGCCGGCGGTGTGGTTAGGGTTTCAGAAGACTCATATCTTTCCGTGTCCAAATCCAATTTATATGCAGAAGTGATTCCAGCTTCCCCCCAAAAACAAATATGTACATACATTTATTTATCTTTTTAAATACACAAAAATAAGTTAAAACCATATAGTAAATTGAATCGAAACAAAAAATTCAGCACATAACGATTTTTTTTATATTATTATGTATATTTTTTCTTGTATATTACTTATTTTTATATGATTGTGTATTTTTTTTAATAAATGGAAAATAAATATAAAGAAAAGAAAATGTGATTCCTGATCACACGCCGATCAGGTAGCTTAAGTTTGGGGCCTCGTTAAAACCTTCCAAGGTAAAACCCACCCTTGTGGGGAAAACCTTTGGAGGAAAAAGAGTACCCACAGAAATCGTTCATAAGAAAATGATCCACATAGCTCGCCCATAAAATAAAGAGCAATGCAAGAACATAGCTATCCAACAAAAATATGTACTGCGATCTTCCAACATAGTCTTCATTGAGGAGATGTATGATGCCCGCCGGAGGACTGTCCCACCAAGTAGAAGAATCATGAATCTTACTTAAACAATCAGCCACTCTGTTACTCTCCCGAAAAATATGAGAAACCACGAACTCCATCTGGGAAAGAAATACATCGTGTATCACCATCGTCCAAGAAATCTCCAAGGAACTGACCCGCGCCTGCTAAATAAATCGACTACATAAGTCGAGTCGGACTCCAACCACAATTTATGCCATCCTTTGTTAAAATCAATAGAGATAGCTTTCATGGCAGCCGAAAGCTCAGCCTCAAATGCATATCCAATGCCACAGTTCTCAACAAAGCATCCCCGGAAAAATCCTTTGTGCATACAGAAAACCCCCGCCATAGTGCAATCACCCAGAGCGCCCAAAGCACATCCATCCATGTTTACTTTAATCCAACTTGGGCCCTGGCAAAGGTAAATGCCAATCAACCTGCACTATCTTAGGAGCCTTACGAGGGCATCCCAAGACACTGGAGACGCCAAAGACACAAGAGATTCTGTGGTGTTTTTCATGCAACTCGATCAAGTATAGAAGACTCAACAATCATCGCTCAAGTGGACCAGGGCTGCCACCACTGACCATATCTTGTCATTAAAGATAACATCATTCAGGATATGCCATATAAGCCAAGTACAGGAAATTATGGCAACCCTCCATAAGAAAGCAAGTTGATCACTCAGACGAACATGCATACCAACCAAAAGCTCATTAAAGCTATGAAATGTATGAAGATTGATCTCGAAGGACTGGAAAATCCAAGACCAAAGGGCCCTTGCAAAATCACACGAGACAAAGAGCGGTCAATAGAATCAGAGCAAGAATAGCATAAACAACATGCCGAAGGTCCAATGAACCCGCGAAGTCTGAGGATATCCAAAACAACTAGAAGATGATGAATTGCCCGCCAAACGGTAATGGAACAATGCTCAGGAATGTGCGGAGACCAAATCCAGCTGCCCCATCGAACGGTTGGAAGAGATGGCAGAAGGTGGGAATATGCGGCTTTAGAGGAGACATCCCCATCCAACGAGTGTGGCCAAACGCGTTTATCAGTCGAATTAGATGTCATAGGAAAACACACAATGTCTCTAACGATGTCCAAATACTTCTCCACAAAAGAGAAAGTAAAATGCTTGGCGTCGTTAAAAAGAAGTCTGAAATACTTTCACGAAATCGATGACGATGCTCATGAGGAATCCCAATCTTATCAGCAATGCAGTAGCCCAACCAGTTATCCAACCAGAACAACACATGCGAATCATATCCTGGAATCCATCTAGCGTTTGCCATACAATCCTCGACATTCTTTGGTTGAATCCCGGCTAGATAGAAGATGGCGAGAAAAAACCACGAATTGATCCATCATCCAAGAAAAATCGTCAACGAAGGGTGCTGAAGACCACATAATCAGAATTAAGAACTTTCCATCCCATCTTCATCAAGAAAGCTTTTTTGACATAATAATGGAGCGAACCCCGAGACCACTCTCGTTCCGTGGCGTGCAACATTTTGCCCAGTTAACCACAATCAAACCCTTCGTACGAGTGTCACCAGTCCAAATAAAGTTATGCATAGCCTTTTCCATATCCCTAAGCATGGAAGTCGACCATTTGTAGATGAGCATATTATGAACGAAAGAGCTGGTGATAAGCGATTTAACCATTGCATTCGTCAACCATAGATAAAGAAGCCCCTTTCCATCGCTTGAATTTCAACAAAATCTTATCAAAAAGAGGCTGTAACACAGCTGGCTTGGGCACCCCTTTGAAAATGGGAACCCCCAGGTATGTAGTAGGAAGACTACCCATGTTAATCCCCATAAGCCGTTGAATCCGTCCCCGAATGTAAGAAGAAACCCCATTACCAAAAAATATCTTGGACTTAGCTGGATTAAAAACTTGCCCAGAAATGGAGGTATACTGGCCAAGAATCTGAAACACCTGCCGAGCGTTAGCTATATTTCCTTCACAAAGAATCACAATATCATCAGCATAAAGAATACTCGAAGGAAAAATAATATGATGGGGTGCCATAAAAGGGGTAATAATTTGCTCTGATATAGAATATGCAATGGCACGATCCAACACCTCTTTAGCAATACAGAAAAGTAAAGGAGATAAGTGGTCTTCTTGCCGGACACCCCTTGCGCATTCAAAGTACCCAGTAGGTGTCCCATTAAGAAGAATCGAAATCCTAGCAGAATGAAGAATAACTGAAATCGACGAGATGAAAGTATTAGAAAACCAAACCGACGAAGAACATAAAACAAGAAATCCCAGCTCAGAGTGTCGAAAGCTTTCCTGATGTCAATCTTGAGGATCATATTACTATCCAGACAATTCTGAAGAATATTAAGGCCTTCTGAAACCATCGCAATACAAACATGAATATGCCTGCCAGGAATGAAGCCAAACTGGGTGGGGGAAAGAATCTTACCAATGATAGTACCAAACCTATTAGCCAAAATCTTAGTGACAACCTTAAAAAAGAAGTTACTCAGGACAATAGGTCGGAAATTCTCAATAGCCATGGAATATGTGGTCTTTGGGATTAAGACCATAAAACTCGAGTTAAAACCCGGAGGCAACAGACCCGACACGAAGAAGTGATGGACCGCAATAGTAACATCGTTCACGATAATATCCCAACAACTTTGATAAAAGACCCCATTAAAACTGTCAAACCCGGAAAAACTATCAGAACCCAGATCAAAAATAGCATTACGGATTTCCAAGCCAGTAGGGACCGAAGTTAAGAACATGATTGTTTGAATCCAAAATAACTGGAGAAATAAAATGATCGGTAAGGGAGAGATCCACATTGTTGATGGGAGAAGCCGCAAATAGGTCCTTAAAAAAATTAATGATATGAGAACCTATTACGGCTGGATCACGAGAAATATTACCATCAATAAGCCAATTATGAATGCCTGAACAAAGAGTGCGCATCTTGCAACGACGATGAAAGAAGGAAGTATTTCTATCCCCATCCTCGAGCCAGGTCACCCGAGATTTTTGCCGAAGAAACCCTGCCTTAGATGCCAAAGAGTGCAGAAGCGCATTCTGGGCGCCCAATTCTTTCTGTCTCAAATCCCCTAAATAACCTAAAGTCTCAATATCCATGAATTTGCGAACAAGTTGAACCTCGATCCACGAAGCGATTCACATCACCGAAAACCTTCTTGTTCCAAACTTTGAAGGCCATACCAAGATGTTTAAGCTTAACCATCATACGAGAGATAGGGTTGTGAACAAGATAAGGAACCTCCCAAGAAGCGGGAACCAAATCCAAAAAACCCAAATGTTTCACCCACATATTCTGAAATCTGAAATGAGATGGCCCTCTTTGCGTATGAATGTCACAAGAGACCAAAATCGGGTGGTGATCCGAAGAAATCCGAGGAAGTACTATTGCTTCCACTCTTTTTTATAGGGAGGAGAAGCCAATGGTCGCAATAGCCCTGTCCAATCTAGCCTGGATCAGACGTGTCGGAGTACGAGTCGAACACCAAGTAAAGAATATACCGACAGTGTGAATAAAGAATAAATCCCCGTTATCCATAAAATTGCGAAAATCCTGGCAAGCCGACTGGGAAACGATACTACTGCCAAGACGCTCATGGCTTCCCAGAATAGCATTAAAATCGCCCAACACCATAAAATTAGTCAGGCTAAGAGCAACCAAATCCTGCCACAACTGATGGCGGATCAAATAATCACAATGAGCATGCACAAAACCCACATGAAAAACAATATGAGACACTTCCACCTGCAGAACAATACACTGATCTAACAAATAAACCTGCTGCAGAATACTCTCATCCGAACGCCGAAAAATCCAGATATCCGATTTACCAGAAGCCCGAAAATTCTGAGTGACAAAGTATAAACCCAACAAATGCCAATAGGAATCTGAAACAACACCCAAATCCACTTTGGGTTCTGCAATAGCCACGAGGGAAGCATTATGATGCCTACACAAATCCCTAAGAACATTGCATGAAGCAGTGTTTCCCATCCCTCGAATATTCAGAAAAGACAATTCATTTAGATAGGTCTGGGGAATTAATCCACCGTGAAGGCATCGAATTATTATCCTTGTAGATATTATTGACATCGTCCCTAAATCGCTCTCACGGGGCAAAGATTTATCCTCCGAATAGTCCCCCCAATTTTCTTTCACAGCCAATTGAAGTGTCTGAGGACCATCTGACTCTTTAGTAATATTAATTTTATGAAGCGGAGGCAAAAGGCCCCATTCAATATCCGATAACAGACGTTGTTTAGGAGAATCAAGAGATTTTTCCCGAATAGCTTGACACAAGTGTCAAATAGTTTTTTCTAATTGATACTGGACCGTATGAGGTTGTTTACGAATATCCGAGAAAGAGAGCAGATCAGTAGATTTCAAAGCAACAGAAATGGATATCGGAGTAGAATTATTCATGGAATCCGGAATACCTTCCTCGTAATCTAGAGCAGCAAAAGAGTTACCTAATGAGACCCCATTGGCCGCAGAGACCCGGTCTTGGGGTATAATCGCAAGGGAAAGCAGAAAATCCCCCCCTCCCGAAGTGGCTGCATTATCTATTGAGTTAGAAACAACCTTACCTTATCATGAGAATGATTAATCGGGCTATATTCTTTACGAACCCGAGAATGACCCTGAGGAATAGAAGTAGGACATTTAGGATCCACTGGGGTTTGAGTTGGGGCTGAAGTGGGATTGCGACGACAAATAGCCATCGAGTGGCCTATGATACTACACTCTGACGTAAATCGGAAGTTTTTCATAGCTTAATGAAACAAATGAGCGATGTCCCACTCGCTCAATCATAACATAGTCTTGTAACGGTTTAGCCACCGCTTTGGCTATGCCCATAATAACATTTGGATCCCAGTATTCAAAACTTAACTCAATATTCTCACCCAAACACTAGCAATCGAAATAATCTTATAGGGATTAAAATCTGGAACCCAAAGGGACAAACGGATAGACCCCGGGGTGCGGTCCATATCTGAAGAAAATTTAATGCAAAAATAACCCTTTCCCAACGGTATTAACTTCCAATCCCCTTGAATTTTCCACAATTGCATAAGGTGATTTTGAAGGGGAATCAATGCCCATGGTTTACTAACTTTACCTAAAAGCACCCGACCAATTAAAGCATATGAAAATTCCGTAAGCCATTGTTTATACCAATTTTCATCAATAGTAACACAAAAATATTCTCCATTCTTCACAGGTTTGGGGATAGAATTAAAACACCCATTAACCACATTAGCATATGATTGAGTAGTAGACATACTTGGGATAAATTTACCCGGATTTGACATGCCAGAATTCGAAGTACCTGTAAGATTATTGGATACATGATTCAACAATGGGGAAACCTTATCATAATCGCGCGATGGAAGAAGTGGAACCACATTGTTGGTCATAGCAGGGTTGAGGCCGTCATTGAAAACCCTGGTAGGAGCTTGGCTTGGAGAATGAAGAGCATCCCAAGGGTCATAACCTCCAGGAGGAAGTCTCCTTGGCCGCTGAGGGTTGTAAACTCCCATGAGGCTGCCCCATGCAATTCCCATAATAACCTGGCAATGATGTGAGGGGCTTCAGGTACTTGTCCGCGACAACTAAACCTAAAGTTGGACAACAATCCTTTGCAGGTTGTATGGCAGATGGGACAAAGTTGGGATGTAATGATATCCCATGGCAGCCATGAGATAAGGACAAAGAAGGACCACCATGTTTCACCATTTCGGAACCAGACGAACGAGGATGACTACTTTGTGGTGGAATTTCCAAGTTGCACGATGCCATTTCAAGGCGACGAATTATCCGTCGAGAAGCGTCGTCGGTACCTGAAATTCACGCATCTTACGTGAGCGATTCAAATCAGAAATTAGCTTATTTTGACGAGAATTGTGAGGATCAAAATTGAGGTAAGACAAGGAGTGATTCCGACATGTTCATGCGAGAGAAGGCAGCGGAACAATCAAACGTACATGAACATTACGATCAAATACCAAGAGTTGAGGATTCCCAATTAATGATTATGTATTATTTACATACTAAATTAAAGAAATAATAAATAAACATCATAATTATGATTACAATATTTATTTCTCAAATAATTTTGCAATATTTTTATTTACCAAAATACCTCATTGGAATACAAAAAAAAAGCTCGGTAAAAAGTTGAGTTGAGTTCATTATTTTAGTACAATATTCAGTAAAATGATGTGTTCCAAATCTGTGGTCCAGTTATGATTTTTGTTCGCTCACCAAACAACAATTGAAATTTAATGCTACTCGTTAGAGTATGAGAAGAATGTAATGTGGTGAATCGACCAAAGTTGTCTCACAAGGAAAGTTTTGTCGAGCACGTAATTATGTAATTTTACGAAAAACAAAATACTTCTTAAACACAATAATCAAGTTTTGAATATGCAATGAAAAATTGAACTAAGAATTAAAAGTAGATATCTAAAGCAACATCATAATAGAAAGTTGGGTTGAAATCAATTTAGAAAATTTAAAATAATTCAAAGATGTCTAAACTACGTAAAATAAATCAACTTAAATGATGTATAGACCCACTTAAATCCTAAACCGTAAACCTAATGTTATATCATTGATAATATATTTTACTGAGGTAAAATTAATTAGATTTTTTTTATGAATAAAAATATGAAAAGAGATATATACATGTACATACACAGTTTTTTGTAAATTTCTTTTAAATTGATATGGCAAAGTGAAAACTGGGTAAAGTTCATGTAGCAAAGTGAAATTCTTAATAAAATTCAGATGGTAAAGTGCAATGACTTATGTTTGAATTTTAAGCAAAGACAGTTTTGCCCTCACGTGAAGGGCTAGTACTGGAACATTCAGAGAATATTCCATCGGTGATGGCCGATGTAGGGGAAAAGTGCAAAACTTGTGTAGTTTGTGTGGTAAAGTGTAAAAAAAATCAGTTTATATGGTAAAGTGTAAACAAACGCATAGTTTAGGGGTTTAATGTCTTTCCCTCTTTATTATATATAAATTCAAGTTATTCTATGGTGTGTCGAATACAAGTATTGAACTGCGACATTTGAAAAAGTGTAGAAAAACTAGTTATTAGCCTGGTATGATCTTCATGAAAAGAACTTTGATATTTATAGGTATGTGTTAGCCTAACCAAGCTATGAAAAATACACAAATATGAAGTGGAAGAAAATGAAGCAAATCAAAAAGAAAGCCCCCGGGGTAATATAAATAAGTTTAGGAAATTTTTGGCTGGTGAGAAATTTTGACCAAAAAATTGGGAATGGTAATGTTTCTTTTTTTCAGAGAAGATACCCTTCACCCACTTTCGCTTTTTCTTCAATAAATCACATCTACTGATTTATTTAACTAAATCCATCAATTCACCAATCATTATTGCACTCAAAATTAATTTTTTTTCTTTCAAAAACTATTTCCCATATATTTCACTATTTTCCGCTCACATATTTCTAAATATCAGCCATATTCAATCATTATTTTCTATTTTTATATAAAATCAACTTTTCATCAGTACATTTTAATCTATATTCAGTTACACTCAAAATTATCTTTTTTCTTCTTTCAAAAACTTTAAGCCACTATTCTCTAGTGGAAAAAAATAATTCACAGCGAAACGTATACAATCGCATCATTAGTTTAGTAAGGTGGGAAAATAGTAAAGCCAAAGAGTTAACTCTATTGTGAGCTCAATAGCTCAAAAGAGAAGTGTATTAAAATGGTGTTATCCTAAACTATATAAGGAGGTCTCTTATGAGATCGTCTCATAGATCAAAATACCAAACCCACTGGTTGCCCCCGATTTGTTGTCCAAAAGCCCACTGGAAAAATCCCAACCTATAATTGAAGCCCAAACAAAAAACAAGAAAAAGTCCTCAGCTCCTCTCACGTGACCTCTCTCTCTCTCTCTCTCTCTCTCTCTCTCTCTCTCTCTCTCTCTCTCTCCCTCTAGCAGACCAGCACCACCGTGAGATACCAATTCCTCCACCACACTTTCCAACAATTTTTCTTGCATTGTGCTTATGCACTGGCACAACCGGTAAAGTAAAAAATGTGTGTTTTCTTCTTCTTTCCAATTGTGAATAACAAATTTCTGAATAGCGAAAAAAGATAAAAAAAAAACCCATAACTTTATACGGGTTCATTCCACAATGTACCAAGTTTTTGGAGTTGCATTTTTGAAATTGCATCTAGATGATATTACGTACAACTTGTAGATTGCATCTTTGACTTTACATGTTGAAACATAGATAGTAAGCACTTTTTTTTGTGTGCAAAATATATGAAATTAGTGTTGGTGTTGGTGGTTGTATGAATGACCTTTATCTCTAATGAGTTTTTTTCCCAGCTCCGAGTATAGTTATTGTTGAAGAGCAAAAATGAAAGTATGACTTTTTCCACAAAATGTATTAGTTTTCTAACTAAAAGTATCACCTTCTGCATCTTTTTTTTCCATATATTTTCTTACTTGGTTATGTGTGTATGTGTGTCTGTTGTAGATCAAATTCTTGTTGTGGCTCTTAGTAGTGATAAACAAGATGATATATATTAAATAAAGGTAATGTGTAATATATTTGTGTTAATTCAACTAAAAAAGTATAACTGTTTCAATAAAAAATATTAGATTTCTAACCAAACGTATTACATTTAAATGTTATCACAGTTATTGACTCTGCACATGAAAATGATAAATAAATATTACCAAACAGAATGCAAGTGATGCAATGCTCCAAGAAGCTGAAGGAAATATGCGACTTGTTTTTGTCACTTTATTTTTTGAAGTATTAATTTTTCAGTAAAAGGTATTATTTTTTTCAATAAAAAACATTAGATTTCTAACCTAAAATATTACTTTTTTAAATAAAAAAACAAATAAATAGAAAATATATATAAAGAAAATAAAATGTAGTTCGTTATTTGGATTTTACGTGATCTTACATTTAGCCCGCATTTCGATTTTGCTTGATGGATCTCCCGTGGGTTATTTTGCTTGCACTAGGAGTGTTCGTCAGGGTGATCCTCTTTCCCTACTGCTTTTTTGCATTGCTGAAGAAGCTATGGGGAAGCTTATCTCACGATTAGTTTTATCACAACTTCTCATGCCTTTTGTTGCTCCGCGTAATATCATTTTTCCATCCACCATGCTTTATGTGGATGATATAGTGATCTCTGTGTGGCTAATTCTGTCAATGGACGTCATATCTACGACACCCTTCGTCTTTATGCCTCTTTCTCTCTCTCGGGTCAGGTGTTTAATCCAAATAAATTGAAGGTGTTCTTTGGAGCTCGGGTATCTTAGCATATCAGGCATCAGATTCAGACTATCATGATTATAACAATTAGTACTTTTCCGACTACATATCTTGGGGTTCCTATTTTCAAGGGTGCTCCTAAGCAGGAGGTATTGCATCCATTGTTTGATAAAATCGTTCCCAAATTTAAACGATGGAAAGGCTCTTCCCTTTCATTGGTGGGTTGGGTTTGTTTGGTTAACTCTGTGATTGCCAGTTCCTTAGTTCACAACATGCTCGTTTATAAACGGCCGATTCCATGCTCAAGCAGTTAGAAAAGGCCATGCGTGCTTTTATTTGGACTGGAGATATTAATCAGAAGGGGTCTGCTATGGTTAATTGGGCTCGTCGTTTACGCCAAGGAATGAAGGGTCTTGGTGCTCGTTCCATCATTACGCCAATCGTGCTTTTCTTATGACTAGTAAGAAACACGTGCGTAGCATGTGATCCCATATGGTTTTATTAAAATAATTATATTATTAAATATTTTTATTGATGAATATTAAAATAGCTTAATGTACTTTACCATTAATAAATATATAATAACTAAATAATGAAACTATTAAAAGAATTTTTTTAAAGTATTTGAATATATATATTTTGTTTTTATAAGTATAAATCGACATGAATGAGTAAATCTTTTAAAGAACTAAAGTCAACAAAAAATTGAAGTAATATAACAACAAAATAATTTCATATATTAGCTTACAATCATAATAATCAATCTTTTGTTATGCTTTAATGGCTGTGAACATCTTTTTATTAAATAATTACAGAAGTTTTTTTAACATATTAGATGCATTTTGCATGATTATTTGGTAATTCATCAGCTAAATATTCATATATCGTTATCACATCAATAAAATATTTAAAATAGATATAAATTACTTATTTCCCAAAACTCAGGCATAACCTCATGATTTTAGTTGTAATTGTTATTTATCAAAAAAATATATAAATTAAAGATTAATATTACCTAGTACGATCCTGTGTTTCTCTCACTCTCTCTAACTACTTTGGTTAACAAAATGTAACTCAAGACAAATATTAAAAATAAAATATATGGACAAAAAGGAAAACTCTTTCATATAAAATCTTAATTTTACTTCCAACGTGAATATTATCAGAACACTTAAATTATAACTTATTGCAATCTATCTATTTTGAGTGTCGTCCTTAAAATAATACACCTTAATCCAATAAATATGGTGTTAGGAAATTTATTTGTTAGATTTCGATGATACCATGTAAAACTTAGAATAGGAAGTTGGCAACCCATTTTCCTTGTATTTCTATGTTGTAATAGATAGGACTGAAAGAGCTGAGTGAAGTCAGCTATGTCGAAGAATACAAGAAGTCAACTGAATACAAGAGTGAAGACATCGCTGTGTGTCAACTAAGTATGGTCAAGATGGAAGGCAAAGACTCGACTAAAGGAAACACGGCTAAGGAACAACTGTGTGAAGGATATGGAAGTGTCAGTCAAGTCAGTGAGAAGCCAAGACTAACAGTTGAATTGACAGTTGAGTCATTCCCATAGGATTGGAGCAGACTCAAGTCAAAGGGTAAAAGCGTGATCAAGTCAAGGCAGCGACATTGATCCGTTGGAAGAAAGTCATGGATATTACTCAATAATAGTAATAAGTCCAAACTGCCAGGTCTTAAAGTGTTTGGCCCAGAAATAATGCAAAAAGAATAAACCAATGGGAAACACTGGTACATGTGTCAGACCCTGTAAAGCTGCAGAGGAACTTAATACAAGGAAGGTCAACATCACATCGCTGCAAACCAAAAAAAGACAAGCCAACGAACAAGAAGTGTCATTTGAAAATAGCCTCTCTCTTCAACGAGCAAATTTTCAAATGAGTGCTATAAAAAAGTTGAGGAAGCATTTGAGAAAAGGTTACGATTTACATGAGCAAAAAATCAATCTTGCAAGCAAGCATAACCTGCAATATTCTCAAAGCTTATCAAGAAAATCCCTCAAGCCTAAAACTCGAAGGAACTCGATCCAACACTGTGAAGGAAAGATTACTTCAACCAATTGAAGAGGAAAAGTTTTAAGAACAAAAAGGGGTCTACTCTCCAAGTTGAAGGAGCTGTAGTAAGGTTCAAGATCGAACCAGAATTTTCAAGTTTGTTGGAGGGCTGTGTGATCAAATCCAAAGACTTGAAGGGAGCTGAAGTAGCAAGACAGATGTCTTGTGAAGAAGTTGAGTCGCAGGAGAAGCCAGCTGTGTGATCAAGGCTGTCTCTAGACTAAAGAACTGCTTTGTAACCTGATCTGTTATTTAGTGGATTCCTCCAGGAGTTGGAGAAGAATGGATTATAGGAATTATCCCATCCTCGAACCACTATAAAATTTGCTTGTGTCATTTACTTTCAGCATTCACTTTCTTGCTTATATTTTTATATCTGCTGATAAGTTATATTGTTATCCAACTGATAATAACAAGTGTTATAAATGAGCTTAAAAATTAACAAAGGTTGTTAAGTCTTCCGTTGCATAAAACCAAATCAAGTTAGGTGTTAGCTGAAACAGCCAAGTTATACAATCAACAACTAAGTCGAGTCTGTTGAGTGAGTAACTTAGCTGAAGAAAGCAAACCAAGCTGTCCCCCAAGGACTTAGCTGATTTGAGTCAACTCTGTTGAAATTCTTAAAAAGACTAAAAGTGAAAATTTGTTAAGGTTTTATTCAACCCCCCCTTCTAAACCTTACTGCACACCCCTTCGGACCTACAAGTGGTATCAGAGCGGTTGGTTCATTGAGCCTTCCGCACTCATTACTGAACTAGATCTCAATCTTTTAACACTTGTGTTTTCAAAGTCTTTCATTTTTAAAGCAAAGTTATTATTATGAAAGCCAATCTAACTCGTATTCTTATGTTTACTGTGGAAGAGTTTGATGACTGGAAGATTCGCATGCAGGCTCACCTATCAGCCTTACATGATGAAATGTGGCTAGTGATAGAAGATGGGCCATTGCAAATACTCAAGGTTAATACTGCTGTAAGAAGAGCACCTCCAGCTGAAGGAGAGGATGTTGCACCAGCAGAGGATAGACCAGCCATGGTTGAGAAACCTCGCAGTGAATGAACTAATGAAGATAGAAAGAGATTCAACCTAGACAATGTGGCCAAGGATATCCTCTACAAGACGTTGGACAAGGCTATGTTCAACAAAGTAAAGTCATGCAAATCAGCCAAAGAAATCTAGGATAAGCTGACCTTGATTTGTGAAGGATCGAAACGATTTAAAGAGAATAAATTAATCTGTTCTTTGTTCAAAAATTTGAAAATTTTAAAATCTTTGCGGTGAAAGTCGGATCAACTAGATACTATATTCACAGAGATCACTAATGAGCTTTCAACTCTAGGGAAAGAGTACACTCAGAAGGAGATGTGCATGAAGATACTAAGAGCCCTCCCAACTGAATGGGAAATGAAGGCCAAGGCCCTGAGACATTCAATGTACCTATCAAAGACATCGAATCATGAGCTATTCTCAGACCTCAAAGCCTATGAGTTTGGTGAGAAGGAAAAGAGCAAGAGGAGATAGTTGTACCCAAGGCAATTGCATTATTGGCAGTGAAGGGAAGAAAAGTCGAGCCAACCATTGATCGGGAAGAAATTGCCCTCATGGTAAAGAGATTCAACAAGTATTGTTAAAAGGAACAGGGGTGAGACCTCCAGGAGACATTCAACACCTTCCAAAGAAAAAGGAGGACATACCACCCAAGAGACCTGAGCATCAAAGAGCTGACTATCAGAGAGCCGAAAGAGCTGATCAGAGAGCTGAAAACTTGTGTTGGAATTGGAGACGACCAGGACACTTTGTTGTTGACTGTTTCTATCCACCAATCAACAAATACAGAAATGAGGAAGAAAGAAGAGTCTTCAGGGAAAGAAGATAAGAAAAGAAGAAAGCCATGTTGGCTGCTGAGACTGCTGAGCCAACCAAGTGCAATAAAGTAGCAGACTCAGATAGTAGTGAAGCAGATTACTCTAGTGATACTGAGGAAGAGGCTATGATCTGCCTCAAGAAGATGAGATACAATCTAACTCATCTCATTCGGATTCAAGTGATAGTGACTGTGACACACACACTTCATCACCCATAGATCTTTATGATTCATTAGACAAAATGATGAAAGATTTTGAGCACATTAAAACCTCACACACACTTCTAAATGAGGAAAACAACCAGCTTAAAAACCAAAACTCACAGCTGACTAAAGAGTTGAGTACTCTGAGTCACATAACTGATGAGAACACCAAGTTGAACGTTGAAAATGCCAAGATCTTAGTAGAGTTAGCTGCTACAGAAAAGAGAGAAAAAGATCTCAAAAATGTGATTGCCTCATTTACAAAAGCATCCAAATCATTGGATGAACTTATAATGAGTCAAAAAGAGTGTGGAGATAAGACAGGCATATGATTCAATTCCTTTGTGCATAGTCAAACTCCCAGAGTGATTTTGGAAAAAGGGTCCTCAAGCAATGAGGGAATCCAAAAGTCCAAAACACCATATATTGCACCAACAACCACACCAAAATACAATCACAATCATACTGGCCTTGGTTATAAGGGAAAAGGAAAGAAACCAGTGAGAGTATCTTTGAAAGGACAAGCGAGAAGAAATCGACGGGTCCTCGGCGGACTCAAAAAAACAAAATACTCTGTAAAAGCCAAACAGAGCTATCAAAAATCCCAGAGATTTCATCAAAGAAATACATATGATAGGAATGGTAGAAACTATCCAAACCAAGCTGATTGGAATAACCATGTGAAACATCAGCAAAGACCTATGGGATATAAGCCAAAATGGCAAAGACCTCAACCTCAGCAAAGGTCATTCCCAAGGCAAAAGAGTTATTATCAGCACACATATGCACCCAGGCACAACACCAAGAAATTCCACTATTACCCCAGAAAAGCAATTTCTCAAACACACACAGGCATACAGAAAAAAGAGACAGTTATATGATCCTAAAACCCCCCAATCAATTTGCTAATGTGCATTATGATTATGGAACTGATAGATGGCAACCTCTTAGAATCAGATCATCTGGCTATAGGTTGGTTGGAGCATCTTATAGTACTAAACCCCCAGGACCCAGGCAAGTATGGTACCTAAAAACTAATTTTCTAGATTGCGGGTTCAAGGAATAGGCCGTGAGTGCCAAGGAACTGGTACATGGATAGTGGGTGTTCCGGACATATGACGAGGGGAATAAAAGAAATCTGTCAAGATTTTAGGAGATCAAAGGTGCAAAAGTCATATTTGGAGAAATGAAGCTCGGGGAGATCAAAGGCACAAGATCCATCAAGAAGAATGGTGGAGATCACAGATGTTGCATATGTTGAAGGTCTCAACTTCAACTGTTAAGCATCGACCCAACTCTTTGACAAAGGCTACAATGTGGGATTCAACATGGGGATATGTCAGATCAAGGATGCTGAATCTAATGATATAGTGCTGCAAGGAACAAGGCAAAAGAACATGTATGTAGTGGATTGGTCTACTGCTACACCAAGCACATGTCTGCTAGCAAAAAGTACAGTCGAATCAAGTTGGTTGTGGCATAAGAAGCTGAGTCACCTGAATTTCAAGACAATCAATAAACTTGCAAGGAGTCATCTTGTAGAAGGATTGCCTGACTCAGTGTACAAGAAAGAAAGTATATGTGATGCATGTCAGATGGGAAAGCAAATCAAATCATCTTTCAAGGATAAGCCAAGTCCTTCTTCAACAAGGGTATTACATCTGTTGCATATAGATTTATTTGGTCCTGTTGAGCCAGCTAGCATCAGTGGAAAGAAATACACCTTAGTGGTGGTGGATGATTATTCAAGATATAAATGGATAATTTTCATGTGTAAAAAGAAGGAAACACTGCATAAGTTGCCTCAGCTGATGAGAAGAGTTCAAAATAAGAAGAGTCAAACCATTATAAAGATAAGATCTGACAGGGGAACTGATTTTGTCAATGGAATTATAACTCAGTATTGTGTTGAAAATAGTATTGCTCATGAGTTATCAGCAGCAAGGACTCCACAGCAGAATGGAGTAGCTGAAAGAAGAAACATAACTCTCAAGGAAGCTGCAAGGACAATGTTAGCCGAAGCTGGATTGCCTAAGAGATTTTGGGCGGAAGCCATCTGACATGCTATACTCAATCTGGATGCATGATAAACATGAAATTAACCAAGACTCCTATGAGATTTGGATAGGAGAGAAAGCCAAATGTTGGATATTTCAAGATCTTTGGATGTAAATGCTTCATCGACAATAATGGCAAGGATAATTTGAAGGCTTTTGATGCTAGAGCTGATGAAGGTATCTTTTTGGGATACTCAGGTGAGAGTAGAGACCATAGAGTGCTAAACAAGAGGACTATGGTTACAAAAGAGTCTATCCATGTGGTTTTGATGAGCCAAATGTAAATGGAGAAGACATTGATGAGTCAGCTGAGAAGTAGAATCAACCGACTATGCAGAAGAGTCCTCATATTGAAGCAGATGTGAGAGCACTCAACTCTGAAGATGATGAGATAGCTGAATCTCAAAGACAGCTGGAAGTTCTGCAGCTGAATGATGATGAAGAAGCTCTTCAAGACAACTTAGCTGCTAGATGACTAAATCCAGCAGACTTACTCCAACCTGATGTGAGATGTCTGAGAGACCATCCACCTGAGTTAACCATTGGAGATGTAAGAGATGGCATAAGAACCGGATCGAGCACAACGAGGAAGCTATGTTCACTTGTTTTATTTCCCGGATAGAGCATAAAGATGTGTCTAAAGCATTGGAAGACACACATTGGATTGAGCCATGCAAGAAGAGCTGAATTAGTTTGAAAGAAACAAAGTATGGGAATTGGTTTAAAGACCTACTCACCAAAATGTCATTGGTACTAAGTGGGTATTCAGGAACAAGATGAATGAGGAAGGATCTGTTGTCAGAAACAAAGCAAGATTGGTAGCCAAAGGGTATTGCCAAGAGGAAGGTATTGATTTTGATGAAACCTTTGCTCATGTTGCCAGATTGGAAGCAATAAGAATGTTTCTCGCTTAAGCTGCACATAAGAACTTCACTGTATATCAAATGGATGTGAAGAGTGCATTTCTGAATGAACTATTAAAGGAAGAAGTCTATGTTGAACAACCTCCATGTTTTTAGCAGAAAACTATTGGAGATAAGGTCTACAAGCTCAAAAAGACATTATATGGACTAAAACAAGCACCAAGAGCATGGTATGATACATTGTCTCAGTTTCTAATTGACAATGGATTCTTCAAAGGCAAAGTTGACAGATCACTCTTCAGGATTCAAGATGGAGAAAGTATAGTACTTGTTCAAATATATGTGGATGATATCATTTTTGGATCCACAAACAAAGAGATGTGTAACAAGTTCTCAAACATCATGCAAGGCAAGTTTGTAATGAGCATGATGGGAGAGCTGACTTTCTTCTTAGTACTTCAAGTCAAGCAAATGAAGGATGAAACCTTCATAAGTCAAACCAAGTATACCAGAGATTTGATGAAGAAATTTGACATGAAAGAGAAATCATCAGTGAAGATTCCTATGAACACATCAGTCAAGATGGACATGGAGGCAGATGGCAAAGCTGTTGATCAAACTAGATATAGAGCCCTCATTGGATCATTGCTCTATTTAACAACAAGCGAGCCGGACATCACCTTTCTTTGTAGGTGTATGTGCTACATTTCAATCTGCGCACCAAAAGAGAGTCACATGACTACGGCTAAAAGAATCTAAGGTATTTGAAGGGATGCCAAGAAGTTGGCTTATGGTATCCAAAAAGGAAGGAGGCTTCAAGGTGGTAGGATACTCGGACTCAAATTTGTCTTTGGATGTAGAGTTGACAAGAAAAGTACATCGGTACTTGTCAAATGCTTGAAATAGATTAGTTTCTTGGTTCAAACAAGAAAAAAATTCAATAGCTACATCCACAGCGGTGAGCGAGTATATAGTTGCGGGCAACTGTTGTGCTCAAGTCTTATAGATGAGACAACGGCTGAGAGACTATGATATTGAAGAAAAAGAGATTCCAATTATGTGTGATAACACTAGTGATATTTCAATCACTCAGAATCCAGTGTTGCAATCATGAACGTCAATTTTGATCAAGTTTTTCAAATTCCAGAAACCGTCTTTTCAAGTCCGATATTAGCCAAAAGTATTTTTCTCTCTCCTCACAAAAACTCTCTCGTCTTCAACAAGCAAGAAATTCTCTCTATGATAGCAAAAACCCTACTTTCTAAAAATTGAGATTTTACGCATCTTTCACCGTTTATCTTCTTCAAAAATTGATGCTACATATGATTTCGTGAAAATGTCTGAGAAGAACCACTCCGGATCCACAGTGGACTTCAAGGGAATGATGAAGCAGTGGGCTGATGAAGCCCTGGTGAAGAAAATTGAGAAACTCGAGAAAAGTCCAGTGCGAAGGACTTTCTCACTATGGAGTTCTCTCACACGTATTTGGAAGAGGTCATGATGTTCTATGTCAACGCGAAAGTGCATAATGATGAGATTCGCTCATCAGTTTACAGCAAGGCTATCAAGATCACTGCTGCTGACCT
This sequence comes from Rehmannia glutinosa, assembly GCA_016081115.2. Taxonomy (NCBI): domain Eukaryota; kingdom Viridiplantae; phylum Streptophyta; class Magnoliopsida; order Lamiales; family Orobanchaceae; genus Rehmannia; species Rehmannia glutinosa. The sequence goes on along the minus strand of CM071927.1, from coordinate 56,548,624 downwards.
TGTTGAACATTGCAAGTTGCCTCTTTGAAGGGTGAAGGAAAACTCAGAAGGATGTCAACATTGTTGCGGCTTGGAAGGAGATAGCCAAACCTGAGTCAGTTGTGAAGGTTGTCTATACAGACGAAAGATGATTATCATAACCTGGTGGACATCGTGTCCAAATGCATAGATATGAAGTTCAGAAGCTTTAACCGGTGTCTCGGACTAAGCTGGTGGTGATGGCTGCGATCTTAGAGAAAAAGAAGATCAACTGGGCTGAATTTGTTTCCAGTCGAATCTGTCAAAATGTGATCAACATGACCATCAAGGAGGATGGGACTTTTGGATGCTCGTTGGGATATGTCCTGGTGATTTGCCATTTGATGGAAGTGAACGGAATTGCCCTACGACATGGAAAGCCATTCCATGTGAACGAGAAGATGTTCAAGGCAAACCTTTCTAGAGCTCGGAGGAAGGCGCATGCCAAAGAAAAAGGCAGAAGTGAGGTGAGTCGGTGACCTGCTTGAAGACACACAGTACCGCAACCGCTCCGCTCTCTCTCCCAAGCCTATTCAAAAGAAGTGAGCTACGACGACTAAGCAAGCACACATCCCTGCCGGTAGGAGCCACAAGCTTTTGCCCAAGAGTGGCCAAATACGAAGCCCCCGCCCCAACAACCGAGATCGAGAAGGCCTCATCTAAGCCCTCTCCGATCATGAAGAAGAAGCGCCTGTTTGTGCCTCACAAGCCGGTGACGCGAAAAAGATAAAGATGGTGGAGCCGAAGCCACCACTCGAAAATTTGAAGGGGATGTTGTTCCTCTTGTAAGAACCAAGAGAAGAAGACTTTTTAGGAAGTCGAGCTTGAAAAAGCGAGTCGCCACTCACCCAAAAAAAAAGCCCGAGAAGGAGGATCGCTAATGCTCAAGAAGAAGCGATCTAAAGAGAAGGATGGTGGAGATCGGCCACGGGGGCGCAAAGAAGATCTAGCGATGCCAATCGCCAGAGTGTAGAAGACCCAATGCTCGTGAGGCAGTGTGGAAAAGCAAAGAGCTGAGACAACTGAAACTCTTGAGGAAAGAGTTGTCTCGTCCCATCAGACCGATGCAAATATACCTGAGGAGGAGCAAGATCCACTTGCTACAATTCTAGAAGATGGAGATGATGATGATAACGTGATAATGTATTCTCCAGTCTACCCGAATATTCAACAGAGGTTGAGGGATTGGAGGAGCTGGAAGCTGAGTTACTCTCGGCAATAATTTGAGCAACCGAGTTCATCGAAGAAGAAGAGGAACTCTTAAGCTTCCGTGGAAACGTCTCTATCCACTATGCCCTCAATGAAGAATTTTGTATAGGACGCCTTGGCGCCATAAAAGAAGATGAAAAGGAGAAAGCTTTGGAGAAAGCAAAGCTCTTGAAAAATCAAATATGTGCATGATCACCGGAGGTCATGAGCATCACATGGAAATCGGCCCGGCGGCGACCTGAGAGCGAGATTGATCTGCTTTGAGAAGCGATTGAGAAAGGCCGGGTTCCAACAGGCAAACAAAGAATCAAAAGCCATGCACGAACAACATTTGCAAGGGGGTTCAGGAGAATCTTCTAAACTCTCTCCCAGCTCTAACCCCTTGGTTGTGGCGCGAAGATATCGGTTGACATTGTTGCCACCACATCCCCGTGCAATCTAAAAATGGCTCTCAAGGAGCAGCGATGAAGCTAGGGAAGGAGATGAAATAGGCACCTTATCCAAGCCAACCCCCGAAGAAGGTGTTAAGACACCTGCCCCCATGACTGATAACTCAGAAGGAAAAATAGCCGAGTCTCAGGAGAAGAGTAACCCCACAACATCTAACTTAGCTGGTGAGCCAACTAAGGGGGAAGCTCTCTTCATCACAGCTAGGTCGGAGGCGCTGTGGGAGACCAAACTATGGAGAAATGAGGCAAAGGTGAGAAATCAATGGAACAACAGAGTGAAGTTGATGGCTCGGACGATTGAGGTGTCTCGGTGAAACTTCTTACCTCCTTGAAGGCCGAAGACGTTGCTGCTATAACTATGTCAAAGGATTGAATGGAGACCATGGGAGTTGAGACTCCTGGTCTTGAAAGTGCAATCCTAGGAGTTAAGACTCGATGGATGCCAATGAAGACCAAAAGGCGAGATGAGTCTCTTGCGGGAAAATTGTTCAAGACCCTACTGCAGTTGAGGCGCACATAGGGATGTTGAAGGCCCTACAGCGGTTGAGACTGTTGGGGGTAATGAAGGCCTAAAGAAGGTTGAGACTTCCTTAGGTAAAGAAGTTGCGAAAGAGCAAATTCCTCATGTAGAGATGGCTGATGAAGAAGATGAAATCAGCGCTCTCAGTGATTCCCAGGAAAACATTAACACAGAATTTCTGGAATCCGACAATGAAGCCGAGTCCACACCCATTGATGAATCGCGAGGACAAGGTGACGATTCTCAAGACTCTCGAGTAATCTTGTCGGTGATAAAATAGCTCCCATGAGGTTCGTATTCAATGATGAGCCAACCCCAATGGCTACATCACACTCCGATGACACTTGATAAAATAGGCGAGGACCAGTCGACTCAAAAGGAAACACAAACTGATATCACGACGAAGCTGTTAACACAACAGTGGTCGATCGGTGAAAGCGAGACCAAAACAAGCTCGCGCTCAATTTGGAAATCGTCGGTGAGTAGGTTACCACAACTACTCAAGCAGAGACTCAATCAGCTCAATAGCAGGCTAACACAGCTACTCCCAATGGCGACGAAGCTGGTTCAGCTGAGGCAAATAGAGCTAAGGAACTACGGAAGAAGAAGGGAAAGGCTCCACAGGGTGGACCTTCAGGAATCCTTATCTACCCAAACAACATGTTTGAAGAAATATACCACTTTGAAGCCGAGTTGCCACCTGCGAATGTCGAGTCGCTAGAGAACAAGCCAAGTTCTGTGGAAGTAGAGCCGGAGTTCGGTAGATTCCACAATAGTGCTATAGGTTTCGACCCGATCTTTGTTTGTCTGAGGAAGAGTCCACTTATACGACCAACTTTGGAAGGTGTTTAAAGCCATTTGCGAAGAAATTAAGAAAATGGAACACGACTTTGCATCATTAGACCTAAGACTGGACAACCATGATGCAATTATAAGCGGGGATATTCGAGGTGTTGTTCTACAAATTAGAGAATGGACTACACAAACAACTGCTATGAGATTAGAGCAAGTTCGTTACTTCAAGTTACTCTTTGCATAGTTGCTAGTCTGGAGTGCGGATAATGTACAGTTTCAGCAGAGGCAGAAGGAGTATATGGTGAGAATTGAAGAATCCCACAAGTCGGACATAGAGTTACATAAGCTGCAACACAAGAGCAAGATTGCAATACTGGAGGCCAACATGAACCATCAGTTTAATGTTCTCCAGATAGAAATGAAATTAATGGCAACCAGTCAAATTGCACGATCGCGATCGAATTCGAACAACCTACTCCAAGCGGATGACAAGAAAAACTCTACAAACAACCGACTTGACTTCATTCTCAGTGGATTGTTCCCTGGCCTGACCCTATCTTTTGGTGATGATGCCAAAAAGGGGGAAGATGAGGCCTTGAAAGAACTGAAGGAAGGGAAAAGAAGTCATAAGGTGGAAAAGGAGGAAGTACAAGCTAAGGGGGAAGGAAGCTCGAAAAACCCCCTTTGAAGCTTATGTTATTTGAAACCCCTCGTGAGGAGAGATAACAACTTCACTTCTCAACAACCTCTAGGAAGAGTGTCGGTGGAACTAAAAGGCGAGATGGCATTTAAAGAATCAAGGAAAGCCATCGAAGATGAGTTTGAAAAGGTGGTTGAGAAGCATTTTGCAGCGTATCGAATATAAGGACACAATATGATGGTCCCAGAGGGAAAGAATTTCCTGCGATCAAACCCCAAAGAGAGAAATTCTATGCACGATGTTGGATCCGAGCCGGATCACTAGATGAGTTTCAAACTCTACAGAGGTAGAAGGTTACTTCCAAGATATGACTCTCTACCGCAAAGCATGTGATTTGTACTTCCAAGATACAAGCGAAGTTCGAGAGTTCAGTGATCACTCGGTGGAAAAGTTAAAGCTCGATCAGTACACTCCCAGAGGAGGAGGTCGAGGTTGAGTCGGGAAGAGGAAGGGGAAGATCATGTGGAAGTGGAAGAGCGAGAGGCTATCAACCACGGCCCAAAACCACAAGACCTAAAGTATATTAATCCACGAAGAAGGGATTAAACTCTTTTGGTGGATATGATCATCTTGCAAATTTGGAAGTCCAGCGCAAGAATGAAAAAAAGTGTGAGAAGGCAAGAAGCCGAGAATGAAAGGCTAAATCGCGAATGGGAGGAAAGGAAGCGTAGGGATGACCCCCTTTGCAAGGCGTGCCTATGAGAGAAGAAAGAGGGATGAAGAAGAAAGGAAGAGGAAAAAAGCGGAGATGAGGACGGAGGAGAGTGAAGATGAAGAGAGAAAAATGAAGCAAATAAGGCGTTGAAGATTTTGCAACCCCTTTTTGTATTTTACTTTATTGTAAATACGAGATGTAAGTAATACGTATGTTAGTTGTTAGCTCGATACCTTCTTTGTAATTTTGCTCACGATACGATTTGTAACTTAGCTTTGATACATGTTGTAATGCAATATTTGTATAAGCTTTGATACATTTTATGACTTTGTAAAGGACAAGAATCTATGATCAATAAAATTGATTATTCAAAGCAAACATTCTTTGTTTCTTGCACTTGCTTGTGTTTGCTGTTTATTTTATTTAAGTTTTGGCATCATCAAAAAAGGGAAAATTGTTAGGAAATTTATTTGTTAGATTTTGATGATACCATGTAAAACTTTGAATAGGAAGTTGGCATCCCATTTTCCTTGTATTTCTATGTTGTAATAGATAGGACTGAAAGAGATGAGTGAAGTCAGCTATGTCGAAGAATACAAGATGTTAACTGAAGACAAGAGTGAAGACTCCACTGTGTGTCAGCTGAGTATGGTCAAGATGGAAGGCAAATACTCGACTGTAGGAGACACTGCTGAGGAACAGTTGTGTGAAGGATATGGAAGTGTCAGTCAAGTCAGTGAGAAGCCAAGACTAACAGTTGAATTGACAGTTGAGTCATTCCCATATGATTGGAGCAGACTCCAATCAAATGAGTAAAGGCAGCAGTCAAGTCAAGACGACTGACATTGATCCGTTGGAAGAAAGTCAATGATATTACTCAATATAGTAATAAGTCCAAATTGTCATGTCTTAAAGTGTTTGGCCCAGAAATATGCAAAATGAATAAACCAATAGGAAACACTTGTACATGTGTCGAGACCTGTAAAGGCTGCGAGAGGCATTTAATACGAGGAAGTGTCAACATCACATCGATGCAAACCAAGAAAATTCAAGCCAACGAACAACAAGTGTCATTTGAAAATAGCATATCTCTTCAACGTGAAAATTTTCAAATGAGCACTACAAAAGGCTGAGGAAGCATTTGAGAAAATGTTACGATTTACAGCAAAAATCAATCTTGCAAGCAAGCATAACTGCAATATTCTCAAAGCTTATTAAGAAAATTCCTCAAGCCTAAAACTCGAAAGAACTCGATCCAACACACGCTATGAAGGAAAGATTACTTCAACCAGTTGAAGAGGAAAAGTTTCAAGAACAAAAAGGGGTCTACTCTCCAAGTTTGAAGAAGCTATCGAACCAGAAGTTTTAAGTTTGTTGGAGTGCTGTGTGATCAAATCCAAAGACTTGAAGGGAGCTGAAGTATCAAGGCAGCTAGTTTTCTTGTGAAGAAGTTGTGTTGCAGAAGAAGCTAGCTGTGTGATCAAGGCTGTCTCTAGACTGAAGAACTGCTTTGTAACCTGATCTGTTACATAGTGGATTCCTCCAAGAGTTGGAGAAGAGTGGATTAGAGGAATTACCCCATCCTCGAACCACTATAAAATTTGCTTGTGTCATTTACTTTCAGCATTTACTTTCTTGCTTATATTTTTATATCTGCTGATAAGTTATATTGCTATCCAACTTATAATAACAAGTGCGAAAATAAGTGTTAGAAACGAGCTTGAAAATTAACAAAGGGTGTTAAGTCTTCCGCTATATAAAACCAAATCAACTAAAAAGCTAAGTCTTAGCTGATGTAGCCGAGTTATACTATCAACAACTCAGTCGAGTCTGTTTAGTGAGTAACTTAGCTGAAGAAAGCCAACCTAGCTGTCCCCCAAGGACTTAGCTGATTTGAGTCAACTCTGTTGAAATTTTTAAAAAGACTAAAAGTGAAAATTTAGTAAGGTTTATTCAACCTCCCTTCTAAACCTTACACCACACCCCTTGGGACCTACATATGAAAACTAAAGCATTATTGTCATCTTTCATAAAAAAGAAAATTATTGTCATCAATAGTCATGTTTTAGATAAAACTATAAAAAAGTGATAACTTGAAATCTAAATTTTGAAACTCTATCAAGTTGCATATAAAATTAATTAATAATAAAACCAAAGATAGTCTTAAAAAAATCAGTTATCAAAATTCATATTGAGTCAAACTTCAATAGTTAAATATAATACTAATAAACTTTTATACTTGAAAATTACTTTGCAAATACTTATGTTATATAAAAGAAACACTAACTCGATTACGCCTATTCCTAATACTATGGAATGGAATGACATAGGCTACAACAATTGCTAAAAAATAAGATGAACATTTTTTTATATATTATGCTATTAGCGATGGTACTTGCAATTGAATTTGACTCTTTACGTTTGTTATAAAATTAATATATTTGTAATTTTTTTTAAGTATATAGTTATACAAACTATAATCACTCTTAATATGCAACTAATCTATATTAGTTTTATTTTTGAAGAGACCTCAAGCTGTAAAATTAATCTGAATTATTTATCTTCTAAATAACACTATTTATTGTAAAAAAATATAATTACCCATTCATTTTCATAATTTGATGCCTCTATTGAAAAAAAAACAGATATATAGTACTTTTAATCTTTATTTAATTTTTTTTTTATTTTAATCAAATAAGAAATTATACTTGCCAAATGTTAAGATTTCAAGTTGTAAATAATCCCTTAACTATCCTTATGTGCCCTCCTTAGGCTCAATGAATTCTTATAATTGGACTTTAAATGTGGTCGTTTCACCTTGTTTAGTATTGTGTATGGTTTATTATAGTTAATTTGATATATAAATTGTAATATTTATACTATATTATTGTCTACATTAATTTATAATTTAAAAAATACCAAAGTTTGATACATGTATCAAATTATTTTATATTATATCAATTTTTTTTATCATTCGTGATTCTTGTCACAATGTTCCTGTTACTCAAAATTTTGCAAAATTTAAGATATTTTATACCTGAATTTTGTATTGAGTATTGTTTTTGTGCTTGAATCTTTATAAACTTTTTAAAGGTTTGATTTTTAAGTGAATTAATTTTTTTTTTTAGAAAATGGCATAGTGTGTATATATATATATATATTATGAATGTTTGACACATATATCATTTTTAACTCTTTAGTTTTAATCTTTCAATTTTTTATATATTTTATTTGGTTAAACGAAACTATCTATCAATAACATATTTTTAAAAAGTTGAACTATATTTGATCATATGAATAAAATATTTTTAAAGGAATGGAAGTGATTGAGTTTACAATAACTTTTGAAAAACAAAGAGAAATAATTTTGACATTGACTATGCCAAATAATACTTTTGTCAAATCAAAAGTTTCAAAAAAAATCATCCGACCTATGCACATTTTTAATATAAGTATAGATAGATAGCTGAAAAAAGTATTAGTATAGATATTTAGATATTGATATAGATATAAATGAAAAAAATATTGTTTATATATATTTTTTTGGTTCATGAATTTAATCATAAGTATCGTATTGATTCTTAATTTTTATAAGTTTATAGAGGTATAATATTTTAACTGACAATCAAGTCATATTACTAAGAAACTCAAATTCATATTATATTAAATGACTTCTAATTAATGTTTTCTTGAGAACGTATATGTCAATTTTAACTCTATCACACGTAATTTTGCATTTAACTAACAGTCCACCCGTGCGATGTACGGATTTTGTTTTGGAAGTAGCGAATCACAGATTGAATATTAAGAAATAATAATTTTAACATTTTAGATATTCAAATGGTTAAAATCTATATAAATAATAAAATATAAATATATATCAATTGAACTAAATCTATATATGATGGTGGTGAAATCGTTTGATCTTTACAAAAAACATATAACTTGTATGTCGGAATTTTTATTTGAATTCTTAGGAGTTACATGATCGATGGTAGTTGCATAATAAAAAGTAAAGGAATTTTCAAATTTAAAAAGTAGCACATATAAAAACCTTTTTTTATGTAGAGTTTATATATTAATATAAAAAAAATAAACTTATCATATAATAATTTGTATATCTCAATAATTTAACCATGTATTAACCAGCTGGTTTATTTCTAAAAAGTCTAGAATGTACTAACACAAACTCAAAAAGTATAACACATTTTTTATTTTACATTGAGCTATAGATAGGGAAAGTTTGTGTAAATACATTTTCTCGTTCTAAACAACAAACTAAACTGTAAGTGCTAGTACCATCTTCATTATGTGTTATATCAATAATAGTCGAGATATTTGTGGCTGAAAATAACAACATTTGCGGCGAAGTATAGTTATTTGTAATCCGTGATGATTGATTACCTGCAAAATAAAAATGCCAAAAATTGCATAGCATATGATTATAAATCCATAAAAACTTAATATACACATTAATAAATCAAATGGACAGATATAACATACCATAAAAAAATTCATAGAACTTGCATCGCTATATCATTGAAAATTGGAATTTTATGCAAAATAATTGAGTTAAATAAATTATGGGGGAAATTACATGGAATACGTTGATTTTGGTCCCCATATCACACAATACGCTCCTATTACTTTTGTACCTAAATTTCTAATTTTGTACTTAATTTTTTTTTTTACGCTCCTGCATATTTTTTTGATTATTTTTATATTTTTGTTTCCTTTTGTTTTTGTTCCAGCATTGTTTTACATGTTATATAAGTTGTTTCGATATTGTTTAAATTTGTTTTTTTGTTGTTTCTATGCTGTTTCTTTGTTGTTTCGATGTTTCAAAACAACTTTAACCTATTTTTTATGCTATTTTTTATTCATATATTATTTTGTACATTGTTTTTATTATTTCGGAGTTGTTCTATAATATTTTTAAAGTTGTTCAAATAATTGTTTTTGTTGTTTACATGTAGTGTTCAATGTATAAATATCATTTTTACTTATTTTTAAGCTCTTTTTATTCACGTGGTGTTTTAAATATTTTTTACGTTGTTTTTGGGTTGTTCCATATCCTTTTTAATGTTGTTCCGATGTTTCTTTGTTGTTTCCATGAAGTGTTTTGATGTTGAAATACAATATTTACCTATTTTTAACTTTTTTTTTGCTCATATGGTGTTTCTATATATTGTTTCTGGTTTGTTTCTATCACTACAAGAAAAAAGAGAAATAGTGAGGATATTTTTGCAACAATTTTAAGATTTGTCACCAAAATTACTATTTACAAGGAAAAAATCAATTTCCTTTCTAAACTTTGAGAGGATTTGATAAGATTCCCTTCTAAGTTCATCTGTTTTTTTTTTTAAATTAAAATTTTAAATCTTTTGCAACGAATTTTTATAATAATTTCCTATCTAAAATCCTTCCCCCAAAATAAAAAGATTTCCTGGCATATTTTGGCGCAAATATTAATTCTTCTCTGATACGACCAAAACATTTCCATTTCCTTGAGTTCCTTCACACTCAACCCGGTCGGATGTGGAACGGCGAGAGCCGGTCCGCCGATCGACTCGGGGCGCGGACCATCGGTTATTGTCAATGTTTCCATTCTTTCCAATACGAATCTCCCAACGTGTATTTCCCATTCGTCGCACTTTCAAATGGAGTGGAGCCTGCGTCTTAATTTGACTCAACACGGGGAAACTTACCAGGGCCTAGGCACGTGGTCCAAGCATCTCTTATGTCTTGGCCGATGTCGGTTTCCTGTACAAACGAATATGGATTGCCATCATGAAAAAACCCTTGCGCCCCACGACACCAAGTCCGGATCGCCCATCCCCCCGAGGCCCCCGCCGACGTCTCCGGACTCCCTAACGTTGCCGTCCACCGTAACGGCTTGCTTATTTTTCCCGCTGAAACAGCGCCTCGTGGTGCGACAGGGTCCGGGCACGACGGGCAAATCCTACCCAAATGGCGGAATCAATCAAAAGATCAGATTCATTTGTAAAATCGGGAATAATCGGATGACGGTGCTGACGTGCTGTGGTTGAGGGCGCTACAATTTTCATTTATCTTCACATTCGCTTAGATGACGGAGCGACGCTGTGATTCGCGGACTTGTTACTTCTGTCGTTGTTTTTGATTCAGCAGTAAGGTAATCTTTTCCTCCTAATTCCTCCTAAAATCAACTTTAAGCCTGCAAATGTATTGCAATGTCAATTATCCCTATATATGATTTTTCTGATAGGTGAAATGTCACTCTGCAAATTTTTCTTGTTGAGAAGTGTAATTGGGATAATTATATAGGTTAAGTAACAAATTTTAATGTTTTGATCAAACAATTTGCATAGCTAATCAAAATTCCAAATAGAAATGGTTGGAATTTTCTTCTTTGATTATTTGAAATGGAAATTATTTTTCAGAAATCATAAAATTGTTTAGTTTGGTATTTTCTGCTACTGTAATCTGGTTGTTAGCTGTGACTCGCTCTTAATCAATGTTTTATTTTTATATGTGTATTTGGTTCACGATGAATATTCCCTGGGTTAGTTGATTCTAGTGCTTGAGATGATGTATACATGTATTTTCAAATGTTCTATATTTTAGTGTATCCACTACAATCGATCTGTATATCTTGGTTTTCAAATTTTAATGTATTTTTATATGTGTATTTGCACTAGGCTTGAATCTATATGTTTCAAGATTTTTTTATAGCTTTAGAAAACCTTCTGATTGGCCCCTATGAATTCCATTTCTCCTACTTGCAGAGTTGGCATCTTCCCATAATTTTCTGTCTAGACTAATAATTTATACTACATAATAATGTATTAAGATTTATCTCAATTTTCTCTGTTAAACAGAAAAAAGGTTAAAAACATTTGATGAGATCTATATTGTGGTTCCCCTAGATATGCTAGAGTCCTGACGCCGTGTAGTTTTGGTCTCATTTGATGTTTCGGTTGGCATGCTTCATTTTGACCACTAACTTGAGAATCATATGATGTTTCCTACTATACTATTAACTTCTTGGTTCTTATTTTAATAGGATCAGTTTGATCAAGTCTATCCTTGTTTATCAAGCACTGCATTACAAAAGCAATTTATTTTTATTTTTGCTACATGTCTATTTTTCGAAATCACAACATTAGTCTTTGCAGGTTGCTGTTGCCAAGATCGATCGATTTGGAAAAGATTTCGAAGATGTTTATCTTAGAAGGTAAATAAGCTTGGCCATGTCTCAGTTCGACTTGGACAATTTATGTAATTATATTTTCCGCATTAGTTATGTGATGATATCTTTGTCAAGAAGTAGCTACATGCAAGTAATTATAAATTTCTTGTCTAGTTCTATATTCATGATATTCAGTTTGTTTTTGTTTATAAATCTTAGAGCATATAAAATTGCAATTTAGAAAATTATGGTTAGTGCGTATGTTATCTTTCAATTGACTTAGTTGCATGGCCTGTGTTGTTTTTTGACACAGCTGTAGCACATCACAGACTGGAGATATTACGAAGCCAGATAGGGCAGTGGATTGTATATTTGGTTTTGGACAGCAGGGCTTGTCTGTAATTTCACAACCTTCTTCGAAGGGAATTGTCCCGAATTCGTTTTCTCACTGTCTGAGGGGAGGAAATGGTGGTGGTGGTATATTTCTCAAAGAAGGAGATTTGTAAAATAGGTGTTGTGGATTGAAGATGTTTTAGAATATTTGTAACATCCCAATTTCGTAAAAATGAAAATAAGCGATTTGCGATTTATTAAAGTGCTGAAAATAAAATAAGCTCAAGCTTGAAAACACATTTCTTAAAGGAAAATAAATAATACTTATCAAAAATGCGAAAATACTCATGAAAACGTGTCCCAAAAAAATTAAATTCATAAAAGCTACTTAGTTTTTAATATCATAAAAATAAAACAAAATAAAGGGCCCTTTAATTTCTTGATTCGACTTCCACCATCCCCTTTGCCACGCTCCGTCTCCTTTATTCAAATACATGGAAAACATGGGGTGAGCATTCAAATTGGCCAGTGGAGACTAATGATCTCAAGTTAAATCACAAGTCAATCACTCATGCACACACACCTATGTTTTTCATGCTTGTACAATTAAGTACCATATTGCTTTTCATGCTTGTACAATTAAGTACCTTGTTTTTCATGCTTGTACAATTAAGTACCTTACTTTTCATGCTTGTACAATTAAGTACCTTGCTTTTCATGCTTGTACAATTAAGTACCATGTTTTTCATGTTTAACGTGTCCGTACACAAATAATCATACAATGCATTTAAAGTAGACATAAGCAGTAAACCCCCACCTTAAAAGTAGAAACTTCATGAAATAAATGCAAACGTGAATGCATAGTGTTCAAGTTCCTCGTCTCCTTCTGCCTCTCTCTTTCGTCTCCGTCATCGGAAACCGGCGGCGGCGATCGGCGGTCATGGCGGCAGCCTACTTCTCTCGTTTCCTTTATTTCTCTTTCCCCTTCCTTGGTTTTTATCTTGGGTTTTGGTTATGGGGCTTAGGGTTTGAGAAGGTGGTGGCCATGGTGGAGGTGCCGGTGGCAGCGACGGTGATAGGGTGGGCGATTTTTAGAGAGGAGGGAGAAGGAGATTTTATCTTCTTGCTTGGTGTAGAAAATTGTGAATAAAAACCCTAGGGGAGGCTTTCAATTTATAGGCCAATGATTCAAATAATTTAAGGTAAGAATATTTGCTGAAATTTGATTGCCAAAAATATTTTGATTTACATGCCATAAACGTATATTTGATTTCTTTCTATTATAAACACGATTTTTCCTTTTGTAAAAATTGACTTTCCTTTATTAAGGAAATAAAATCAGAAATTAAATCCCCAAATTAGGAAATTTAGGGTTTCGAAAATTCTAAATCATCCCCAAAATTCGATTCTAGTCAAACCCTAATTTTATCCCCAATTAAAAAGAACCGGGTATTACAATATTGATTTTTTTTTTTGCCATGGTGCCACAAAATGGTCATTTTAGAGTCGATGGTAACTAAAAGAACTGCCAAATTTTGTTATCTCTATGAACCACATACAACCGTAGTCTGATTCTTCTTTCTGCTTCCACAGGCCGCATTACAACGTAAATCTACAAAGCATTGTTGTTAATGGACAAACATTACCCATTGAATCATCTGTATTCACAACATCAGACAACAGAGGAACAATAATTGATTCAGGGACAACGCTGGCATACTTTGCAGAAGAGGCTTACGATCCTTTTGTTAATTCAGTAAGTTTCAGGAAAATGTAATTTTGATTTCTCACTATCTTGATTAATGCTCGTTGGAACCATCAACTTTTTTTCGATTTTTCTGTTGTTTTGTGTGAAATTTACATATTACTTAGAAACGAAAACATTGGCATCTTTTCTCACCAGCAGATTCTGCGAAGTGTTTCACAATCTGTACGCCTGATTTTTACCAAGGCGAACCAATGCTATCTGACTACGTCCAGGTTGTTATTCGAGATGCGCTCATTTTATATGGTGTTATCCTTATGAAAGACTTCATCCGCTGAGAGCGGAGCTAAAAAGAAACAGGCTCCGAGGTTTTTGAGGAACTGCAGAGAGATTAAATGGCTATTGCAATATTGAAAATCTTAATAATCTGTATTTTTGGTCTAAAAACAGAGGATTTCATGTAAGATTCTAGCTTTTATGAGTCTAAATTCAAAACAATTTGATCCATTTCACCTTTTGTATTTGCAGGGTATAGAAGAAGGAAGGGGAAATGGTTTTAAATACTGTTGACATACTCTATTTCCTTTAGTATCCTTTATTATTTCATTTCAACTTGACATACTCTATTGTTTTCATAAACTTATTACTGTGTATAGGGTTGAAGTTTAGTTCATGTTCATGTTATGAGAATATTTTTCTGCATTTCTGATATTGCGCGAGCTTAGGCAGGAAGCTGCTACCATGCGGGGTAGCCAAATGCAGGTAATCTTGTGTTAGTTACTGTTCAGTTTGTTGATAGTATTTCCGGGTGATATGAAAATTCACCATTTATTTGGTGGAATTATTTCTGGTTACTAGTTCGTGGAACTATTTTCTGTTATCCTGTTATGTGTTATTTTGTGCTATTTGCAATAGTCATTTATGCTAAAGTATGTGAGTGTTCATTTTGTCTAAGGTATCCCCTAATCAAGCGCAGCTTCTTGCAATGCTTGCTCAGATTCTAGGAGCAGAAAGGTGTATTGAAGTTGGCGTCTACACCGTATGCATCTCTTGATTCGTTTATCTTTTTCATAAATGCCATGATCCACGTTTTCTACGATGTGATTGCATCTTCAATATTATGATTGTGCGCATATATGCTAGCAGTTTGACATTTCAAACAAATAATGTTGCAACCTTTGATGATAACCCCCGAGTATATTTCCAAAAAATAAAATATAAAAATTCTGGAAAAGCAATTTTGCTTTAATTAGAAATATATGCTTTAGACACACTCGATAAGTATCTCAAGGCAATTTAACTTACCAGCTCTATTTCCTTGAAAAAAAAAAAAACTTACCAGCTCTATGAAAGTGACCTAAATCATGGGAAAGATAAAAATTCTCAGATCCTAAGGAATTTGAACTCCCTAGCTCGAAGAGGTCTGTTTTAGATTTCTTAATGTCAATAAAGGGCCATTTTGTATGTAAGATGACCAGTGCTCATTACTTTTGGAAGGTACCGACTTCTATGGTTCTATATGTATATGCATGTATCTGTATATCTCGGTCTTTACTATCTTGGATTTATTCAAACTTTTCTAGTTTCTATGCTGCAAGTCTTGGTTTTGGTTATGAGACAAGATGAAGGATGGTTTGTCTTCTGGGTATTTATACTATTTCATTAGATTTCAATGCAATAATATGATTATATATTATTTCTATACTTGTACACATGTGCATCATTTTTAAAGAATTTATGTTTCTTCCGCATCATAACAGAGGGGTTGAAGAGGGGTTTCTTGTTGGTAATATTTTCTTTTTGTCTCCACATAAATATAGTTTTACTGAATATACACTTAATCTCCAACATGCCCAAAAATTGATTCTTTTTAATTCATTAAATTTAAATCTTTTTTCCTCAAATTTTCAGAATTTAAAATAAAGTGTGTTCTAATGTTTTGCTCTAATTTATATATATTTATTCTTTTCAGGTTGATGATAACTAAATCGAAGATGATGTTTCTTCAAATGATGACTTTATTTAAGGGAACTTTATCTTTTGCTTTTGAAACGATGTTAGTACATATTACATTCAATGAAATTTGTTGTAATTCCCTTCAAAAAAGGAAAAACTTGACCATAAGTGCTTAAACTCAACTTTCTTTGTTTAGTTTCTATTGAATTAGCATTGTGATTATTTTATTGTTAATATCTTTTATATTATTGTTGCTAGTGAATAATATACAAATAAAAACAACCTAAAAAAATAAATAAATAAAAATGTACACACGATATATAGATAAAATTGTATCCATTTTAGCGAGGAAAATAATAGATTTGCGGCTAATGTTCACATTTTAGCGAGGAAATTAATAAAACTGTTGTTAACATTAGCTACGAAATTGAAAATTTCCTCTCTAAACTTTAGCTGCAAAATCAAGAATCTCCTCTCTAATGTTTGTGAGGAATTTTGAACATATGCTGCCAATATAGGTTTGTGACGGTCTTATAGCGGCGAGACGCGCGAGGAATATATTTCCTCGCTAAATTATATTTGCGAAGAAATCATCAATGTTAGCGAGGAAAAATTTCCTCGCTAAATTGCAACTTTCTTGTAGTGTATATTGTTTCTTGGTTGTTGAAACATGTTAGAAACAATGTTGAAACAAAGCATAAAAATGTCTGGGAATTTTTGCTGGATCATATTGTTATGTAAAAAAAATGGAGGGAGCGTAAATTTAGGTAAAATTGTACCGGGAAACCTAAAAGGCTGACATTTGTTTTTCTGAAAGGAAAATTATATTAAAATTGGTGGAAACTGTCCAGTACAAATTGAAACAAGAACTCAAGAGGAGATTGCCACGAGGTTGCTGTACAGATAGAGTTTTTTGCATAAACAACAAACTCGTGTGCAACAATGTTCTCAGTCCTGGGAGACCAAAATAAACCATAAAAAGTGAAATTACTAAGAAGCAACGCAACATCAGCAAGAATAGGAATGCAGGCACTTGATGGAGTGGAGAGGTTGTTTGTCGCCGCTATGATGCTCGCAGAATCACCGATGAAAGATATATCTGGAAGAAGCATAGAGGTGGCAAAGAGAATTGTTTCTCGGAGTGCAAGAGCTTCGGCAACCTCAGGATCCAGGATGTCGGAAAAACCCTGAAGAAAAGAGCCATCATTTTTTGAGGATGAAAAGTCCAATTCCAGAGCACTTATTCGAGAGTGATATGGCCCCATCAAAATAGGCGTGAGTTCAAAGTGAGCTTTTTAAGCAAGACAAATTCGAGAGAGCCGAGGAAGGTCGCTCAGACCACCCATTAGTAGCATGGTATGATGAGAGGAGGCTACCAGCGAGAGGAGACAATTTATGTCAGTGGGGAGGTGGTCGTTGAAAATTTTCTTGTTTTTGCTGTACCAAATTCCATTGCAAATAACCGTGAAAAATTCCGACACATTAGATAGGGAGTCTTGGATGAAATCACGAGCCCACAACGAAGCCGATGGTTGCTGAAAATGGAGGACCGGGCCATCTAAACCAGCTAGCTTCCACGTCTGCATGGCTATTGGGCATTGGAAGAAAAGGTGGACTGTTGCCGTGTCTGACATTGACTTAAAAAAGGTTGATATTTGTCACGCCCCAATTTACATACCCAATAAAATAGAATAGCATCCAACATGGTACAACCCAAATATTCAAACTTAGGATCATCAAGAGCTATTATCTAAGTACAAATAAAAAAAATATAAATATAGCAGAAGTCTATAAATCATAATATACAATTATAATAAAGTTGTAACTCACCTAACTATTACAAGATAATATGGTTATATTGTTCAAGCCCTGACAAATAAGCCCTTCAAGGAAAAACTACCATGTAGAGTCAATTCTGAGCTAGAAGTCTCGTGTCAGTCTCGCCAAACTCAGAACATTCGATTTCTGGAAAGTTTTTATAAAAATTGTGAGGTGAGCTAAACCAGCTCAATGGGTCAAGGTTGCTCTTTTCTACTACAAAATAGGTTTGATCTGGTATGACCTAATTAAAATTAAATTTAGCTAACAATTTATTTGAAAAGTCATCGATCTTGTATCAATATGACATTAACTCTGTTTCGGATGACGACGAGCGAAAATTCTATTAGATCTCAACCTTGCCCGATCTCGAGTTGCTTGGGAAGTTTCAGATTGAAATTTTGTTTTTGCGTTGTTAAACATGTTGAAATCTGTGTGAGATTCTTATATTATAATTTCTTGGATTTCTATAATACTGTTGACCAACAGAGTGTTTGTCTGGAGATTTTTAACACGAACTTAATTGTGATTGCACCTGATGTATTATCAAAAGTTGGAATGGGGATTGTTGTGCGATTTGTGATTGGACAGAGATCTCCTACTTCCTGGAGCACTTAATTTCTTAATCATCTGCTTTATTTTTTTTAATTTTATCAACGTTTGTAAGTATCTATCTTGTTTAAGTAGATCACATTTTTTTCTTTGGGTTGAGGGGATAAATTCCTCAAGGTGAGGTTGATTGATATTGTTGTTCAGAAACTGAGAGGTAGACAAGCAATTTGAGCAGAGAATTTGTGTGCACTTGTTTTGGTTCAAACTTTTATGGATTTTTCAATGCTTGTATTTGCAGCAAGCAATAGCAGAATTCATGTTTTCCCAATGTTAAGAATTGCATGATTCTGTTGAAAAAATTGTGATTTGAAAACAAGGCGATTTTGATAGTGGCAGATGAGTACAGATGCACGAAGTATTGTTTCTCGTCTAAGCAGTCCAGGGTTTATCCGATGTCGGTTTTATAGGAGGGAAATGGACAGATGCATGGGTAGAAGGGAGACAAGTGACACAATTGCTTCACCAGATGATGCCTTTTTTTGCGAGTTTGTTCAGGCTAATTCATCTGATGTTCTGTTTCTTTTTCCTCTCATTTTTTTTTGTTTCTATACTAGATTTACTGTTAGCAAATCTTCCTTCTTGCAGGTGTTATGAGCCAATCAATAAACAAAATACTGCAAATGCCAACTGACCTCTTCCTGTCATGTTAAAATTTTCTGACAAAATACTCTTGTCCACGATATTCGACCCACAAAGAAGAGCTTGGAAAACTTATGACGTTAGAGCAAGGAAAACCTCTGACAGAGGCTATTGGTGAGGTACCTGATTCTCTGAACATAAGCGAACCCTTATTTGGCAATAGTTATCTCCTTCTGGTCAATACTAACATTTACAATAGATTGAATTTGTCTGCACATTTACTCACCAACATGTATCTTTTCATTTCTGGTATGTTGCAGACTAGTGCATCATTGCAATTTACTGTTTTGAACCCAAAGTATTTGGACAATGGTGGCTGGAGGTGGTGCCAGTGTAATATATGCAGATACAGTGAGTACCCAAATTTATTCATCTGTACATCTCCAATCCGAGAAACTAAGACCGAGGGTAATCATGTTTTGAACATATCTCTAATATGCAAATTCTTTCCTTTTTTCTGCACTGAGAAAAAAAAACGTTGGAGATTTGGGCTATGCATCTGAGCTTGGTAATTATGCCGAGTACATTGGAACTCCAAATGAAGAGGAGGTTTTGCAATATGCGAGATAGTTATTGATGCAAGAGATAGAACTATGTACATATGCCTGCATTTTTTTTTTTCTGATTCACCTATCTAATTGAGAAATATGCTCTTGCTGCTTCCATAGTGTGCCACAGCTGATCCTAACGGCCACAAGAGAGCTCTTCTTATTGGAGGAGGCATTGCTAACTTTACAGATGTTGCTGCTACTTTCAGTGGAATTATCCGGGCTCTCAAAGAGAAGGTCAATTGAACTACTGTGATGGAGTTTGATGGTTCAAATTTTATTCTTCAGGAATTAATATTTCTTTTTTTCCCTTTTCTTGATTTCTGTAGGAAATCCAAGTTGAAAGCAGCTAGAATGCACCTTTATGTTCGTAGAGGTGGTCCGAACTATCAGACTGGTTTGGCATTAATTCTCATTGAGTATGACATTAATTCTCTAAACTTGTTCGAGGTATCTAGTATTGAACATTTAATTTTTCTCAATAAGCCACAACATTTATAATTGGACTGGGAAATTTGTATGGTACCATAAATGTGAATTGTGTTTTTTTGTTTTCAACGGTGAATTGTGCTTTATTATTATAGAAGACAAGTTTTGAAGATAATTGTGTTTTTTATTCTATTGTGAACAATGTGTGTCGATTTGGTTTCGGCTTATGAATATAAGTTTTGTTATAGACTAGAATACATTGTGTACTTTATATCTGTTAGTGTGATTATGATACTCAACTTGACTTTGCCATGCTTGCTAAATATTGTCTAATTATCTATTTCCAGCTCTTTCTTTAATTCTTTGATATGTTAAATATTGTCTAATTATCTATTTCCAGCTCTTTCTTTAATTCTTTGATATGTTAATTGTGCAGAGTATGCAAATATGTAGAGAAGCTACAGAGAAGATCGATGAATATATATTCATAAATTTGGTGATCGCCATCACTTGTTCTCATTTTACTTAGTTTTACTATGCCAACTTTTGTCTAATTTGTAGTGGATTTAGCGTGGGTCTTAGTTTTCTTTAACTTGTTGGTTAACTCTTATTGGTATCGATTGTACAATGATTTGTATTTGGATCAAGTTGTATTCGAGAATATTTGACATTTGTAATGAATCTTGATTTGGAGTTATTGTGTTGTATTAAGTGATTGATTGTCGGGATATTTATTGTTTTAAAATTATTTCTGCAAATAATTTCCGGGAAAGAATTATATCCGTTGTAGATTTTGTACATAAACAACTGTTCTTCATCGTTGTCTAATAAGTAATAAACAACGATTTTTCACCGTTGTCTTTTAGAAAAAATTATGATGAGAGCATTAATTGACAACGGTGTTTCACCGATATCTATGTTGTAAAAGAGTGCGTTGATAGACAACAGTTTTTTTACTGTTGTCTGTTTATATAACTACAATGGTTATTGCAACGGTGTTCAACCGTTGTAGTTAATATAAAAGACAACAGTGAAACACTGTTGTCTATTAGCGCCCTCTTTCACAACACAGATATCCACAACAAATTTTTCTCTAAAAGACAACGGTGATTCACCGTTGTCAATTACTATTTTTCTTGTAGTGTACACTTCTTATCATGTGTTTGTAGAACTCTAAACATAGATGAGAAACATAATATATTCTCAAGAAATTAAGACTGTGAACCACCAGAAAGTTTGGCACAAAAAGAACACTCACCATCGGGCTTATAATTCAATTTCCGCAGCACAGCACAACTTGTTTCGGGTTGAATTAAGTATTGGACTTCTTCAGTTACGAGTTTCCGCTGCAAGATGACAACTCCTTTTCTAATCTTGAATACTATTTCTTCTCAGTCAGTTCTTTCCTACATGGGTTTCCATACTATTAGAAATATCACCCGAATTTGATTGGTGTAGGATGAGTTGCTGGTGGAAGTCTTAAATGGTGACAACAAGGAGTTGGACTAAAGCAGGAGGTGGCAGTTCATGGGTGTTCCATGGTTCTTTCAAACTTATCTATATTAGTTCTATATTTAATCTATATGTATACGTAGTTATAATAGTTTATCACATTAATTAGGATATTGGTTTTAACATATTAGACTTTAGTTATTTAATTAAGATTACTTAATTCACCAATTAACCCAAATGTAATTAAATAACTGATGCGTTAATTAGAAAAAAAAATATTATCAAAATTTTGCATACAAAAATTAAATATAAATATAAATTAAATAAGCTTGATAATAATCAAATCAAATACCTTAAAAGTGACGATTCCAAGTTACCCAGATGTGGGGTCTCACAATATTTTTGTCAATTTCCCTAAATTATGTGGGTCTAATATCACATACGGATTATTAAAACATGTGATTGACTATAAATTTTTTTTTTTTTGACAGAATATGAATTATAATATAAACCCCAAGTTTTGGGCTAAATATAAATGACCAAAAATTATAACAAATATGATAAAAAAAAAAAAAAGGTTTTTGACATAATAACCCCACAATTGGTCCTCTGCTATGCACATTTCATTTCTGTAGCCCATTATTGGCACACTACAACATAAATGACATTAAATAACACAAATTTTGTAGCACTTTTTACATAAGATACATATGTAATACATGTTTGTAACACTTTTTACATTACAATGTTTATGTAACACTTTTGTAGCACTTTATGTAACACTTTTATATAAGTAACACTTTTTAAGTATCACTTTTTTTTGTTATTTCTTTTGTAACGCAATTATGTAACACTTTTATCAATATGTAACGCTTATATGTAACACTTTTATATAAATAACAGTTTTTAAGTATCACTTTGTTTTTGTTATTTCTTTTGTAACGCAAATAGGTATCACTTTATTTAAGAAACACTTTTGCCAACACTATATTTTATTGATTGTAACACTTTTTAAGCTATATTTTAGTAACACAAAATTATATAACTATTATTAAATCATTTCAAAGATTTATTTAATTAATTGATGTCACCAAACCTAAAAATTGTAGACATCATGTACTCTGTTTTTTTTAACTGAATTTTTGTTTTCTTTTTACAAAGTATTTTAGTTTTGCTTTTATTTTTTATTTTTACGAAGGCAATTAATTCCGTCTTAATACTGAGACGGAAAATGCGCATATGTATATATTTTATTATTATTATTTATTTTTTTAATTTTTACTAACGGAGACCAATTTCATCGTTAACCTTTTTTTTATATTTTTTTTACTTTTTTAAAAAAAATTACCAATGAAAATTGATGTTGTTGGTAATTATTTAGGAATTTTTTTCGTCGGTAAATTATTTTTTCTTTATTTTCTTTATTATTTTTTTTACTGTTAGAATTTTTTTATCTGTCGGTAAATTAATTTTATATTTTTATATATTTTTTATTTTTATCGATTGAATATTTATCAGTCGATAAATTTATTTTATATATTTTTTATATTTTTAATTTATTGTGTCATTTAATATATAATATAATATGATTTTCAAACTATATACTATACAATATAAAATTTGATATATACAGTGTATAATATAATTTAATACATATATTATAAAATATAATCTTTATAATATAAAATATATTGTATATACATATAATATATATATATATATATATGTGTGTGTGTGTGTGTGTGTGTGTATGTATATATATATATAAAACAAAGCAAAAGTTCTAATAAGAATCAACTTAGCTTAGTGGCAAATTGCTACTTCCATACATAACAGGTCGTGGGTTCGAATCTACTTGGTGACAAAAAATAGTATTTATACGAGGTGCTAAAACTTATTGTAACACTTAGAAAAATTGTTACTAAAAGCTAATAAAAGTGATACCTTAGACTATAGGTAGCACGGGCAAGTGCAGCGCCATAAAAGTGCTATACCTATTGTCTATAGTAACATTTTATGGCCATTAGGTAACATTTTTTGAGTGTTATCTAATGTCATTTATGTTATAGTGACAGCCCGTGAAAAATATATTGGGACCACGAATAAAACATAATAAACTTCTTTTACAGTCCATTAGGTTTTCCCTAAATCCTAGTTTATAATTCTAGAAAACCCTAAAACACCCACAAACTCACACGTAAACACACACACACACACCCCTCACTACTGACAGTATATCGTTTCATTTTAATTTGTTTTTTTACAGTTATTATTTCATCAAAATTCAATTCCTGTTTAATTTATATTAATCCGAAGTATATATTTAATTTTTTTTTACCTTAGATCTTGCAGTTTTTGTTGTTTTTGTTCGATCATATGTCTTGCAGTTTTGGTTATATTGTTCAATATTTGTTCGATATTTGTTCGATCTTACGTTGATCTCGATAAAACTTTAGATCTATGTTTTTCTTAACTTATGCCTATATATTTATTTTATGAATTTTTTTGCCATTCGATTTCCTTGGAAAATCAAACATTATACCACTAAGTAGCAGTTTCTTCTTGAGGTAAATTTTGGCAAAACCTCTTTGCTGTTGAAAACCATAGCTGATTTTAATATTTTGTTGAGTATACCAATATCTTTAATATGTTTTGTCTACATTTTATTTTTCTAGTATAAATTCATTGTCAGGGGAGAAGTTCTACTACTAGCATGAAGAATTAATAGTCTACAAAAATTTTCTTTCTTCATTATGTTTTTTTTTTTCATATAGATGGTGCATGAAACATTTATATGTTTTAGTCTGAATATTTTTTTTAGACTTGTATTTTGACATAAACATAGAGCATATGTTTTTAGATATAGTTTTTGTTCATATATAAGATAGACTCGTCATAGACTCATATGTCAATTATTAGATTTCATATTAATGCATATTTTTATAGTATTCATACTTAATTTACATTCTCAAAATTAGAGAGACATATACATCGAAACAGAATTTGAATATAAAATAAAAGTGACTAGAAAGCTAAGGCCTGACGTCTTGGCTACATAAACGATTTTTTCTATTAATTTTCATGTTCTTTATGATTATTTAAAGATAAGGAAGGCCTACATGCTGGAAACAAATTAGCCTAAAACAGGTACGAAGCAACATATTTTTCGCTATACATAATGCACACACACTTTTAACATTCATCACATATTCCTAATGGATTTATGCTAACTGAACTGGTAAAGACGGCAGTAACCTAAACAATTAGAACTGCAGATAATTTATAAATGAGGTATGTGCATTTTTGTGCTTTAGAAAAAAAACAAAATAATTAATTAATATAACTCACCTTTTGATGTACTACTGTTGATCTTGCGTCTTGATCTTTATAAATCGGGAGTTCCAATGCCCACTGGAATTTGATTGGATTAGTAAAGAGGCCATTTTCCAGATGTTTTTTTCTTATGTTCAGTTGCTAACAAATGTGTATTTCTGATGATTATTCTTGTATTTGAATTGCTTGTGCAGTATAGTTTTGGTTCACAAATTGTGAGATCTGAAAGACTTGTTGGGTCTATATTGCTTGTAAAATGCATGCTTAATGGACCGTTTGCCTTCCCAATGCAATTTTTAAATTATTGTATTTCAAAAACATCATTATGATTACTATTGTATATTTCCATTTATTTGTTTTAATCGGAAACTGAACAGTTATGCCGAAATACAAAAGTAATTTTCGGTATTACATTACAATTAAATGACTTTCATCAGTTGCCCAATGGGTCTTGAATGACTCAGATTTGGAAAATGGAATAGAATAAATTTATTATATTTTCTGTTATAAAATATGATTGGATAACTTGGGTTGGCTTTTCAAAAGTAAATAATGTGAATTTATATTTCATTTTCTGTTAAATGAATGAAGATATAAGATATTTATTTGTCTGGTCAAGAATATCATTGGATTGGAATTTTTATTCATCATTTTTTGTCTATTAGATAAAATAAAAAGAATGCAGAAACACCAAAAAACTGTAATTGCATGTATATTTATAATACAAATATTATGATATTTTTTATTTTCTTATTTTATAGTTGGTTTAAGCAATAGAATTTATTAAAAGGTATTTTTTATTTTCTTATTTTATAATTGGTTTAAGCAATAGAATTTATTAAAAGGTATTGCTTTGAATTTTGATGCAGCCATTAATGCTGAATTGTATTGCTTTGTAAAATCAAAAAAATTAAAGAAACGACAATGTAATTTAAAATTTATTTTGCAGGAATCAAGACACAAAGTAAACAAAGTAAATGCCAACTATTAATGCTGGTATAATTACTAATGCCACAAAAATATGATGTGTCTAGCTGTTAGTCTGTTACAGATTTACAGTAATAAAGATTACAGTAATAAAGAATAAAGTTAATTAAAAACATGAAGACTAAAAACATGACTTACCATATTTACCAACAGATTTTTGGCGGGAAATTTCCATTATTAGAAACTATCCTGCTTTTATATATTACATAGATAGTTAATTTATATCATTATTTTTTGTGTATATTAAATTATACTTTTTCTATTGAGGATATGGATTGAAATCATAAATATATTTCAATAAAGAACAATAATTTTGAAACTAAAGTTTATGATGTGAGACAAAATATTATTTTTTAATACTCATATTGTTATCCTTATTTAGAATCTTAAAGAACTTTTGTCTTGTTGCAGAGTTTTTGTTCCGTCTTTTTTCTTTTTCTTTGTTAATTTCGATATTTTCGTCCTTTCTTTTAAGCCATAAAGAACAAAATGCACAAGAAAACACTTAAAATAAAACAAAGGTTACTCTTTCTTATACATCTACATTAAAACCAAAACTTTATCTCGTTAGATTAGAAAATATGGATATCATCTAGGTTTAGTTTACTATTCCTTTTTTTATTGGGAGATTTTTATATTATTTTTAATATATTTGCTTTATAATTAAAGGACATCTATTTTGCTGAAACAAAAAATTGTTATGTTTTTTTCATCTTTTTCTTTGTTAATTTTTTAATACTTCCTTTTATTTTTCATGCCATAAAAATATATAACGCACAAGAATACAATTAAAATAAAACAAACAGTGCTAGTGTTTTATCCGCTCTTTTTTATACATCCACATTAATAGTTATTAGTTTAAAAATATTGATATCATCAAGGTTTAGTTAATTTCTTAATTCTTTTTATCAGAGCGTGAGATATATATATATATATATATATATATATATTTTCAATATGTTTCTTTTAAAATATATTATGATAATAATTGAATTTCTAATAAAAATATCATCAAGTTTATTAAATATATATTTGAGTCTAAATTTAGATTTAAAATGTTAAAGGATACATCCATTAAAAACTTACATAAAGATTTTTTAGTTCAAGATTATTTGCATTGCAATCTTAAGTGAGGTTCGTGGATCATGTATTTTGTCCTATTTTTTATTTAATCAAAAGAACTAGGATTAGAATTTTAGTTCTTTTTGTTTCAGTTGTAATTTCATATTTCATTTTCCTCTAGAATTATTATAAATATATTTAATTTCAATTGTTCAAACATACAATATATATATATATATATATATATATATATATATATATATATATAGGGGAGGATCAAGTGAGACCATGTCTCTAGGTGAGACACAATGGACTAATTTCAACCATCCCCCACTATTAATCAATGGGTATGATTTAATAGATAAAAAATATATTAAAATATTAATTTAATCAATATAAGGGTAGTAGGGTAATATAACATAACAAATTAGTTACAAAAATAGAATCAAATCAGTTTCTCTCTCATACATCTCCCAATTTTCTCAATCTCACGTCTCTCTCTCTCTCTCTCTCTCTCTCTCTCTCTCATTCCTCCATTAACGCAAATAAAGAAAATTGTGAAGAACTCGAAAATTACAGTTCATGAAAATTACGAGGAGAAAAAACAAGAAAAGTCGGTGCAATATTACGGAGAAATAACGAACATTGAGTTGAAAACTAAATATGCAACAAAACTCAACTAAATATGCATTATCCGAAAACTATCTATGCGGCGTAAAACAACTAATATGTAGTACGGTATATCCAACTATGCAAAGGCGTCATAAACTATGCAACAAAATCAACTAACTATGTATTATCTAGAAACTATCTATGCATTGTGGAATAACTAAATATACGATACATTATGTAACATCCCATTTTTATAATTTCCAAAAGCAATATACCATTTTCATAACTAAATATACATTATATTGAACCTATTTATGCGATGTAGTATAACTACATATGCGATGACGTTATATTCAATTATGTCTTGTTTTTGTAAAAGCAGTGCCAACAAAATAACTAAATATGCATTATTTGATGTCTAATTATGCAGAGAAGAACCCTAACTATCTTTGTAAAATAAAAATATTTGGAAAGATAATGAGTTCCTTAAAATCCGCCACAAAATCCGCGAGTATCAATTTCAGCCCATAAAATCATTGGGACCACTAATTTGAATTACAAAATTACAATCTTACCCTTAAAATCAGCGAAAATTAAGAAATAATTAAAAAAACTGAATTAATCACATCCCTTCATTTTTTAAGATCAATGGGTAAGATGAGTCCACACTGTCTCACCTAGGGAGGGTGGTCTCATTTGAACCAAATTCTATATATATATATACTGACTAAAATGATCTCATACAAAGTCTTTTATATAAGCTTATAAGATATGGTTGGAAAACTTTCGGAATGTAGTTTCATATAAAATTCATAATATATAAACCTTTAAAATATTGTAAAAATTACAATTGAAAGAAAACATAAGAAAATTTGGGATATAAAAGGTCACTCACTTGTCTTGTAACTAAACAAAAGCTAAAATAAATTCCAAATTACTTAATTGTCCCTAAACTTAACTATGTTGAAGGGATATTTTGTCCAATCAAAAGTTTCAAGAAACCATTCCACCTATTCACACTTTTTATATTAGTATAGATATAGAAAATGAGCTAGAAAGTTCTTACCCCGGATTCAATGTTTTCTACTACTCTTCGTAGGCCTTTTTTGCTAGCTTATGGTTACATTAGACACATATTTTTGTCTTCTTCTTTTTTGGTGGGGGGGGGGGTTGAGGCCAACGGTGGATGATTATTTGATGAAATCGCGTTGGATCCCGGGGGCTGATTCTTCTGTGGATTATTGGACGGACAATTGGCTTGGTTATATCATTATGGACAAGATTGTATACTGAGTATCAGATTCACTTCCAGAACCCCATCTCAGGCTTCTTCTTTGATAATACCTGGTACTTCACTATGTCGTTTGTTGAGGCTTATTTGTATATTATTCGTGATATCGTCCGTTGTCCGATTCCTCCGGATTCCTCAGATAAACAGGTGTGGACTCATTCTATGTACGGACGTTTTCTTCTAAATCGGCATATGCTTTTTATGGTCCTCTTTTTCCATTGTTAAATGTGGTTCTTGGATTTGGTCTCCTCACATCCCAGAAAGATGGTCGGTTGTTGTTTGAAGGGCTATCTACGGACGCCTGGCAGTCTTGGACGCCCTCCGCCATCGAGGATTTATTGGTCCTTCTTCTTGTGGTCTTTGTTATTCTCACTCGGACTCGATTGATCATCTCTTTGTTTCTTGTGAATTTGAAGGAGCGCTTTGGGATTGGATTGCTGAATCATATGCTGTGGTTTTTTGTAAAATCTATGGCTTCAATGAATTCCTAGTTCATGTGATGGAATTTCATTTTAATGATCAGATTTCTTTTTTATGGAAGGTGGCGATCATATCCTGCATATGGCTACTCTAGCACATTCAGAATGATGTGATTTTCAATGACAACAAATGGCCTATGGACGCGGCTCTTGTTCAGTTGAGGGTGATGATTATTGAGTCCGCATATCTTGATAATGGTCGGATGAATAATGGTCGGACATAAGAGTGCTAGAGTAAGTAAACCCCTTGAGGTTGGCTTGCCATCTGGAGATTCAATAACAACTGACTCAATAAATAAGGATGTTGAAGTGAATATAGGGGGAAAATATCTTAAAGCTGATCTATACATAATTAAGATGAAGGATTTCAATGTAATCTTAGGTATGAATTGGCTTAGTAGATATCAGGCAGACATTAAGTGGCACGAGAAAGAGATAATATTCAAACTGCCAGGAAATGATGAGATAAAATTCTATGGGATTAAGTCTAAGGCAGTACCACGAGTGATATCGGCAATGAAGGCAAGAAAGATGTTGAAAAAGAAAAATTGTCAAGGATATCTAGTGAGTTTAGTAGATACCTCGACACCCGAAGTGACACTAATGACGTACCAATTGTGCAAGAATTTTTGGATGTATTTCAAAAGACTTGCAGGCCGAATTCCTCAGATCGCCAGGTCGAATTTGGAATAGATTTGGTACTGGGTCAGCTATATCTATATCTAAGGCACCTATAGGATGGGCGCAAAGGAGTTACAAGAGTTAAAGGCGCAAATACAAGAACTTTTGGATTTGGGATTTATTAGACCTAGTGTATCACCGTGGGGAGCACGATTCTGTTTGTAAAGAAAAAGACGAGTCTCTTAGAATGTGTATCGATTATAGAGAACTTAATCGACTCACAGTGAAGAACAAGTACCCACTACCGAGGATTGAAGACTTGTTCGATCAATTGAGAGGTGCCAGACACTTTCTCTAAGATTGACTTGAGATCAGGATATCATCGATTAAAAATTAAAAGAGTGATATTCCAAAAATGGAATTTAGAACTCGATATGGACATTACGAGTTTGTAGTAATGCCATTTGGGTTAAGTAATGCACCCAGTATTCATGGACTTGATGAATAGAGTGTTTCATACGTATCTAGACCAATTCCTCATAGTCTTTATAGATGATATACTTGTATATTCAAAGAATAGAGAGCAACACACTGAGCACTTAAGAATAGTGCTAGAAACACTTTGCAAGGAAAAGTTATATGCGAAATTCAAGAAATGTGAGTTTTGGCTAGATCGAGTGGTGTTTCTTGGACATGTAATCTTTGCTCAAGGAATTGAAGTGGACCGGTTAAAGTTGAAGCGATCAACGAATGGAGTGCACCTACGAATGCAAATGAAGTTCGCAGTTTTCTAGGTTTGGCAGGCTATTATCGGAGATTTAATGAAGGATTCTCAAAAATAGCTGCGCTTATGACTCGACTGACAAGAAAAGGGGAGAAGTTTCAATGGAATGAGAAATGCGAAGAAAGTTTTCAGGAGTACTTGAAGCGAAGGCTAAACGCATCGTATTAACAACTTTGACCCCACTAAAGCTTTTATTATCTATAGTGATGCATCAAAACAAGGTTTGGGATGCGTGCTAATGCAACATGGTAAAGTGGTTGCCTACGCCTCAAGACAATGAAGCCACATGAGTTAAATTATCCTACTCATGACCTAGAGTTAGTTATTTGTTGTAGTGCATGCATTAAAGATCGGCGCCATTACCTATATGGAGGAAATGTGAAATCTTCACGACCACAAAAGCTTGAAATATTTGTTTACTCGAAAAGAGCTAAACATGAGGCAAAGAAGGTGGTTGGAATTGGTGAATGACTATGCTTGCACTATCAGCTATCATCCGGGTAAAGCTAACGTTGTAGCTGATGCATTAAGTCGTAAAAAAAAGGAGAAATGTCAAGTTTGATATCTGAGCGAGAACATCTTGTGAGAGAATTCACGAGAATGAGAATTAAAGTAGTGGTGCCACCCAAAAGCAGAGAGATAATACTAGCATCTTTAGTGGTGCAACCTACTCGAGAGAGAAGATAAAAAAGCTCAACCTCGAGATAAATTTTTGAGCAAAATGAAAGAAAAAGCTCGTGAAGGGATAGTAAAAGGATTTGTTATAACAAATGATGGTACTTTGACTTATGAAGGGAGATTATGCGTTCCTAAAGAAGAAAGACTTAGAAAAGAAATTCTCGAAGAAGCTCACTGTACGCCGTACACAGCTCACCCTGGAGGTACCAAAATGTATCGAGATTTAAGAGAAGTATTTTGGTGGTGAAGTATGAAAAGAGACATTGGAACTTATGTAGAAAAATGTTTGACTTGTCAGCAAGTTAAAGCCGAACACCAAAGACCATCTGGTTTGTTCAAACCATTTGACATTCCAGAATGGAAATGGGAGCACATAACTATGGATTTTGTGGTAGGGCTTCCACCATCAGTTAAGGGAAACAAGGTTGTTTGGGTTGTAGTAGATCGGTTAACAAAGTCATCTCATTTCCTACAAGTTAAGACGACGTTCAGTATGGAGCGATATGCACAAATTTATATTGAGGAAATAGTAAGACTTCATGGAGTTCCTGTGTCAATTGTTTCAGATAGAGATACGCGTTTTACATC
Source organism: Rehmannia glutinosa (assembly GCA_016081115.2). Lineage (NCBI taxonomy): Eukaryota > Viridiplantae > Streptophyta > Magnoliopsida > Lamiales > Orobanchaceae > Rehmannia > Rehmannia glutinosa. The sequence continues at coordinate 56,517,180 of CM071927.1, read as the reverse complement.
TAAGTTTTGGAAAAGTCTACAAAGTGCATTGGGAACAAAGCTAAATTTTAGTACGGCTTATCATCCACAAACAGATGGGCAATCTGAAAGGACTATACAAATATTGGAAGATATGTTGAGAGCATGTGTGCTCGACTTAGGAAGTAATTGGGAAACATTATTACCTTTGGTGGAATTCCCTTATAACAACAGTTATCAAGCGACTATTGGGATGGCTCCATACGAGGCGTTGTACGGAAGATAATATAGATCACCATTATATTGGAGCGAAGTTGGTGAAAGAAACATTTTGGGGCCTGAATTAATTCGACAAACTATTGAGAAGATAGCTATGATACAAGATCGAATCAAGATGGCTCAAGATAGACAAAAGTCGTATGCTGATAGACGGAGAAAACATATACAGTTTGATGAGGGAGAAAATATATTTCTGAAAGTAGCTCCTATCAAAGGTGTTATTCCATTTCGCGAAAAGGGAAAGCTGAAAGTAGCATTACCACCGAGTCTATGGTGTGTGCACAATGTTTTTCACGTCTCTATGCTAAGAAAGTACGTTCACGATCCAAGTCACATCGTGAATTATAAGGATCTGACAATCAACAATGATTTAACTTATGAGGAAGCACCAGAAGCTATTTTGGAATGCAAGATTCACCATTTGAGAAATAAAGATATTGCTCTGATCAAAGTACAATGGAGACGTCATGGCAGAAATGAAGCTACTTGGGAGCGTGAAGAGGAAATTCGTGTCAAGTACCCAAGTTTTTCAATTCCAGGTAAGATATCGAATTTCGAGGACGAAATTTTATTTAAGGAAAGTATAATGTGATAACAGAAAAAAATATATATATTATAAACAGGGGTTATTTTAGAGGTTAGCTAGGGGTTAGTTTAGGGGGTGAGTTTAGGGGTTATTTTAGAGTATTTAGGGGTTAATATTAATTACTATAAATTGGTGTAATTTCATACATAATTTTACACCCAAATTTGCATATTATTAAGGTAATGATATTTTCTCTCTAATTATTATTCAAGTTTCATATATATCAATATATATATATATATATATATATATATATATATATATATATTCAAAATTCACAAGCTTCTTTCAATATTTTTCACAAATTCTTTCATTAATTAGTTTAATTTATTAAAATCACATATTAATTATAATTTTATTTAATGTAGAAAATGAAGGGATCGAGGATTAGAACTTTTATTGTTCATTTTTCTACATCGAATATCTGCGATTATTAAGGTAGGGATTTCTATAGTATTTGTCTTTATTTAATGTTTCATGATTGTACTTCATTGATTGAAATATATGTCAAGAGGAAATAAATTCATATAAACTAGGGGCCATGAAAAGGGTCAGGGATCAAACGATATCTTGAGGTGAACCCGCAATGCTATATGCGAAGGCGGCGGTCGAGAGGAAAAAGAGGAAATGAATGAATTTTTTGTTGTAATTATGTGAATGTTTTTCATGTTATATTAAATATTGTGAGATATATCCCTCTTCGAGCGAGATGAAGCTCACCCCTATTATTATCATGACTTTCGAGGTTGAGGAATTGGTGAAGATATGATGTTGTGGATGGTGGAATAAATCATGCTATATTTTAAATAATTATGACCGGACTAAATTTTAAATTTATGTCTTTAATTTTTCTGGTTTATGCTTGGAACAATTGTTGGATATTTTAATTTGGAAGATGTATTATTATTATTATTATTATTATTATTATTATTATTATTATTATTATTTATTATCATTATATATTTTTTAAGAATTAAAATTCTAAATCAACTTTTTGATCATTATTGGGATCACTTTAATTTATAAATTTATGTTTTCTTAAAAATATTTTTTAGAATACTTTAATTTCATAAAATTGAGTCAATTCTGACTTGTGATTAGGATCCTTCTTTTCTTTTTTATATTATTTTTGATTTTATTAAAAAAAAAGAAAAAAATGTGAGTCCCGATCGAAGCCGATCAAGTAGCTTAAAGTTGGGGCCTCGTTAAAACCTTCCAAGGTAAAATCAACCCTTGTGGAGAAAAACCCTAGAAAAAAAAAAGTACCCCAGTAAATCGTTCATAAGGAAATTATCCACATAAATCGCCCATAAAGAAATAAAGAACAACTCAAGAACAGGGCTATCTAACAAAATCTTCGGGAACAACCAACATAATCTTCATTGAGGATATTCTTGATGCCCTTGCAGGATTGTCCCACCAAGTCAAAGAATCGTGAAGCTTGCTTAGACAATCAGCCACTCTGTTACCCTCCCGATAAATATGAGACACCACACAAACTCCATCTGGGAAAGTAGGTGCAGCGTGTAGCACCATCTTCCAAGAAACCGCCAAGGAACTGACCCTCGCCTGCTAAATAAATCGACTACATAAGTCGAGTCGCTATCCTTTGTTAAAAGCAAAAGAAATAGCGATCATGGATGCCAAAATTTCAGCCTCAAATGCATAACCAATGCCACAATACTCGACAAAACCACCCCAAAAAAATCCTCTGTGCATACGGAAAACCCCAGCCGCAGTGAACAACCCGGAGAACCCAGAGCACATCCATCCATGTTAACCTTAATCCAACCTGGCAGGGATAAATGCCAGTCGACCTGGACTATTTTGGGGGCCCTGCGCGGACGGCCCAACACCTTGAGACGCCTAAGAAAGAAGAGATCCTACTGTATTGTTCACGCAACTCTGATCAAACATAGAAGACTCCACAATAATCGACTGGAGCTGAACCAGAGATGCCTCCTCTGACCACTTCTTGTCATTAAAAATAACATCATTACGGATGTACTAGATAAGCCAAATACAAGAGATTATGGCAGCCCGCCACAAGAAAGAAAGTTGATTGCTCAATAGAACATGCATAGCCTGCACCATAAGCTCATTAAAATTGTGAAACGTATGAAAATTGATCTCAAAGGACTGAAAAATCCAAGACCAAAGGGCCCCTGCAAAAGCACACGAGACAAAAAGGTGGTCAATAGAGTCAGAGTAAGAATAGCACAAATAGCAAGCCGAAGGGCCAATGAACCCTCAAAGTCTTAGAATATCCAGAACGATGAGACAATGGTGAATAGCCCACCAAACAGTGATGGAACGACACTCAGGAATGTGAGGAGACCAAATCCAACTACCCCATCGGACGGTTGGAGATATTGTCACGGTTATTGATTGTGCTCATGAAAATGATGAAATAAGTATTGCCAAACATATTGCAAGTGATACAATGCTCCAAGAAGCTGAAGGTAATATGCTACTCATTTTTTGTCACTTAAGTTTTTGAAGTATTTCTTTTCAATAAAAAGTATCATATTTCTAACCAAAAGAACTCATCATTCTCATAATTCTCAATAATGCCAATGAGCTAGGAACACTTTGTTCATTGAAGATGAAGATGGGTTTGATGTGAGTGATTCTCTTCTTCATTTAACAAGGAAAACAATGATATGAATCGGTTGTATTGTCATCATTCTGATGTTATTGGGTTTAATGTTTGGAAATCAACTATCAGAAGATCTAAAGGTGAAGTGGGTATTGTCATTGAGAAATATTATGTCTGTTCTTCTGCTGGACTTAAGAAATCTACTAATACACAAAAGAAAAAGACTAATATTACACGTAGGGCATGTAAAGCTTCATTGTGAGTAAAATTAAATGGGGATGGTCTTTATTAGGTTGTTCATCATATTGTAGAACATAATCATCACCTAACTAGAAAAGAGTGGAGCCATCTTGATCGTTCTAAAAGAGTTATTACATATGAGAAAGACAAAGCTATTGAGGATATGATATTTTGTGGCACGAGAGAGACCTAATCTTATCTAATGGTGCATGATGTAGGAGGAGAACAGTGCATTGACCATACTCTGAAAGATCATTTAATTTTTGTTAATCGTTTGAATTTGAAGGCAATAGAAGGAGGCGATGCACAAACACTGATTGATATCTCATATCAACAAGATGTTGAAGAGGTGGACTTCTTTTTCAGAGTGAGATTAGATGAAATGGGCAGATTATGTAATGTATTTTGGAGGGATTCTATGATGAAGGAAGACTACAAAATATATGGCGATATTTTAGTATTTGGCACAACATATCGCACAAATAAGTACAATTTGATTTGTGCGCCTTTTGTTGGGGCCAATAACCATTGAAAAAATGTCATGTTTGGTTGTTCTTTCTTATCTAATCATGAAATGACTGAATCGTTTGAGTGGCTTTTTAAAGTTTTACGAAATCAATGGGTGGAAAATATCCTGTAACTTTGTTCACTATCAGGACCAAGCAATCAACAATGCAATAGAAAAGGTATACTTTATGACAAAAAAAAGATACTTTTGTTAGGAAAAGTGATACTTTATATAAAAAAATAGATACTTTTCCTCAGAAAACAGATGCTTAATTTTTGTTTTCTTTTTTCTGTGTAGGTTTTCCCTCAAACAACACATATGCTATATATGTGGCACCTTCACCAAAATGCTATAAGTTGGTTTGGACGGCTGAAACAAAATAATTCTTTCAAGGAAGCATTCAATAAATGTTTGACTAGTTGCATTGATGAAACTGACTTTGAAGCTTGCTGGAAGCCTATGATATTGGAGTATGAGTTGCATAATGATTCTTGATTTCGACGTATGTATGATTTGAAGGAGAAATGGTATACTACACTAAGCAGTTTTTTTGCCTGTGGGAATATTATATTCACAAGGGAGCGAGAGTACATACATTACAATATGATTAAATGCAATGAAAACAATAACTTTGACTGAATTTTATGGCATTTTCCAGGAAACAGTGAAGTGTTGGAGGAACAATAAAAAAGAATATGAATTCCAATGTTCAAGATCAATACCAACGCTGGTACTACTATTGACTGGAATGTTGAAACATATTGCAGAGGTATATATACTGATACTTTATAAAGATACTCACTGCATCAATTTACGTATTGAACAAAACATCATAGTTTATGACATTTCATTGTCAAGTGATGGAGACTGTTGTCATCGTGTGGTGTATGATTGTTTAAATATCCTCATAAACTATTATTGTAAGAAATTCGAGGAGTTTGGTTTACTCTGTTGTCATGGCTTAAGAGTATTTCATATGCATTCTATCTCCAAGATTTCTGAGTGTTACATTGTCAAAAGATGGACAAAATTATCAAAATAGAGCTGTGGAAAAAGTTCAACAAGATAGTTGAAAGTTCTCATAAACCTAAGGATTCTGTTCCTTGGCGGTATCAAATGGCACGAACGTATTGCAATATTTTTTAAAATGCCATGACAATGAGGAGGCAAAAATAACTATTAAAGATGGCTAAAATAGAAATTCTATAGCTGTTGATGTGTTGATGGATACATTGAATTCTCCGAAGCAAAATGATGTTTTTAATTCTTCTAATACTATACTAGATACTACACATTCAATTACAAAAGGGATAAACGAAAGGATCAAGGGGCATTTAAAAAAAATAAGAGAAGTAATGATACAACAAACTCACAGCAGACTCCTAACCCTCAACTATTTTAGTAATTATTTTTGTATAAAAAATATGTTACTATTGTTACATTGATTGTTTTAGTATTAAATTCTTAGGTCAATGTTTTAATACCACTATAATCTCTTTTAGTTTTAATATATTGGTAACGAGAAAAGGTGATACTTTAATAAGGTGATACTTTTGCAATTTTAGGTTCTTTCATAAATCATTTTAAATAAACAATGATATTTTTAACCCATAAAACCGATACTTTTTCAACAAAAAGTGATACTTTGATTAGGTAATACTTCATCAAATTTTCGTTCTTACTTTAATAAATCATTTGAAAAAAGAAGTGATACTTTTAACCCAGAAAATGATACTTTTTGAACAAAAAGTGATATGTTGATAAGGTAATACTTTTGTAATTTTATGTTCTTTCATAAATCATTTGTAACAAACCGTGATAATCCAAAAATCGATACTTTTGAATAGAAAGTGATACTTTTCAATTAATGGTTCTCTTTATATCCAGTCATTCAGTTCCTAAATTTATTGAGTACTTTTTTCACAGTATGTACTTTGTTTTATTTTTTGCAATTACAATGCCCAATTGCTATAATGATATTTTAGCATGACATTTGCAATCACCGGTTTAAGTATTATAAAAGACTTGTACATAATTTGAATAATAATAACATCCATTAACATACATCAAAATATACTACTTGGAATACTAGTCAATGCTTGCAATGTAACATACTTCATCTAACCCATTACCAATCTATATTATTTGCAATACTAGTCAATGCTTGCATTACTAGTCAGTAAACAAAAAAAACACAACAAAACACAAAAAAGAGTATGTTTCTCCCAATTTACCTGTCATCCTCTAAAGAACCATATACATCCGTCAATTGGCTTGTTCATTTATAAATTTAAGTGCAACTTTCTCGATTTGCACTTTGATTTCATTTAAATTGCTAAGAACAATTTTTGAATAGTAAGAAGCCCTTAATTTGTGTCATTCACCGACCTTCAGTGAAAACAGAATAAAATCAGGTAAGGAGATAATACTTTTCTACAATTCAATCTTATAACAAAAACGAAAAGATTCAATCTTACGCAAATCTGGATATGAGTACACATGCCCTTTGAAATCTTCCATGTGGTGCATTAAGAAAATATCACAATCAATATTGCTTAAACTTCTTTGCCAAGGAAAATGTACATTCTCAAATCTATATTGCCCAACATTTTTAGCTTTGGGATGATACTTCTCCTTCAACAAAATACACATTTCTCTTTGCTGAAAATAAATCGAAATAAACAATAAGAACAATTTACCTTTCCAAAAAGTTATCAATAATAAAACCAATTAAATAACTTACCACCAATTTTGCAAGATTGAAATAGTTAGGAGCAACATCTTCATTATGCACTAGGTTGTCGAGATATTTAGACTTTTCCATCAACAAAGTTGATGACAACACAAAATAAATGTTTCATGTAGCAAATTAGTATAAAAGTTTGAGGATATTTTTTTTGCCCTCCGAACTATTCGAGTTTTTCGACTTCCCCACATAAACCTTTTTAGGACACTTTACCTCCTGATCTTCACGAGTTTTGCACGTAGCCTCCTGGGACACTCTGCTGTTGGAATATTCCACCGGAATCTTGTCATGTCCCATGCATGTGGGAGAAAATTTGTCATTTGACTCAATTTATACTAATGTTATTGTTAGGAAATTAATTGTATAGATTTTGATGATGCTTAGAAAACTTAGTATTATAAAGTTGGCACCCCAATTTATGTATGTAAATTCAACTTTGTAATAGTTAGAATATTAGCTAGGTCGTCAAGCAACTAAGTTGAAGATGCAGAAAACTTGATCTTCTCTGAGTGGCAGTTGAGTGGTCAAGAAGAGTTTCAGTCAAGTACATTAGTTGTATCTTTCAGAAGACTTACAGCAGAGTCATCCAAGGAATTAAGAAGAGGACTCAATTTATGGGGTAAAGCAGCTGAAGGACTTAGAGAAAGCTGACGAAGTCCGTTGGGAAGAAAGTCAAAGACTTACCCATTTTGGTAATGGAGACAGACTGCAAGCTTAAAAGTTATCTTGCTGAAAGACTGCAAGTGGCAGGAACCAATGGAATGCTTGCAGAACTCTGGCTCTTTTCAGACGGCTTCAGGTAGTTAATACAAGGGCTGAGTCAACGTCAAATGCTACAAGAACAAGACAAGCCAACGAACAAGAAGTGAAAGTTTGAAATTGTCTATCTCTTCAACGGACAGATTTCAAACTCACTATAAAAGGCTAAGGAATTTTCAAAGAGTGAACACATTTTGAATCCAAGCAATCTGCAATACTCTCTCAAGCAAAAATTCTCAATCCTCAGGCTTGAAACTCAAAGTGATTTTATCCAACACAACCTTGTGAAAGATAGAAGTCATTGTTAGAAAAATATTTTTATCATGATTTTGATGATTTTATATAAATGAGTTTTTATACCAAAACAATGTCACCAAATATTGTCTAAAAGCTTCAAAACATTTTAAGTGATTTTTACTAAGTTTTTGAAGCATCTCTTGAATTTTATTTTTGGCAAATATTGGACAACTTTTCTGTGTTGAGGTCAATCGGTCGCCCTATATGGCAACTCGTACCTGAAAGTTATATTTTGAAATAGAACCGAAACAAAGAAGAAAATGAGGGATGGCGACCGGTTGACCTCATGGTCGATCGGTGCCTGGAGTGTTCTATTTCTCTCTCTCTCTCTCTCTAACTCAAGAGGGATTGGTCAAACACGAGAGGGACCGGTCGAACCCCCTAGCCAATCGGTCACCCTCCCCATTCGACCGGTCCAACCCCCAGGGCAACCCATGTCTAATCCCAGATTAACATTTTAAACTTTCAAATTTTCAACATTGCGACCGGTCGACCTTTGATTTTTGACAACAAAATTCTATCCGTTAGTAAGCCATTATCTGATAGATCTACTTTATCATTCTTAACCATTTTTTGTAGATCTCTTGATCCTTCTTTTGTAGACAAAAGTGCAGATGGAGGAGCCTATGTTGGAGATCCAATCTTGAATCTCTCCTATAAATAGATGAAAGATTTGAAGGATCAAATATATAAGACAAGCATACAAAGCAACAAGAAAAATCAGCAAAATTCTTATTCGTCCTTGTCAGTATTCTTGTTGTATTTAGCCTAAGCTTTACACTTGCACATCTTGAGTATTAGGTTTCCTTCTACACTTGCACTTTTGAGTTATAATATTTTCAAACAAAGTGTAATCTTGATTGTAATTCTCAAATAATCCAAAACAAGAAATCCTTGTTAGTGTTCTTGTGGTAAGAACACACTTGGTTGATTCTAGGTGTTGAAGAGTTTGGTGCTCTTCATTGTTGAAGACAATTGTGGTAATCTTCATAGGTGGTGTTGTAAGAAGAGGGTTGTACTCTTCAAGGTAAAGGTTGTATTTGTTTGGTATCAATAAACTTTTCCTTTTTGAAATCCATTTGGACATACCGGGTTGTAGTGGATTAGGCCCCAGGTAAGTTGAACCACTATAAATCATTATGTGCTGATTTATTTTTTGCATTTCTATTTCTTCACCATCTTCATATTCGAGAAAGAGAGCACAAATTGGAAAATCAGAAAAATCTATTCACCCCCTCTAGATTTTCGTAGCCACTTGGACTAACAAGTGGTATCAGAGCCAAACTCTTTGGCAAGCTCGTTTAATCTTTGCCAGTAAAGAGGAGATCCATGGCTACGAACAAAAGCTACCTCATAATCGGCGCCTCCACCAACAAGCGACCACTATTCGACGCCAACAACTATGCTTTTTGGAAAGAACGAATGGAATGCTTTCTACAAGGTTGTGGTTTTGATATTTGAAACGCGATTATTGAAGGGATAGCTCAACTAACAAAGAAGTAGTAGGATGGAACTACGGCCCTCAAGAGTCTCAAAGAAATCTATGAAAACGACAAGAAAGCTTTCTCTCTAAACGCAAAGGCTTTAAATATTTTACATTGCTCACTCACCACCACCGATTACAACTAGATTAGAGGGATAAGATCAGCACATGAAGTGTGGGAAAAATTAGAAACCATTTATGAAGGTACAAAGAAAGTTAAACAAGCTAGAAAAATAGTGCTTGTTAAAGATTTCAAAAACTTTATAATTCTCGAGGGTGAAGGAATTTCAAAAATGGTGGAAAGGCTAGACAACATCATCAATCCCCTATAGGCGCTCGGAAAGGTCATCTCGGAGGAAGATAAGGGAACCAAAGTATTGAATGCTCTTCCCAACTCATGGTCCGAAAAGGTGACAACTATAACGGAAGCTCAAAACCTTGAGACTCTCAAGTTTGATGAGCTTATTGGAAATATTCTTATCTATGAAGTCTATCTCAAGGAAAGAAGAATTCCAAACCATCAACCTCACAATCGGGTATGCAATCTATTCCTAAGGGTCTTGCTTCAAATAATTTCTATTATGCTAGTGATGAGGATGATGAGGAAACTGCCACCCTTGTTCGAAAATTTGCTAAATTTGTCAATAAAAACAAGGCAAGAAAAGCTAGAGACAACTCTTTCTTTAAATGCGGGAAACCCGGGCACTTTATAGCCGATTGCCTAAAATTGGCGGAGGAGGAGAAAAAGAAGAAAAAGCCTTTTCTGAAAAAGAAGGCTCTCAATGCGGATGCCAAAACGTGGGGCGAACTTCTTGCAATATCCGACGACGAAGAGAAAACCGAACATGGTTTATGGCCATACACGATGATAATAACGAGGTACTAGGGGCAATAACAATCACACAAGATTCCAAATGGCTCATGGACAACGGATGTTCGTGCCACATGATCGGAAAAGAAGAACTGTTTACCAACATCAGGCTCCAAAGAGAAGGGATGGTCATGTACGGGAATGGCAAAGGCAAAATTCTTGGCAATGGAGATATTGATAATTCTTCTTTCTCTCTTTGTGATGTTTTATTAGTACAAGGGCTCAAGTTCAATTTGATAAGTGTAAGCCAACGTTGTGATTCAAATTATGATGTTTTTTTTAACAAAGAAAAATGTCTTATTCTTAAAAATGGTAAAATTATTTTGAAGCTAGTAGAAAAGTCAATCTTTATAAAATTTGTACAAGTGATTTGGTTAGTCAAAATATTTCTTGTCTTGTCGCCAATAACGATTTAACTAGTTTATGGCATAGGCGACTTGGACATGTTGGATACAAAAAAATACAAAAGATTTACAAAAACCAACATGTCAAAGGACTACCAAAATTAAATTTTGAAAATCTTGGCTTATGTGACACTTGTCAAAAGAACAAATTAGTTAAAAGTGGTTTTAAGCCCAAAAATAAAATTTCCACAACCAAGCCTCTACATCTACTTCATCTTGATTTGTATGGGATATTGGCACCGAAAGTCTAAGTGGAAAATATTACACCTTTGTTATAGTTGATGACTTCTCTAGATATACTTGGGCTATATTTTTGCAAATAAAAGTGACGCTGCTAATGAAATTGCTAAGTTGTTTAGACTTATAGAGAATGAAAAAGAAGATACTATTAAATTTATAAGGAGTGCCCGAGGAGGTGAATTTGATGGTGATTTTAGAATATTGTGTGAAACCAAGAGGTATGCACATAATTTTTCGGCTCTAAGAACTCCTCAACAAAATGGTGTTGCCGAGATAAAAAATCGGACTCTTCAAGAAATGTGTCGGTCTATGCTCAACGAATTTTCACTTCCAAAATATTTTTGGATCGAAGCCGTCAACATCGCTGTTATGTCATAAACCAAGTATATCTTCATCCCAAGTTGAATAAAGCACCTTATGAGCTTTGGAAAGGAAGAACTCCAAATATTAGCTATTTCAAAATATTTGGTTGTAAGTGTTTTATTTTGAACACCAAGGATCAATTGGACAAACTTGATCCTAAGGCTGATGAAGGGTTTATAACAAGACTAGCATGGTGGTCGAGGAGTCTATTCACGTTAAATTCAATGAAGCCTCTGGGGTTGAAAGAGTCCCAAATGATGATTGTGATGAATAAGATGAAGTTGGACCAATTGTTCCAAATGATACTCAAAATGATCAAGCTTCCACATCAAATGATCAACCCTCAACTTCTAATGTTCAACAAGAGGATAAAGGTGATAAGTTGGATCTTCCCATGGCATTGAAATTTAAAGGAGATAATCCAAAAGATTTTATAATTGGGGATCCTCTGGACAAAGTAATGACTGGAAGGAAATTTGACGGAAAAGCTCTTATATCCCAAAAAGAGCCTAAAAATGCTAAGGAAGCCATTGAAGATGAAGATTGGTATCTTGAGATGCAAGAAGAGTCGAATCAATTTGAAAGATATAATGTTTGGGAATTGGTACCTTATCCTCCATCACAAACAATTATTGGCACAAAACGGGTATTTTGAAACAAACTCGATGATCAAGGAAACATAGTTCGAAATAAAGCAAGGTTAATAGCTCAAGGGTATTGTCAAGAAGAAGGTATTGATTATGATGAAACTTTTGCACCCGTAGCGTGTTTAGAATCTATTCGTATTTTACTTGCCTACTCTTGCTTTAAAAATTTCAAACTTTACCAAATGGATGTTAAATCCGTTTTTCTAAGTGGTTTTATTCAAGAAGTCTATATAAAATAACCTCCGGGAAAGTTGAAATGTTTATAAACTTAAAAAGGCCTTATATGGTTTAAAACAAGCACCCCGAGCTTGGTATGATAGACTTAGATCTTTTCTTTTGCAAAATGGCTTTTCAAGAGGTAAAGTTGATACTACACGTTTTGTTTTTGAAAAAGGGCAAGATTGCCTATTAGTGCAAATTTATGTTGATGATACAATTTTTGGTGCTACTAATGAATCTCTATGCAAAAAAATTTCTAAGCTTATGCAAGGTGAATTTGAGATGAGTATGATTGGAGAACTTAATTTCTTCCTTGGGCTTCAAATAAAGCAATGCCAAGAAGGTATTTATATATCTCAATCCAAATACACCAAAGAGCTTCTAAAAAAGTTTGAAATTGAAGAAGGAAGAACCGTTGCTACTCCTATGGAAACAAATATCAAACTAAATAAGGACGAGAAAGGTAAATCGGTAGATCAAACCAAATATCGAGGTATGATTGGTAGTTTACTTTATTTAACCGCAAGTAGACCCAATATTCTTCATGCCGTATGCCACGCTCGATTCCAAAGCAATCCTAAAGAATCACATTTAAGTGCCGTCAAACGTATTTTTCGATATTTAAAAGGCACTATTTATTATGGTTTATTTTATACAAAGAATGAAAGTTTTTCTTTAAAAGGATATAGTAACTCGGATTATGCCGACAATATTGATGATCGTAAAAGTGCATCCGGCTCATGTCAAGTTTTAGGCGATTGCCAAGTCTCTTGGTTTTCAAAGAAACAAAATTGCGTATCATTATCCACGGCCAGAGCCGAATATATTTCCGCGGTTTTTTGTTGCACACAATTACTTTGGATGAAACAAACACTAGCAGATTATAAAATCTCTTTTGAAAATGTTCCTATTTTTTGTGATAACACGCCCACTATAAATATTTCACAAAATCCGATTCATCATAATCGAACCAAACATATTGAGGTTCGACATCATTTTTAAGGGATTGCATTTCAAAACGAAAAATTGAGATGAGGTTTGTTCCGTCTCAAGATCAACTTGCGGATATTTTTACAAAACCGTTATCCGCCGACTCTTTTACCTCTATTCGAGCTCGTTTAGGCATAATGCATATTGAATAAAGTATATATTTACATTTTTGATGCATTTTAAAAGTTTTGGGGTGAAAAATCAATTTTTCAAAACATTGAAAACTGAGACAGAAGAATAGGTACCAATCGACGGGGTCATCGACCTGTCCAGGGACCGATCGCACCCCCCTCGATCGGTCGACTTGCCTTATACCAGAGATTAAAAGCTTTCTGTCTCACGTCTGTTTCTCATTTTTCTTCATAGCCCCATTTCGAACCCTAAGCTTGTCTTCTCTCATTTCTTTCGATTTTTTTACTATAAATCACCAAATTTGGTGATTCTTGTTGCTAATCACCTCATTTTTGTAAGAATTTCACAAATATGGTACCTCCAAAAGATTTCACCAGTCAAAATCGAAACCCCAAGCAATGAAGAGCCGGAGAGGGTTCTTCAAATTCCTGTCAATTCACGACGGAGCGACACGAAATACGAGCAACACAATGGGATATGGCATATGGGCAAGCCAAAAATCAAAATCCCCAACTTTCTCAGGCACAAATTGCCGAGCTTCGATCCATCATTTCCAAAGAAAATGTGAAATGGGTAAAAGGTAAAAAAACTTTTCTATCTCAAGCTCCAACTTATGCCAATACATTGTCGTTTATAAATAAGTTTGTCGAAAAATATTATGAGGACTTGGAATTGGGGAGTAAGAATATTGGGTGTACCAAAGTTTGCCGTTTTTGTACTTTTTTGGATGAGTTCCCTACAATTAGAGAATGTTTTATGACTCAAGGATGAATATACTTGTGGGAGCAACCTTTTGTTATGTATGATGATGACATGATATTGCATTTTTACTCAAATTTATGGATTGAACTGAGTTTGAAGATAAGCCGTGGCTATCAACTCACTTGCAAAAGGGCGTCATTTCCATTGGATGTCGAATGATATTTGTCGATTGTTGAATGTTAGAGAAGGAGGATGGGATTATTTTTTTTGCACCCATTGGGTTAATGATAAGCTTGGAGTCTCTTTTGAAGATGGCAAGACTTTTTTGGGAGTTTGGCCGGATTATACTACTCTATCTATGACAAATGAGCTTTGATTATTATCAATGATTGTGGCTTACTGTGTTTGTGGAAAATCGGTAAATTGCCAAATAATATAGATTACTTCTTGACTTATAATATCAAGAAAAGAGAGCTAGGCAATTTTGGAGCCGTATTTATTCAGTGCTTAATTGAGTCGATTACTCAAGGGGCTAAGAAATTTGCATTAGGGAATTTGATTTGAAAACTACTTCTACAATCGGGACTTCCACCTTCCAAGTTTAACTCCGAAGTAATACAAGATGATTTTGATAATGACAATGTACAACAAATGCTTCGGATGCGTAGGAAAGGTGATTACTATTTTGTTACTATTGATGAACATGTTTATCAAAAATGACTTGTTGAATTTTCTTATTCCTTGATTGGACGGGTTATCTTGGGAAAAGGTAACAAGCTATGGCTGACGATGCCTCTGCATAAACAGCTATCCGAGTTATGGGGTATTACTAATGACTGGAAACTAATCCCCTTGGGAAAAGGATATTTTTGTGTTAAATTTTCCAATGCACAATATCGAGTACGTGCTCAGTTATGTACCAATTGGGCTCTTAATCCAGGCACTATTCGGCTTTCTCCATGGGTTCCGGATTTTAACCCGTACAAGATTCATACTTCGGTAGCCAGCGTTTAGGTTCGCATTTTTGAGCTCAGTTTGGAATACTAGGATCCTAACACTATTTTGAGGATCGCCAGCGCTATTGGTAATCTGATTCAGATCGATCAGCGATTGCTAGATGGCTCCCTGGGTCACTTCATTCGTGTGTTGGTGGATATAGACCTTTCCAAACCTCTAGAAGATCATATTATGGTGGAAAGGGTTGGTCAGTGCTCGTTCGTTTCAGTAAGCTAGAAAAACTCCCAGAGTTTTGCTTCAAGTGCAATGTTTGGGACATTCGACTGCTTCTTGTCGGTTTACTTTTGCAAGTACACCGGCTACGGAGAGACATCCGAGTCCAGCTAAAGGGCACTCTAAAGTTCCGGATGGACACCACACGTCAGCGCATAGAGGTTGATCCAGTGTTCGTAAAATCTATCGTCCGGTGCAGCACGCTGTGGACAAGGGTTATGTGAACCGTAGCAACAACTGTGCATACGACCCAACAAAAATATGTTATTAACCCAAGATCTTCACTAGTTCAGTTAATATTGATGGAAACCTCAACCCGTTCCTTAGCAAAGCAAGAACCTCGGTATGCGAAGACGCCACAAACAAATGCGAAAGTTTGTTTGATAAGTCAAAATTTGCAACAAGATGAACAATCTTGAAGCTCTTGGAAAAACCCAAAGGGTCGGAGAGAATAATCTCAATTCAATATCAATATCAAAATTATTATGAAAAATAAACAAATGTTTGCCTTATAAAGGCAGTCTTCTGCTTTGAGCCTGATGAATCTTGAATACTAAGCTGCGAGTTTTCTGAAACTCCTTTAGCAAGTCTTCTGAGATTATACTTAGCTTATTTTGAGTCAGCCTAAGTTTTATCTATTATAGATGCATAAATTATATAGAAATTAGGATGCCAACTTTCTTATACAAAGTTTCTTAAGCATCATCAAAATCTATACAATAAATTTTCTAACAGAAGAGAGCTAGAATATGTGTCAACTGAAAAGTAGTTAGTTGATATATTCACAAAGCCCCTATGTGAATCAAGGTTTGAGGAGTTGGAGAATGAACTTGGCTTAATAGAGTTGAGTTAATGCTATCAGAAAAGTTGAAAAGTGTGAAGAAGCTGGTTTTAGAAGAGTTTCCCTCTTTTAGTTGAGTAGAAGTCATCTGAACAGGTGAGTCAAGTCTTAGCTTACTGAATATGAGCATAAGAGTCTATCAGCTAAGAGACACCAGCAGAGACAAATTAAATACCTAAAGGACAAAACGGTGTCGCATTTAATTAAAGTGGGAATTATTTTTAACATTAAGTTAGCATTATTTAATGCTTGCAGTTTTTTATATTAAAAAATGGAAAAAGTGATCCTGATCACAAACCGACCAGGTAGCCAAGGAGGGAGACGAAAATCAAGTCAAAATGAAAATCGAACTGATCACAAGCCGACCAGATGGCTAAATGGTTGGGGCCTCGTTAAAACCTCCCAAGGTAAAACCCTCCGTTGTGGGAAAAACCCTTGGCAGGAAAATAGAGTACCCTCCCATAAAAGAAACGTCCCAAAATATAAAAAGAAGGACCATGACGCATTATCTAACAAATCTATAAGTAGATTGACCAACATAATCTTCCGTGAGAAGAGACACAATATCATCAGGAGGAATGCCCCACCAAGATGCCGATTGCGACTTCTTACTCAGGAGATCTGCCACTCGATTGCCTTCACGATTAATATGCGAAACCACCAAATCCATCTGTGAAAGAAAATGAAGAGTATATCGCCATTTACTCAAATGTCGCCAGGGGACATCAGAGGATCTCTTATGAAGCAGATCCACTACATAAATGGAATCTAACTCGAACCAAAGATGAGTCCAGCCCTTAACGAAAGCATAATGAATGGCCAACATTGCCGCCACCAACTCTGCCTCAAAAGCATACCCAGCACCACATCGCTCCATAAAGTAACCCCAAAAGAAGCCTCTACAATTCTGGAAGACCCCCGAAGCCGTAAGGCTTCCCGGCACCCGAGGCGCTACCATCCGTATTCACCTTGATCCATCGAGGAAGGAGTTTTTGCCAATTAACTTGCACAATCTTTGGAGCTTGTCTTGGCCGACCAGGAACTCGAAGTCTCCTCAGGATGAAAAGGTCTCGTTGATCATTATCCATGCAACCCTGATCTAACGATGAAGATTCCACAATGTGAACCCGAAGTTGGGTAATAGCAGCGTCCACCGACCAGATCTTATCATTAAAAACCAAATCATTCCATGTATGCCAAATAAGCCAGATGCAAGATAAAGCTGAAGTTCGCCATAAAAAAGAAACCTGCTCGCTGAAACAGAAAGTCATTAGGCGCACCAGGAATTCATTAAAGCTGTGAGCCAGAAACAATTGAACATCAAATAAACCAAAAATCAAGCGCCAAAGAGCCCCTGCAAAGACACAAGAGACAAACAAGTGATCAGCAGATTCAGCATAAGCACAGCAAAGACCACAGACCGAGGGGCCTATAAAACCCCTAAGACACAACAAATCTAAACCACCAAACGATTGTGGATAGCTCGCCACGCCACAATCAAACGTCGTTCCGGAATGTGTGGAGAACAAATCCATGAACCCCAACTGACCATAGGAGACGTAGGATGGAGATGCGAATACGTCATTTTTGAAGTAATATTCCCATCATCAGAGTGCATCCAGACCCGCGTGTCCTTCGACAAAGGAGCGATAGGGAATCGAACAATATCCCAGACAAGATCCAAATAAGCCTCAACAAATGAGAAAGTGAAATGTTAGGACTCATCGTAGAAGTACTCAAAAATGTGTTGCCCGAAGAGACTATGTTCTTATGATTGGCCACAATTTTTGATGTACATTTAATGACCCTAAAAAGCATATTTCAAGATTGAATCCTAGTCGTTGACAAAAATTCAAAATTCCACTGTTTTGATCCGGTCTTTTCAACTCCCACATAAGAGGTTCTCACTCTCTCTCTCTCTCTCTCTCTCTCTCTCTCTCTCTCTCTCTCTCTCTCCCCCTACGTGCACAATAAATATATCAGGATACTCTCAAAAATCCTCTCTCCAATTTCATTCGAAGTTTTTCTTTCAATCCCAAGGATTCGACATGACATCAAATAAATCATCCACTGTTGTTGAATCCTAGGCATTGGAATTTGCTAAAATGTTCGAGAAAGTTTATTATAGAGCTTTGGTTGTATTACTTATATAAGGTCATCTATTTGGCTAGGTCTATGGTCTCATGTGATCGAGCCATCTCTTTAATCTCCTTGGAATCCTGACTCTCCATTGTCGGTGAAATTTTTGGTTGATACTTTGTTAGGGTACTCTATCGAAGATTGTATTGGTATTTTGGACACTGTGTCATTAGTATTCGTGTAATATTTATGATTATTACTTCGATGATGCTTGGCGTTTCACTGAGGATTTTTTTTGGAAGACACGAATATTGTTATAGTCATCTTGCACTGTCCCATTACCCATAATTCAAGGGATTGTCAAGTTTGGTGTAGCTCCTTTGGTGGCTCTGTTTCTTAGAGGGCGCACCCTCGTGGCTTGGAAGGGCTATTTATAATTGCCTGGCGGTTCAAGATCATAGATCTCACGGTATTTTTGGACCTTCGATTTGTCAATTTTTTTATACGGGCTCAAGGCGCCTATGGGCTCCTCTAGATAGTTCTCCACTCGAGTGTCGGTGAAATTTTTGGTTGATACTTTGTTAGGGTACTCTATCGAAGATTGTATTGGTATTTTGGACACTGTGGTCGTTAGTATTCATGTAATATTTATGATTATTACTCGATGATGCTTGGCGTTTCACCGAGGATTTTTTTGGAAGACACGAATATTGTTATAGTCATCTTGCACTTTGTCCCATTACCCATAATTCAAGGGATTGTCAAGTTTGGTGTAGCTCCTTTGGTGGCTCTGTTTCTTAGAGGGCACCCTCGTGGCTTGGAAGGGCTATTTATAATTGCTGGCGGTTCAAGATCATAGATCTCACGGTATTTTGGACCTTCGATTTGTCAATTTTTTTATACGGGCTCAAGGCGCCTATGGGCTCCTCTAGATAGTTCTCCACTCTGAGTGTCGGGAATATGTTCCCGATGCAGCTCCACCAGAAAAATCCTCTATCGAATGCCACTGAGGAGAAGCTTGCAGAACATCATAAGCAGTACAATGATGTGCAAGCTTGGTGCTACATGCTAGCATCAATGTCAAACGCATTGCAAAGGAAAAATGATGGCCTTAATCATGATGCTAAAATACTTCTCCATTTGAAGGAGTTGTATGGCTAGCATAACAAGTTAGCAAGATATAAGATATCAAATAAGCTTTTTCGATGTCGTATGATGGAAGGATCTTTAGCTCTGACAATGGACAGAAGATGATAGCCTTGATCAAAAGACTTTTCCTTGGAGTCGTTATGGACAACAAGCTATATGTGAACCTTGTCCTTTCAGTCTTTCCCATCGTAGTTTGACACCTTTGTAGTGAATTTCAACATGCATAAGATGGAGCTTAGCCTTCCAAAGGTGGCCAATTTGTTGAAGACTGCTGAGTCCACCATGAAAATGGAAAAGCTCATCTTATTAGTTGGCTCTTCATCCAAATTTATGGCTAAGATGTCAAAGAAATGGAAGAATGGTTTTTCAAAGAAGGCCAATAGTTTGAAGGCAACTGGAGGAGTGAAAAAGAATTCCAAGGCCAATGACAAATGTCATGAGTGCGGAAAAATGGGCATTGAAAGAGGAATGCAAAGAGTTTTGTTATGTTCTTTGTTGACGTTAATCTTTCGATTGATGATTCTTCGTGGTTATTTGATACCGGATATGGTTTTCATCCTTTTAATGATTTGCAGGTTATGGAACAAAGGTTGTTGCGGGGCCAAAGAAACTATTTACTTAACAATAGGAGATAGTAGGATAGGTTTTTTTAATAAATACGAAGATATATAAAGAAAAGAAAAAAGAGTCCCGATCACAAGCCGACCAAGTAGCTTAATGTTGGGGACTCATTAAAACCTTCCAAGGTAAAGTCCAACCGTGTGGGAAAAATCCTTGGAAGGAAAATGAGTACCCCTAGAAAATTGAAACGCCTCATAAAAGCATAAATCCGAACCCAAAAAATTATTTGACAACTCTATATTGTGGTCAACCAACATAATCTTCATTGAGAAGAGTAATGATCTCCGCGGGGGGATGATCATACTAAATGGAAGAACCCTAAAGCCTGGTAAGACGATCAGCCACTCTGTTACCTTCCCAAAAAATGTGAGAAACCACCAACTCCATCTGAGACAGTAAATGAGGCGTGTACCTCCATTTCCAAGATAACGCCAAGGAACCGATTCAGACTTAGTAAAAAGATCAACTTTATTGGCAGCGATTAAAGATCATACACCTAAACCCCATTCTTCTTTGGACGGACAACAGCGGTCCCAACTCACAGTCACCGTGCCTTTTGTGAAGATATTCCCTGACCAAATAAAGTTCTTGATGGCCCTCTCCATGGATCTGAGAAGCGTCATCAGCCATCTGTAGACCAACATAGAATGAACGAATCCGCAATGCAAGGCCTAATCTGACCTACGGAGAGGCCTAATCCAATGAGAATCATCCAAGCAATCCGCAATGCAAGGCCTAATCCCACCCCAAATAGAAGAGGGGATGAACGACCTACGGAGAGCACCGTCTGCCGTCAAGTGGCGCTTCCTTAGGGTTTTGAAAATCACCGAGTCTGAATTCATAACCTTCCAACCTAGCTTCATCAAGCAGGCAGTATTAGCCACAACAATAGACCGTACGCCCAAACCCCCTTTAGCCCGAGGCATGCAACATCGATTCCAGTTTACCACCACCGAACCTTTAGAGTTAACGTCCCCATTCCAAATAAAATTACGCATGGCCTTTTCCATTTGCTTAAGCAAGGATCTAGGCCACTTGTAAACCATCATCGTGTGCACAAACGAACTACCAATCACCGAATTAACCAGGCAGAATTGACCAACAAGAGATAAATAGGTCCCTTTCCATCTTTTAAATTTAAGAATCACCTTATCAAAGACGAGCTGTAAAAATGCAGCTTTAGGGGTTCCTTTAAATATAGGGGCTCCTAAATAAACCGTAGGGAAGGCCCCTAACTGGATACCCATGACTGTCTGAACGCGGAGGCGCACATGATTCTAGACCCGGGTGCCGAAATACACTTTTGACTTACTCGGATTGAAAGCCTGACCCGAGATATCGTCATATAAAGTGAGAATCAAGCAAAGATATCGGCGTTCACAAGAGGCCCCACACATAATAACAATATCATCAGTATAAAGAACGGACGATGGAAAAATCACATGTCTCGGCGCAGTGAAAGTCCCTAAATGATTTTGCGTAACCGCGGTTTCAATAAATTTGCTCACAACCTCATCCGCGATGTAAAAGAGAAGAGGAGAAAGAGGGTCTCCTTGTCTAACACCTCTAAAACAAGAGAAGTACTCCACAGACGTCCCATTGAGTAAAATCAAAATTCTGGAAGACTGAAGGATAACATCAATCCAATGAACGAAAATCTCCGAGAAACCAAACCGGCGCATGACGTGAAGTAAAAAACCCCACTTTTAACGTGTCAAATTCCTTGCACATATCAATTTTCAAGATCATATTCTCATCATTCCGGCCATGCAAGACGTTAAAGCCCTCAGAAACCATAGCTATACAGTCGTGAATCTGTCTGCCCAGGATGAAACCAAACTGTGTGGGCGACATATATGTAGCGATGAAAGTACCCAAACGAGTAGCCAAAATCTTAGTAATTATCTTGAAAAGAAAATTACTCATAATGATCGGACGAAAGTTGTCAATAGTGTTAGCATCCTTCGTCTTCGGAATGAGAGCCATAAAACTAGCATTCAACCCTGAAGGGAGGGTCAAACTAGTGAAGAAAAACCGAACCGCTGTAGTAACATCTGCCTACAGGACGTCCCAGAAGTGCCGATAAAAAGTCCCAGTGTAACCTTCCGGGCCTGGCGAGCTATCCGATCCCATATCAAACACTGCTTCCCGAATCTCTGAGTCCAAAGGGATTGCCGTCAAATGAGCATTATCCACTTCCCCCACCCTCAGAGAAATCACCTGATCGGCCATAGAATAATCAGAAATTGTGCCCCCCGAATCCGAGAAGAGCTCCTTATAAAAGTATGTAATGTGATTTCCAAGCACACCTGGATCATCCGAATAATTACCATCAATCATCAAACCCTGAATATCCAAACGAATACTCTTAATCTGACAACGTCGATGAAAAAGGATGTATTACGATCCCCATCCTTAAGCCAGGCCGAACGAGCTTTCTGCCTCAGGAACTCGGATTGCAATAATAACGTGTGGGACAACTCATTTTGTGCCTCAAACTCCAAATCTCGACGAGCAGCGGAGAAACCCAACGTCTCAATATCTGCTTGAATCTGACGTACTTTCTCCATCTAAAAATCCACCTTACGATTAACATCCCCAAAGATGTCTCTATTCCAAACTTTAATAGTCTGCCGCAACCTTTTGAGCTTCCACATAACAAGCAGTAGAGGGTTAGGCGACGCACAAGATAGGGCCCAAGAAGAGTTAACGAGATCCCTAAATGAGTCATGATAAACCCACATATGCTGAAAATGAAATAGAACCGAACCCCTGCTGATAGAAGATGAGAAAGAGACCAAAATGGGATGGTGATCCGAACCAATGCGTAGAAGAACCAAACCCTTTACAACTTGCCAAAGAGAGAAAAATCGACATGTTGCTAGGGCTCGGTCCAATTTATCCTGGAGCTGGGATAGAGGTGTTCAGGGGGAGCACCAAGTGAGCGTGTTTCCCGTAGTCGGAACAGAGAACAAACCAACATCTTCCACAAAGTCCATGAAGTCTTAACAAGAGGCCTGGGATAAAATACCACTGCCTAGACGCTCATGATGACCCTACATCGCATTGAAATCCCCAATAATTAATAAATCAGCAAGACCCAAATTACTCAAATCCAACCAAAGAGTGCACCGAGCAACATGATCACATAATCCATGAGCAAAACCAATATGAAAAATACACGGAGAAGAGGACCAAACTTGTTGCAAAACGGAGATGCCAGAATCACAGAAAACCCAAATATTAGCCCGAACATTAGCACAAAAATTCTAAGCAACGAAACTCAAACCCAGATTACTCCAATAGGAAGCCGATATCGAAGAAATGTCCACCTTAGGCTCACAGATAGCCAAAATATAAGGCTTATGCTTTTGACATAAAGCCTTAAGAACATTACGAGAAGCAATGTTCCCAATCCCCCGGATATTCCAGAAGATGCAATTCATTGAGACAGAGGGGGTGGGGCCGCCCGTGTCGAGCGCACGGTAAAAACAAGGGTGTGTTGTGACGCAGAATCCAATGATTGAGCATTAGCCACCTCATCTGCATAATCCGCCCATCATTTTGAAGATGCAAAATCGAACTCATTGGGCCCTGGTGATCCAATTCAATCATGAGCTCATGAATAGACAAAGATGGTCCTTGAGAAACATTCTGAAGTAATCTGGGTTTGGCCGAATCAAAGGAGCTGTCCCGGAAGGCGCGACTAAGAGCATGGATAGGCTTCTCCAAAGGATGTTGAATCGTAAGAGGCAGATTTATGAGAATGAACTGGTGTTAGAAGATGGAGCTTTGGGAACCGGCTATCGAGTTGGTAGAGCTGAAGGGGAATCCGTGGAGTGTTGTTTTGGGGCGTCATCTGAAGCAAGCGCCTCAAAAGCATTACCAATGTGTATGTCAGTAGGGCAAGTGACTATGGCACATAAAGGGGAGCTCGGCCGCATAGTCGAACCCATATTTCACATTGAGTCATCAACGGCCTTGCCCTTGTCCTGCTGCACAGGACGGTAAACTTTGCGAACTCTGGAACGTCCTCTTGGCATTGAATTCGGACGTCCATCCGGAGCCCTTGAACGTCCATGAGAAGGACTGGGACACCTTTCCGTAGCTGTGGTTCCTGTAGAAGTAAGACGGCAAGAAGAAGTCGAGTGGCTCGTAACATTACACTTAGAATGAAGCTCCGGGAGTTTTTCATAGCCAACCGACACAAATGAACACTGACCCACCCGTTCCACCATAATGTGATCCTCCAACAGTTTGGCTAGATCAATATCAACCAGCACACGAATAAAATGTCCAAGAGATCCATCAAGTGATCGTTGATCAATCTGTATCGGATTACCAATCGCACTGGCCATCCCAAAAATAGTGTTGGGATCCCAGTATTCCAAGCTATGCTCGAAGATGCGAACCCAAACACTGGCTACATAAGTGTGAACCTTTGTAGGGATTAAAATCTGGGACCCAGGGAGAGAGCCAAACAGTACCCAAATTAAGCGCCCAATTGAGACGTAACTGAGCTCGAGATCGATCTTGCGCATTAGAAAATTTAACACAAAAATATCCCTTACCCAAGGGAATTAGTTTCCAATCATTTGTAATGCCCCATATCTCAGATAGGCGTTTATGTAAAAGCATAGTCGCCCATGGCTTGGTACCCTTTCCCAGAATCACCCTCCCAATCAAAGAGAAAGAAAATTCGACAAGCCGCTGCTGATAAACATTTTCATCTATAGTCACAGAGTAATAGTCTCCCTTCCTAACAGGTTTAGAGATAGAATGCATCTTGCCGGAAACTATATGAGAGAAAGATGTGATATTACCTTGGGCCTGAGTAATTGAATCCATTGGATGGGCGTTATCTGAAATAATTTTAGCAAATGTGTTACCCAAAGTAGCCGAAACATTAGCGTTATGAGCCGAATGTCGAGGGTTCGATTCATAAACGGAAGTCGTTGGGGAAGAGCTTCCAGCAATCCGAGCAGCTTCTTTGGGATCAGCATCCTTGCGGTGCATGCAGACACGATTCCATGCAGACGACAGACTGCGGCCCAGGGGTCATCACCCCCTGGGGGGCAACTTTGGAAGAGAGCACAGCAACCGGCCCCCCATAAGCAGCCATAAGGGGGCCGACCCTCCCATGGCTTGCGGCAACCATGGGGGGAGAAGAAGGAGCCCCCCCCCATGATGGGGATTCTTCAAAGGGTGAGAGGTGGCTGCCCCCTTGACCTCCACTCCTTCCTTAGTTGCAGCAGCAGGCATAGGCGTTGAAGGTGTAGGGACCCAGTAAGATTCCGGCAGGACTAATCCGGTAGATGTGTGATCAAAAGCACGCTGTGCTGTTTGCGTGAATGAGGGGACGCACGGTGTTGTGCTGTTTGCGTGCGACATCGAGGACGTGGAATATGAGGGATGCGACCGGGCATGGGGCTTGAAGTTGGATGTTAGTCCAAGGAGGAGTGGCTCCACCATGGAGCCACCGAAAAGCTTGTGCGAAAACCTAGATGACGGATGAAAAAAATATCGCACACACTGGAGGTGAAATTGCATGCACAAGAAACTTTTTCTAGCTTGGGATCAAGAGGTTCCCCACCTTAAAGAGGAAGTGGTTTTTCAGCTAACCCCATGAGAAGAACAACTGCCTCAAAAGGTTTACTCTGTTATTATGGAAGAAAATGTGTATCAACAACGACTTGCTGAATTTTAGTATGCTTTAATTGGTCGTGTTATTCTCGGCAAAGGTACTAAACCTTGTCCCATTATGCCTCTTCACAAAAGGCTTTCTTAATTTATTGATGGTTAAAAATGATTGGAAATTAATACCATTGGGAAAATGTTATTTATGTGTTAAATTTTCCAACGCTGATGATCGTTCCAGTGCTCAAGCTCGGGTTACTTGGTCACTCAATCCTGGTTCCATTCATTTATCCCCTTGAGTTTCGGATTTCAATCCCTACAAGGTAAATACATCGACTGCTACTGTTTGGGTAAGAATATTTGAGTTGAGTATCGAATACTGGGATCCCAGTTACATTATGGGACTGGCCTAGGCCATTGGTACCCCAGTGTAGGTTGACGAACTGTCTTTGGATGGTTCTCTTGGACACTTTGTCCGTGTTTTGGTGGATGTGAACCTTTCAAAACCTCTTCAGGATCACATAATGGTTGAAAGAAGTGGTCACTGTTCATTCGCTTCTATCGGGTATGAAAAACTCCTTTTATTCTGTGGAACCGGTGGTATTACGGGACATTCGGCTGCGACTTACCGATGGTTTAGAAAGAATGTCAATTTGCAGGAGCACCAGGGCTGGCCCACTTCTCAACGTGGCGGTTCCCAAAATCATTAGGTTTATCGTCCGGCTCATAATTCCTCGGAAAAGGGCAGGGCCGTTGATATTCAGTGGATGATACGACTTTGCCTATGCGACCGGGTTCTCCTTCTTATGCTATCATCACAGTTTCCTCAGGTATTACTCTGGATAATGCTTTTTCTGCTTTGGATTTTGAGGACCCTAACATTGATACCTCTGAAGATGTGCCTCCTCCCGTGGCTACCCGTACATCTGTCCCTCCGGTTCTTCAAAGTGATCAATCGTTCTCTACCTCTGATATTCATCATAAGCCTCTCACGGTACAATATCCGTTGGATAAACCCATTCATTCGTTGTATAGGGCTATACATGCCAAATCGGTTGATGCTAAAGAAAGTTACTTCAATCGGTTACGCAGGGTAACATGCCGGTTGTACATTAGTTGGAGATCCAAGATGATGAAAATGGGACTAACAATTTAAATAGGGATGCACGAAAACGTTGGGCAGATTATGTGGATGACGACAATATTTCTGGGGTTGATACCTCTGTGCCCACACACTCCGGATCATCTACCCAGATTCCCTCACCCGCTCTATCTCAATGAATTGCATTTTTTGGAACATTCGGGGGATTGGGAATATTGCTTCTCGCAATATTCTTAAGAAGCTATGTCAACATCACAAGCCTTCTTTGGTTGCTATTGTCGAACCTAAAGTGGACTTGCATACTATTTCTGATTCTTATTAGGCTAGTCTTGGTTTATAGTTTGTGGCTTAGAACTTTCGGGCTTCGGAGAGGTCGAATATCTGGATCTTTAGGTGTTCGGACATCACGGTTCTTCAACAGGTTCTTATTTCTGGTAAATGTATTGTTCTCAAGGTCCAATTTGCCAATTACATCTTTCATGTGGGGTTTGTTCATGCGATTTGCAATCATGTGATTCATAGACAGCCTTGGTCAGATATTGTCGCTCTGGATAGTGATGATATTAATTTAATGGGGGATTTTAATGCTATTCTCGGGAATCATGAGCGTACAGGACATGGGGTGGCCTCTCTGGCTTCTTGCCAGGATTTTCGGGATTTCTTTGATAATGCGGGGGTGATGGCTATTCCCACGGTTGGTAAATTCTTTACTTGGTGCAGCACGCGTCCTCATCAGACTCTCATTCAAGCTCGGCTTGATCGAGGTATAACCAGTCCACGGTTTGTTAATCTTTGGCAGCGGGTAGAAGGTTTTGTTCTTCCTCGCATTTGCTCAGACCATCACCCTCTTTCGCTATCTTGTGCGACCACTGCTCATAAGGGTCCATCTCCATTTCATTTTCAACGTATATGGACTAAACATCCAGGTTTTCAGTCGATTATTGCTTCTTCATGGGAATCGAACTGTGCAGGCTCTAAACCTTTCATTCGATTGATGATTAAATTGAAAAGGTTGCGTCCAATGCTCCGTTCTTGGAATTCAGAGGTTTTTGGGGATGTCGATCGTGGGGTGGATGATAAATTAGAGAAATTGAGACAGATTCAGTCGGACATTGAGACTTTGGGGTATAGTATCGTCTGTCAGGACCAGGAGCTTAAAGCCCAAAACTCTCTAAATCAGGCGCTTCTTCTCTAGTCTGAATTTCTTCGCCAGAAATCTCGGGATGCTTGGTTGGTTGATGCAGACTGCAACACCTCATTTTTTCACCGTTGCTATCAGACTAAGGCCACTTGGGTTGGTGTTTATGGTCAGATGATTAATGGTATGCTTTCCACGGACCCGTTTGTCATCCGTAGTCACATTATTCAGTTGTTTGAGGACTTGTTCACGACGCCTATTGGTCCGATTCCAGATTTTTTTTCAATTGTTCAAGTTATTAATCCAGTGGTGTTGGATGTGGAGAACCATTGCTTAACCTCTTTGCCGTCGGAACTAGAGATTCGAGATGTGGTTTTTGATCTCGGCCTAGACAATTCCCTGAGCCTGGATGGCTTCAATGGTTCCTTTTATCAGAACTATTGGGACATTATCTCTACTGATGTCACTATTGTTGTGCGCCACTTCTTTCTTCCGATGCGGATCCCCGCCATTTGGACTCAATTCCACTTTATGGTTCCATCCCTAAAAGCAAAGATGCGAATCTTTGTGGATAACTTCATCTTCAAAATTATCACCAAGATTCTGGCTACTCGATTTGGTCGCATCGTCAGTCGCATTTTGTCCCCTACACAGTTTGGTTTTATTCCGGGCCATCACATTCACGATTGTATTGCTCTGGTTTCGGAGGGCTTCAACATTCTACATAATCGGAGTGACAGTAATATGATTCTGAAAATCGATATCCGTAAGGCTTTTGACACTCTCAGTTGGGATTTTTTTTAAATGTGTTGCGCAAATTTGGCTTTTTGAAGAAGTTTAGATTTTGGTGATTTTGAAATCGGCCCGTATTTTGATTCTTCTTAATGGCTCTCCTGTTGGTTATGTTGCTTGCACGAGAGGGGTGCGTCAGGGTGATCCCCTTTCACCTCTTCTCTTTTGCATTTCCAAAGAAGTCCTGGGGAAACTTATCTCTCGATTGGTATCATCACATCTTCTCACGCCTTTTGTGGCTCTGCGTAATATCATTTTCCGTTCACCATGCTCTATGTGGATGACTTTGTTATTCTTTGTGCAGCAACCTCTGTCAATGCACGCCATATCTTCGATACTCTTGGTCATTATGCTTCTCTTTCAGCCAGGTATTCAACCCCGCCAAATCGAAGGTGTTTTCTGGTACTCGGGTTTCGCAAAGATATTAGAAACCGCACTCGGGACACGATCATGGGTTTGTCGGTTGGATCCTTTCCAACTACTTATCTTGGGGTTCCCATCTTCAAGGGTGCTCCTAAGCATGGTGTGTTGTAGGCTTTGTTTGATAAGATTATGGTTAAATTTAAACGATGGAATGGCTCTTCTCTTTCCTTGGCGGGTCGAGTCTGATTGGTTAAATCAATCATTGCCAGCTCCATGGTTCACAGTATGCTTATTTACAAATGGCCTGTCACGATGCTTAGGTAGTTGGAGAAGGTTATGCGTAATTTTATTTGGTCTGGTGATGTTAATCAGAAGGGATCTGTGGTGGTTAATTGGACGCGTTGTTGCACTCCCAAGAATGAGGGAGGTCTTGGCGTTCGGTCCCTCATTTCTGCAATCCATGCTTTTGTTATGAAAATAGGTTAGAAGGTTCCTACTTCGGATTCTGTGGTCTTTGATACTCTCCGTAGACGCTTTTTGCTGGCTAACGGTTCTATCAGATGCTCTTTCTTGCCTTCTTCAATTTGGGTGAGGTTGCGTCCAACTGTGGAGGATTGCCAGACTAATTCGAGATGGATCCCTGTGGCGCACTCTTCGATTAATTTTTGGATTGATAACTGGCTTGGGTACATATGATCATCCCCTTTTGGTTAGTTGTTCATCCTCTCTCAGCAGAGGTCCGGTTCCATTTCCTTTTCACTGCATGTGGGTTTTTCACGACTCTTTTCGGGATTTGGTTGCATCATCATGGGCTCATCAGTGTCCTTCTCCTAACCCTCTTTTGCGTATTATGTTGAAGCTTAAGCGGTTACGCCAGGTTATTAAGTGTTGGAATAAAAACATTTTTGGTGATGTTAATCGTAAGGTGGACAGTCAAATGGAGAAAGTTAGGCAGATTTAGGTGGATATTGAGTCTATGGGGTACAATGTTGCTCACCGTGAGATGGAATTTGACACCCAAAATGAACCCACACTTTGTTACTGCAATCCAAATTCCTTAAGCAGAAAGCTCGTACGGCCTAGCTTAAAGATGGGGATCATAATACAACATTTTTTTATCGACGCTGTAAGATTAAGGAGGGACAATCGGGGATTCAAGGGTTGATGATTGATGGTAATTTTCAGAGGATCCGGTTGTACTTGGAAATCACATTACCCCTTTTTACGAGTAGCTTTTTTCGGACCCTGGGGGTTCCATTGCTGATTATTCTAGGGTCGATCAAGTAATATCTCCGATGGTGGTGCCAGCGGACAATGCTCTTTTAACGGCTATTCCTTCGGACTCGAAGATTCAGGAGGCGATTTTCGATCTTGGTGCTGACAGTTCCCCTAGCCCCGATAGTTTCACTGGGACGTTCTATCAGTATTGCTGGGGCATTATTTCAAATGATGTTCTTGCCGCGGTCCGATTTTTCTTCACTAGTTCAACTCTCTCTTCTGGGTTGAATGTTAGTTTTATGGCTCTTATACCAAAAACGAAGGATGCGAATACCATTATTAATTTCCTTTTCAAGGTCATTACTAAGATATTGGCTACTAGGCTGGGATCGATCATTTCTTCATACTTGTCTCCCACGCAATTTGGATTTATTCCGGGCAGACAGATTCACGATTGTATTGCGCTGGTTTCAGAAGGCTTCAACGTTCTGAATGGTCGTATGGATAATAACATGATATGGAAGATTGACATCCGCAAGGCATTTGATACTTTAAACTGGGGTTTTCTGATACACGTTTTGCAGAGGTTTGGCTTCTTGGCGACCTTCATCCACTGGTTAGAGGTTATTCTTCAATCGGCAAGGATCTCGATCTTATTTAATGGTTCGGCTGTGGGATATTTTGCGTGCTTCAGAGGGGTTAGGCAGGGTGACCCCTTGTCTCCCTTGCTTTTTTCCATTGCGGAGGAGGTTCTGAGTAAATTTATTGAGGTTGCGGTGATTCAGAATTAGCTAGGGCCATTCATTGCTCCTAGATAGATTGTTTTTTCTTCTTCGATCCTATACGCGGATGACATCATTATTATATGTGGGGCTTCTTCGGCTAATGCTCGTATTCTTCTTCAGATTCTCACGGATTATGCTACAATTTTGGGTCAGACCTTCAACCCACGCAAATCAAAAGTTTACTTCGGCACTCGAGTTTCTTCCTATGTGCGTGGGCGTATTCAGAGTCTTATGGGTATTCAAACTTAGGAGCACCTATCTTTAAAGGTGCTCCCAACGCCGCGGTCTTGCAGCAGGTTTTTGACAAGGTTCTAATAAAATTTCATAGATGGAACGGGACGACCCTTTCTATTGTTGGTAGAGTCTGCTTGGTCAACTCTGTGATCACTAGTTCCTTTGTGCATACGATGATGGTGTACAAGTGGCCGAGATCCTTGCTTAAGAAAATTGAAAATGCCATGCGTAACTTTATTTGGACTGGTGATGTTAACTCTAAGGGCTCAGAGGTGGTCAATTGGGCTCGGTGTTGTATGCCTCGGGCAGAAGGTGGACTTGGCGTTCGTTCGATTACCGTGGCTAATAGCGCTTTTCGATGAAATGGGTTGGAAAGTTACGACTTCGGATTTCGCGATTACCGTGGCGGTTCTATTTGACGGTCATTCATCCATTCTTTGATCTAGACTGGGATTAGGCTTGCATTGAGAATTGTTTTGATGAGTCTTGCTGGATCCCTAAGTGTAACTCTGAGGTTTTATTTTGGATTGACGACTGGTTGGGTTAATGTACTGCAGATTGAATTGGTATTCCACATGATATATCTATTTGGGCACCGCATTTCGGATTACTTTTATGATGATTCCTGGCACCTCACCTTCTCATTTGTTGAGGCTTACTTGGATATTGTCCGGGATATTATTCACGTCCCCATCGCTCCCTCTTCGAAGGATACACGGGTCTGGATGCACTCTGATGATCGGAATATTACCTCAAAAGCAACATACTCTCATATTCGGTCCCAATCTCCGGTGGTACAATGGGGTTCTTGGATTTGGTCCCCTCATATTCCGGAACACTGCTCAGTCATGGTGTGGCGAGCTATCCACAATCGTTTAGCAGTCTTGGACTTATTGCGTCTTAGGGGAAGTTTTACTGGCCCCTCGGTTTGTGGTCTTTATTGTGCTTCTGCTGAATTTGTTGATCACTTGTTTGTCTCTTGTGTCTTTGCAGGGGCTCTTTGGCGATGGATTTTTAGCACTATTGATGTTCACCTCTTTATGGCTCATAGCTTTAATGAGTTTCTGGTGCGATTAATGAATTTTCGATTTAGTGAGCAGGTTGTGTTCTTATGGCATGTGGCGGCTTTGTCTTGAATTTAGCTCATTTGGCATATCCAGAACGATTTGGTTTTTAATGATAAACTCTGGACGGTAGACGCGACCATTACCCATCTTCGGGTTCTTATTGTTGAATCTTCTTCCTTAGATCGGGGTCACATGCAAAATGATCAAAAAAACCTTTTCATCCTTAGATGTCTTCGAGATCCTGGGTGGCCTAGACGAGCTCTGAAGATTGTGCAAGTAAATTTACAAAAACCCCTTCCAGGCTGGATCAAGGTGAATACTGATGGTAGTGCTTTGAGGGCGCCAGGCAGTCTGACAGCTTCGGGGGTCTTCTGGAATTGCAGAGGCTTCTTTGAAGGTTGCTTTGTGGAACGCTGTGGTGCAGGTTACGCTTTTGAGTCCGAATTGGTGGCGGCAATGTGGGCCTTTCATTATGCATTCGTTAAAGGCTGGACTAATCTTTGGCTTGAGTCTGATTCTGTTTATGTTGTGCACTTACTACATAAGAGATCAATTGTTGTTCCCTGGCGTCATCTTAGCAGATGGCGTAATACTCCACTTGTTGTCACAGATGGATCTGCGGGGGTCTCGCATATCTTTCGCGAAGGCAATCGTGTGGCAGACCTTCTGAGTAAGAAGTCGCAATCGGCGACTTGGTGGGGTGTCTCTCCTACGGATATTGTACCTTTTCTCACGAAAGACTATGTTGGTCAATCCAATTATAGGTTTGTTAGCTAGTTGCGCCCGTATTCTTTTTGGCATTCTGGACGCCTCTTTTTCTTTATGGAGGGTACTCTTTTTCCTACCAAGAGTTTTTCCCACAAGGGTGGATTTTACCTTGGGGCATTTTATCGAGGCCCCAACCATTCAACCATTTGGTCGGCTTGTGACCATTTCGATATTTTTTGGATTTGATTTTCGTTTTGTTTTTGGCTACCTGATCAGCCTGTGATCAGGATCACTATTTTTCTTTTTTAATATATCTTTGATTCATTTAAAAAAACTGGCTTGGGTACATCATTGCAGATAGGATCGGTATTCCGCTTGAGTCTCGGGCTAACTTTCGGAATCCTATTTCGGACTTCTTTATCTTACTATGTCATTTGTGGAGGCTTACTTGGACATTGTTCGGAATATCGTCCATTGCCCTATTGCTCCCGATTCATTGGATAAAAGAGTGTGGACTCATTCTATGGATGGGACGGTGTCATCTTAACCAACATATGCCTTTTTAAGACCGTCCTTTCCCACTGTTAAATGGGGATCTTGGATTTGGTCCCCCCCAAATCCCCTAAAGGCGCACAGTCGTGGTCTGGAGGGCTATCTACGGACGTTTGGCTATTATGGATGTCCACCGCCACAGAGGATTTATCGGTCCTACTGCTTGTAGCCTCTATTATTCTCACTCGGAATTGATTGATCACATTTTTGTTTCTTGTGATCTTGCAGGAGCTCTCTGGGACTGGATTGCTGCATCATTTTCTGTGGCTTTTCGTAAAGTCTATAGCTTCAATGAATTTCTGGTTCATTTAATGGAATTTCATTTCAGTGCGCAGATTGCTTTTCTCTGGAGGGAGGTGACCGTTTCTTGCATTTGGCTTATATGGCACATTAGAAATGACATTGTTTTTAATGACAAGAAATGGACTACAGATGTGGCGTTGGTTCAGTTGAGAGCAATGATTATTGAGTCTGCTTTTTTAGACAAGGGGTGCATGCAGAATACCCAGGAGGATTTACTTTGTTTACACAGGCTGAAGGTTCGGGGCCATCCCCCTAAGGCCCTTTGCATTATCCCAGTGCCTTTGTCTCTACCCCTCCCTGGCTGGATTAAAGTCAATACAGATGGTTGCACAATTGGAGCTCCAGGGCGTATTACGACGGCGGTGGTCTACCACACTAATCTGGGCTTTTTTCGTGGGTGCTTTGTGGAGCAGTGTAGAACGGGCTATGCATTCGAGGTTGAATTAGTTGCACCTATGAGCGTAATTTCTTATGCTTTTCATAAGGGCTGGAGTAATCTTTGGCTAGAATCTTATTCTACATATGTTGTCGACCTTTTTAGATCTTGGGTTGGTTCCATCCCATGGGGTCTTCTTAAATAGTGGCGTTATTCTCTCTTTCTGATCTCCCAGATGAACTTCATGGTTTCTCACATCTATCGGGAAGGTAATCGTGTCGCGGATCAGCTCAGCAAGCTCACGTGTGATTCCAATTGGTGGGACGCTCCTCCGTGGATATTATCTCCCTGCTCACAGATGACTATGTCGGACGAGCAGCATATAGATTTGTTAGATAGTGTTGAGTTCTGTTCTTATGTTTTGGTTGTATGGCTTTCTCTTTTCTCGCCGGGGTACTCTTTTCCTACTAAGGGTTTTCCCCACAAGGGTGGGTTTTACCTTGGTAGGTTTTTAACGAGGCCCAAACATTGCGCTACCTAGTTGACTTGTGACCAGGATCTTTCTTTTCTTATTATAATTTCGATCTTTATTAAAAAAACTATGTTAAGCTTCAGCAGAAGAATTAAGCACTCAATAGACTCTGAGAGAGTTGTTAATAGAGTAACTCAGCTGAATGGAGTTAACTTTTAGAAATTAAGTTTTCCTTATTAACAGGGGAAGTCTTACACCCTTTTAAAACATGGTTTATCAAAACTCATCCTTTTGATTGGTTATCAAGTTAGATAGCAAATATAGCAAGTAAATAAATTATAGAAATTAAAGCACATAATTAAAATAACACAAAATTTATAGTGGTACGAGGATGTGGTAATTCATCTTCTCCAATCTTCTCATACTCTAATATGAATCAACTAATGTAATGGTAACTTTGTTACAAAAGTACATTAGTCCAATATAACTTTGATCACAAAGCCAGCTACTCTTGTGGGACTAAGCTCTTCGCAAGGCAGCTGCCTCACTACTTCAGCTCTTCAAATCTTCAAGGATAGATCACGCAACCTTCCTTCAAATCTGAATCTAGTTTGACCTTGACCCTCACTATATTCCCTTAACTTTTTGGAAATATAGACCCCTTTGCTTTATCAAATGATTTCCTCTTCGACTTTGAAGAACAACTTCTATCTATTCACGTGAGTGTGTTGGATAAAGTATCTTCGAATCAGATTTGAGGATATGAGAATTTCCGATTGAGAGTGTTTTCAGTTCTTGACTGGGGTAGCTTAAGTGGTATCGCTCACCCTTAGTAAATGTATTGACTGGGATTCGAACCCGATATCTTTCATTTTATTTAAAATTTATCCCCTCCCCTCCAACCAGTACCCCCAAGTTATTAAAAAAAAATTCTTGCTTTTTTTAATTAAACTCGAAAGATATATAAGAAAAGAAAAGAAAGTCATGATCACAAGCCAATCAGGTAGCACATTGTTTGAGGCCTGGTTCAAACCTACCAAGGCAGAACCCTAATGAGAATCCATGGACGAAAGACCCAGTAACAGTGCCAGTTGGTCCGGTGACGAGGGCTCGAGCAAGAAAGTTCAAAGAAGCACTCAATGGATTGATTCAAGTCATTCAAAAAGAGACCGAGAGTGTGTTTCCAATGGAGGAAGATGTTCGGGTGGTCTAGTTGATTCACGTCATCAACGTTCAAGAGTCCACCTCAGACTGAGCAAGTGAAGGGTGCCATGAAATACAAGTCATGTTGTGTCTTGAAGACTTTGTAATTAAGTGCTCAATAGTGTCTTGTATTCGTTTATCGTAGTTAGTCGTAGTTTAATTTATTTTGAGTCATTTTGATGTTTTGGAGGCCAAATAAACCTTTAAGGCCGCATCTTGAGTTGATATTTCGAGTTTGGGATGAGCAGGGAACAAAATCAAAGACAAGGTCGAAGGGGCGAGCGCTGTGAGAAACACGGCCTGGACGTGCTTAATTACACGGCCGTGTTCGGAAACGACATGAGAAACACGGCCTGGCCGTGCTTATTTACACGGCCGTGTTCGCCAAGATCGTGACGAACACGGCCTCACTGTGTTCAGTAACACGATCGTGCTTATGACCGCATTTTTGAGTCTGTTCGGTTTTTTTATTTCCTTTTCGATTTTTATGTTATTTCCTAGTAGGGTTAGGGTTTGGGATCCCATATAAGGGTGAACACTTGTTTTTTTTCATTAGTTATCAATTGAATTCATATTTTACTCTCAAATTGAGTGTTTTTCTAAGTGCTTCAAGATCTACATTTCTTGTTGCAATTATTGAATTACCAGGCAATAATCCATAATTGCTTGTGGCGTCTTCGCATACTGAGATTTTTGCTTGGCTAAGCAACGGGTTGAGGTTATTCCACTATCTTTAACCATACTAGTGAAGATCTTGGGTTAACAACACATTATTGTTTGGATTGTATGCACGTTCATTGCTATGGTTCACATCAATTGGTAATCAAAGCCATCTAGCAAGGTTAAATCTATCCTTGTTTCTTTAATCCTTGTTATTTTCCAGAATTTCTTATAAACCCTAGTTCTTCAAAGGTACCAAAACAAAAGTGAAATTCAAAATTTGCACTGAAAAATCAATGGGTAAAGAATCATAATCCGCGTGTACTGATTTTTTATAAGGCTCCTTAGATGTGAAAAATCCTGATATGCTCTCAAAACCGAACGGCCATTCCTAACTGTAGGTCCCAAGGGGTGTGAGTGTAAGGTTTAGAAGGGGGGGTTGAATAAACCTTACCAACTTTTCGATTTAGCCCTTTTAAAACATTCAGAGTTAATACTTCACAGCTGAGTCCTAGATGGACAACTCGTTAGTTAATCGCCAGAGTTAGCCACTCAACGGACTCGGACCGAGCTGTTGATATAATAACTCATTTGTTTTGACTAGAACTTAACTTGACTGTGATATGTTTTCGGAAGACTTAACACCCTTGGTTTTAGCAACTTTTTGATTATCAATTGGACAACAAATTTATCAGCAAATATTGAAATAATGTGCGTAAATTAAAGTCTTTGAAATGTAAATGACACAATAAATTTTTATAGAGGTTCGAAGATGGGGTAATTCTTCTAGTCCTCTCTTCTCCAACTCCTGGAGGAATCCACTAAGTATTGATCGATACAAAGTGGTAATCAGCCCAGATGCAAGTCTTCATCACACACGGTGACTTGATCCTTTGGGACTCGATCTGAGATGCCTTGGTCACACCTGGCTTCTCGTAGGACTCAGCTTCTTCACAGGGCAGCCTGCTTTGTACTGCTACTGACTCACTTGCTCAAGCTTCTTGGATTTGATCACGAAGCCCTCCAAAAAACTTGAGACTGGTTCGATCTTGAACCTTTCTACAATCCTTCTTGGAATGTAGACCCCTTGATTCTTAAAATGTTTCCTCTTCAACTGATTGAAGTCGTCTTTCCTTCACATGTAAGTGTTGGATTGATTTCCTTCGTACTGTAGGCTTGAGGATTGAACTTGAATGATTTGAGAATATTTCAGGTTACAGATATTGCTTTTCTTGCTCGTATTTGTTTTCTGATTGTCAAGGTTTTTTTTTTCTCAAAGTGATTCCTCAGCCTTTTATAGTGTTCTTTTGAAAATTTGCCCGTTGAAGAGATAGGTTAATTTTTAAAAGACACTTGTGGTCGTTGGCTTGTCTTGTTGCAGTTCTTGGAATTGACATTTCTTCGTATGAATGATTATTCAACTTTTCAGAGTTCTGACACAGGCTCAGTGCTTCCCATTGGTTTATTCCTTTTGCACGCTTCTGAGACTGAGCACTTTAAGAAAGGCAGTATGGAAGTATTACTTGTTTAAGTAATTCTCTTGACTTCTGTGCAACGGATCTCTTTCAGTTGTCTCGACTTGACTGCATTTACTTGACTTCCCCAGGTGACTTTGAGTCAGCTTCCAATCATTGGATTACTCATCTGTCACTTCATTTTGAGACTTGGCTATCTTGAGTTGACTTGACTGACACTTCACTCAGCTGCATCTTAGCCGCACCTTCAATCGAGTTCTGTCTTCTCTTTTGCCACACTCATTGCCTCACAATGAGTCTTCCTTTAGTCTCCAAATTTGTCTTCTTGCATGTTCAGGCATAGCCGACTTAACTCACGACCCCTATCTATTACAATGCAATTTACAACAAAAATGGGGTGCCAACTTTTTATTCTAAGTTTTACATGGCATTCATTAAAATCTAAAAATTAATTTCCCAACAATTTCCCCCTTTTTGATGATGCCAAAACTTAAAACATTCATACAATAATTAAACAGCAAAGATACGTACAGACAATGTAGAATCACAAAATGTATGCGTAAAATCAATCTTTTATTGATCATAACATTCTTGTTCTTTACACAGCTATTTACAGAGTGTATCAGAGCTTAAACAGAACTTAATGTAGCCATGCTATTCTATATCTACGCAAGTATAGAAATTATACATGTTTATTCGATGTACGTAAGACTTACATAAAGATGTATTTACATAGTAAAATACATGAAGGGTGGACAAAGAACACTTCATCTCCTTCACGCCTCCTTCTTTCCTCTTTTTTCACTCTCTCTTCTTTCGATCTATTCCTCTTCTTCTCTTCTTCAACTCCTTTCTTTTTCTCATATGCTTTCCTGACAGCTTCATCTCTTCTTTTCCTTTCTTACGTTTCTTACCACAGCTGAGTTGTCTTCTATATTCTTCCTCGATCCTCTTCACATACTCAGCATTGTTCTTGGCTACTTGCAGGTTGTCTACTTCGTCGAATCCAGCCCAATAGATCCCTCCTTTCTTGCCTGGATCTATATATTCAATGTTTTTGGGCAGGTCTAGGTCTGAAACCTCTTCCTCCACCACCGCTTCTTCCTCCGGCTCGGGCGTTTATTGATGGGGCCTTTTTCCCAAATTGAGTGACTAGCAAAGTGACCAAAGCAGAGCGATCGCGAGTCATCGCCTTCGTCCTTCTTCATATAGCTTGAGGCCTTTTTCCCAATACAAATCCCAGGTTTGAGTCATGGACATGTTTGCGAAGTAACCCTCGGATCGTCTTGAATTCATCAACAGATCTTGGCTTAGTTCTGACGTCTGAAATGGCATAGGTGTCTCTGTCTGTTGGAATACCTCCATGTTGTTTTAGTATATCCATAACTCGGGCATCCATCTTTTCTTCCACCTCCTTCATCCCAGCTTCAACTATCTTTCTCTTTTCAGCCATGGGCACTGCAGGATGTTGGAGCGGCAGAGTCACAGAAAGTTTGCTGATGATATCAGCTGTGACAAGACCTTGTTGGGGGGTTTTAGCAATCATCAAGGTCATATCTTTCGAACCTTCGAACCTTCCCACTCAACAGATTTCCACTTCTTCTCTCTTCTTAGTTCCTCAGCTGTCTTCTCCTTCACAAAGGTCCTCCTTCTCCTTCGGGATCCTTTCAACGCTTTTAGGTATTCCTCTTCCCCCTTTTTGGCATCATCAAAGGAGAGAGGAACCCCCGGAAACAAGCTAGCAATCATGAAGTTTAAGCGGATGATAGCTGAGTTATGCTTCGAATCTGATGCGGAGTATGGAATTCAGAGCGGGTGGCATTGGATTCAACTATTACTAGCTTCATTTCAGCCATGAGGAGGCTGAATTTCCTCTCCATGTTCTCCTCTACGCGCAAGAGCTCTTTCTTATTAAATTCACGCAACAGCTGCATCTCTGTGTTGTGAGATTCATGTATTCGATCGATGTTCTCTTGCATTCTTGTCTTCATATCAGCATTCACAGCCCGCCAGACTAGCAATTTATTGAACAATGTCCTGAAATATCGAGCTTGTTCTACACGCATTGTTTGCTATTGTTGCCACCATTCCCGGATCCTGACAATTATTCCTCGCAGATCGGTAGTAAGATTTGCATCTCTGTTATCCAGCCTCATGTCCAGTGAGGCCTGGTGCCTCTCCATCTTCTCTATATCTACAAATATGGCCTTGAAAACTTCTCGAACCTCAGCTGTCACTTCTGTCTCAGCTGGCGGCCAAGCAGCGTCAAAGTCAAAGTCTGTTGGGATGATGGTGTCTGTTGGAATAACGGGATCAGGTTTATGGAAACGTTCTTGATCTTGAGCTGATTCTTCGGAAGGTCGTACTTCCAGAGAGAAAGGAAAGGATTCTTCAAACGGATCATCACGGCAACGGAATCGCTTCAATGACAACTTGTGCTCGTGAAGTTCCGGTGGATTCGATCCGCCGCAGCTTGGGAGCCCGCGCAGCGATTGACTGCTTTCACTGTGGTCCTGTTGTGGAGTTGACCCACTTGCTGCCTTGTCTTAACAGACTTCGCTTGTCTCAACCGATTTTTCCATATGAGTTGGTGGTCCTCGCCATATCGAGCGCCATCGGAAGATGATGAGATTTGCATGGGTGGCTCATCATCAAAATTAATGGTTTGGCGAGTAGCCTTAAGGTCGACTTACTCGTGCTTGGGAGAACATCCTCACCGAGTCTTTTGGATGGGCAATAGGGGATGACTCGCTTCGTCTTCACATTCGATCCCGAGAAAGGTTACATCAGATTTTCTTGGGAATCGTGAAGAGCACTTATCTCCTTTCGGGATGGATCAATGATAGTAGGAGGGATGTTCGGCTTCCGTCTCTTTACCCCCGGAAGTCTCAACCTCCCGTCGGCCCTCATTACCTCCCGCATCTCAATGCAGTGGGGCACTGGACGATCCCTTCGACAATGTCACTGCCTTGGGATCTTTCGAGGTGGCATCCACCGGAGTCTCAACTCCATGGATTGCACTTTCATTGCCCAGTGTTAACTCCCCGGGCGCTTCCTTCCTATGCTCGACTACATCAGCGGCGTCATTGGCTGCGGTGCGGTTGGCACTTGGTGAGCAGTCTTAAGCCTCGAGCTCGCCAATGACTTTTTGTGTATCCGCTTTGTTGTTTCTTCTCCACTTCGCCTCCAAGATTCGTTGTGTAGTCATCCGCAGCAACCTCCGACTTAGTCAGTAGTGGAGGAGTTTTCCCTCACCGGGCACACCGGTTGAGTGACTTGGATTGGGGTCACTGCTCTCGCACTCCCTACTTCCCTTTGAGTATTCACCGTTGGGGCAGGTGGTGAGACACCTTCATTGGGGTAGGCTCGATTTGGGGTCCCCACAATCCCAATTTCATCGCCAGTTCCTTAACACCTTCTTTCGAGTGAGCGGGGAAGTGGTGGCAAAGAACAATCGTGGCAATATGTCGTACCACTCCCATTGGATCAATCTCCGGTGCGATGTGGAAGACTCCCCTAGTCCTTCCAATAACCGTTGCTCATGTAGGATCCTAGATTCTCGCATGGCTTGCCGCATCTCCAATTCTTCCGTAGTAGCAAGCAGAGTCCGGATCCTCATCACTCCAGAGAGAGAATGTCAAGATGAGGATGTGTATGATCGATGGTTCCAGAAAGGGACAGAGACATCGGCCTTTTCACGAGCTTCAACTTCCTCTCGCTACCGCTTCTCCTTGTCTTTGAAGATCCGCAAGATATCGTGCAGATTTTTCTTCACCAGTGCTTGACCACAAATGGTCAATCCGAGAAAGTTCAACAGCTTTTTCTTCTTCTTCAATAAGTTCTGGTCTTTGGAATCGTTTCCTGGATCGACTCGGCTTCCACTTCCTCCACTCTCGCAGACGATTTTGGATGTCCGGATATGGTAGGGATAGGATCATTATATCATCATCATCTTTGTCATCTTCTCCCTGCCGTCCCTCATTCTCAGTGATTGAAGGTAGCAAACTTTGGTGCGCCACACCCTCGCAGCGTCTCATTGGTGAGGGGATACAATCCTGTCACCAGGAGAGTTTGCTTTCTCGATGCTTCTTGTGTCTCGCTTGTTCGACGACGCTTGTGTCTTCATTTGCCTTCCGACCTTCATCGACTTGGTTGTTTCATCTACAATTTCTCGAGACTCTACTTCTCCAAATAGCTCTCCGAAGATCTGCTTTCACCGAGTGGCTGAATCAACCGGTTTCTCAAGCTCGTAATGCTTCAAGATTATTCTTCTTTTAGTCCTTACCAGAGGGATTTCGGCCTGATACGGTTTCTTCCGAGTCATGGGCGGCGGGGTGGTGCTATTGTCTTTTCTCGAGGAGCCGGCCGTCTCGGCTTATCAGTCCTCCTTTTCTTGATAACCGGGAGAAGCTATTTGAGGCTCCTTCTCTGCACGCGCTGCAGGGGCGTGTGCATCTTTTGTTTTCTTTTTCTTTGCTACAGTGGGCAAATAATTTTCTTTGTAGCCATAGGGGCAACCTTCTTTTCTCGGGGAGAGGAGGAGAGAGTTGTTTCTTCAAAGTCAGCTGATTCCCCCTCACTCGTATCAGCTCTTTTGGCATATGCTCGCTTCTGTTCTCCGGAAAGGTTAGACCGGAACATTTTCAGGTTTGGCTACTTCCTTCCAAGCAGCAGCCAGGTTAACATCACTTCATAAATCTCGCGAAGACTCCTTCCACCGAACGAATGTTGTTCCGCCGCATCTTGGCAAAGTGGTGGTGAATTCTTTTCCGTGAACACAGGACTTGATGCCCTCATCGTGAACTTCAGCGTTCACGTAGAAATGTGCGACCTCTTCCACGCAGGTCATCGGAAACTCCATCGTCAAAAATGGTTTCAGTCCAGACTTTTCCAGCTTCTCTGCTATCTTCTTCACAAGGGTGTTGTCGACCCACTCGCTTGATCATGCCGTCATCCAAAATCCACAAAGAGACCAGTGTGGATTTGCTTTCCCAATTTGACAAAATCGTGAGTAGATGCCATTTTCGATGTTTTACCGAACGAAACTTTGAAAATGAACTTTGAAGATTTGTAGGGTTTTGAGAGAAAATTTCTTTCTTTGCTTTCGAGAGAGATGAACAGTTTTGGTAAAGTGAGAGAAAATTGGGCGAAACGGTAAATGTATGGGTTATGAAAGGACGTGCGGGTGGTTTTTGAAATTTGATCAAGATCAACGACTTAGATTTTGCACGCCGATTAACATTTAATTTCTCGCATTTAATGCGGCAGCATTTATATCCAATCAT
The DNA here is from genome assembly GCA_016081115.2 of Rehmannia glutinosa. Lineage (NCBI taxonomy): Eukaryota > Viridiplantae > Streptophyta > Magnoliopsida > Lamiales > Orobanchaceae > Rehmannia > Rehmannia glutinosa. The sequence goes on along the minus strand of CM071927.1, from coordinate 56,473,867 downwards.
AAGCTTGGTATGCAAAGTTTTCCGATCGTACACATCATAATTATGCTGACGTCATTCTTAAAAACATTCCCGCTTAGTAAAAACGACTACATTTTTGTCACTTTGCTCATAAATGACTCAGCTTATTCCTTAGCTGATTTAACTATTCTCTCTTTGTACATAGGTACTCAGCTGTCAGTTAACTTGACGCGGCTGATTCTCCGATACGGCTGATTCACTTAGCTGATTCAAGAGTTCAACCCTTTTTCATCTTTTCGTGTTTCATCTCTTTTCTTTGACTCTTCTGAGTGTCAACTCAGCTCAATTAACCCTAACTCATGCTTGAGTTCTTCAAATCTTGATTCACATAATGTCTTTGTGAATATATCAGCTAACTGCTTATCAGTTGAGATATATTCCAATGTGATGTCCTTCTTTTCAACATGATCTCTTATGAAGTGATATCTCGACATCAATGTGCTTTGTTCTTGAGTACAACACAGATTTTGAGTGATTGCACTGCACTTGTGTTATCACACATAATTGGAATTTCTTTTTCTTCAACTTCATAGTCTCTCAGCTGTTGTCTCATCCATAAGACTTGGGCACAACAGCTGCCCGCAACTATGTATTCTGCTTCAGCTGTGGAGGTAGCTATTGAATTTTGTTTCTTGCTAAACCAGGAAATTAGCTTATTTCCAAGCATTTGACATGTACCTGAGGTACTCTTCCTGTCAACTCTACATCCAGCAGAGTCAGAGTCTGAGTAACCAATTAGCTTGAATCCACCTTCCTTAGGATACCATAAGCCAACTTCGCTTCCTTTCAAATATCTCAAGATTCTTTGGTCAGAAATCATGTGGCTTTCTTTTGAGCAGATTGAAATCTTGCACATACACCTACAACAAAGGTAATGTCCGCCCGCTTGTTATGAGATAGAGTAATAATCCAATAAGTGCTCAGATCTTGTTTGATCCACAGCTTGCCATCGGAATCCATATCCATTTTGATCGATGTATTCATTGGTATTTTCACGTAAGACTTCTCTTCCATGCCAAATTTCTTCAATAAATCTCGTGTATTTTGTCCGACTTATGAAGGTTCCATCCTTCAGTTGTTTTACTTGGAGTCCAAGGAAGAATGTCAGCTCTCCCATCATGCTCATTTCAAATTTGCTTTGCATAAGATTTGAGAATTTATCACACAGCTCTTTGTTTGTGGATCCAAAGATGATGTCATCCACATATATTTGAACAAGCAGTATACTCAATCAGGAATTGTGATAATGTATCATACCATGCTCTTGGTGCGTGTTTCAATCCATATAAAGCTTTCTTGAGTTTGTATACTTTATCTCCAAGAGTCTTCTGCTCAAATCCTGGAGGTTGTTCAACATATACTTCTTCCTCCAATAACCCATTAAGGAATGCACTCTTTACATCCATTTGATATACATTGAAGTTCTTGTGAGCAGCATAGGCAAGAAACATCCTTATGGCTTCCAATCTTGCCACAGGAGCAAAAGTTTCATCAAAATATATTCCTTCTTCTTGGCAATACCCTTTGGCTACCAATCTTGCTTTGTTTCTTACCACGTAACCTTCCTCATTCATCTTGTTTCGAACACCCATTTAGTGCCAATAACATTTTAATGGGTAGGTCTTTGAACCAATTCCCACACTTTGTTTCTTTCAAATTGATTGACTCTCTTCTTGCATGGCTTGAATCCAATGTGTGTCATCCAATGCTTGTGACACATTTTTGGCTCTATTTGTGAGATGGAACAAGTGAACATAGCTTCTTGTTGGGTTCTCGATCTCAGACACCTTCTCTTACATCTCCGATGATTAGTTCTCGTGGATGGTCTCTCACCATCTTACACCAGGTTGGAGTAAGTTAGCCGATTCACTGTCTTGCAGCTTGTGTTATTTTGATCAGCTCTCTCATCATCACTTAGCTACATATTTCCCACTGTCTTTGAGACTCCTATCTCATCTTCATCCTGGGTTTATAATTCCAACTTCAGCTTCAACATAGGGACTCTTCTCGCATGGTTTGATTCAGCTTATCACCGACTCTTCAATGTCTTCTCCATTTACATTGGGTTCATCAAACACCACATGAATAGATTCTTCGTAACATTGTCCTCTTGTTGAGCACTCAGAGGCTTTGCTTTCATTTGAGTATCCTAAGAAGATACCTTCATCGCCTTTAGCATCAAAAGCCTTTAAATTATCTTTGCCATTGTTGTGTATGAAGCATTTGCATCCAAATATTCTAAAGTATGCAACATTTGGCTTTCTCCCCGTCCAAATCTCATAGGAGTCTTTGTCACCGTCTGTTTATCATGCATCTATTTTGAGTATAGCATGCCGTGTTTATTGCTTCTTGCCCAAAATCTTTTAGGCAGCGACCCGCTTCAGCTAACATGGTCCTTGCCGCTTCTTTGAGAGTCCTATTCCTTCTTTCTCGCAACTCCATTTTCTTGTGGAGTCCTCAGCCGATAATTCATGACCAATACCATTTTCAACACAATACATCGAGTTATTATACCATTGACAAACTCCGTTCCTCTCACGATCTTATTTTGATAATGGTTTGACTCTTCTCATTTTGGATTCTCTTCATCATTTGTGCTAGTTTCTTCGAGAGTTTCTTTCTTCTTACACTTGAATATTGTCCATGTGTATCTTGAGTAGTCATCTACTACCACCAAGGTGTATTTCTTCCCACTTATACTAGCTGGTTCAACGGACCAAATAGATCCATATGTAGCAGGTGCAATATTCTTGTTGAGGATGGACATGTCTTTTCTTTGAATGATGATTTGATCTGTTTTCCCATCCGCATGCATCACATACACTTTCCTTCTTGTATATCGAGTCCGAAGTCCTTCCACAAGATTGCTCCTTGCAAGCTTGTTAATTGTTTTGAAGTTTAGGTGACTCGGCTTCTTGTACCCAACTTGACTTTCTTTGTGCTTTTTGCTAGAGACAAGTGCTTGGTGTTGCAGATTGACCAATCTACCACATACATGTTCTTTTGTCCGCATCCTTGCAACACTACTTCATTAGATTCGGTGTTCTTGATTTGGCACACTCCCATATTGAATCCAACATTATAGCCCTTGTCACAGAGTTGACTTATGCTTAGTAAGTTGAAATTGAGGCCTTCAACATATGCAACATCCGTAATTTCGGTCCATTTTTCTTGATGGATCCAATGCCTCTTATTTCTCCCGAGCTTCATTTCTCCAAATATGACTTTTGCACCTCTAACCTCCTTGAATTTTGACAGATTTTTCTTGTTTTCTGTCATGTGTCCTGGGAACAACCACTATCCATGTACCAGTGCCTTGGCATTCATTGTTCTTGAACCCGCAATTATGGAAATTAGGTTTTAGGTACCCATATTTGTCCGGGTCCTGAGGGGTTAGTATTGTAAGATGATCCAACCAACCTATAGCCAAATGATTTGACTCTCAAGAGGTTGCCATCTATCAGTGCCATAATCATAATTAATTTTAGCAAATTGCTTGGGGTTTTAGGTTCATACAAAATTGCCTCTTTTGTCGTATGCCGTGTATGTATTTTAGCAATTGCTTTGTTTGGGTAGTTGTGATATCTTTGAGGATAGTGCCCGAGTGCATATGTGTGCCGATGATAGCTCTTTTGCCTTTGGAATGGCCTTTCCGAGTCTTAGGCCTTTGCCATTTAGGCTTATATTCCATAGTTATTTGCCGATAGTTCACATTATTCCAATCACTTGGCTTGGGTACTTTCTACCATTCCCACCATATGTGTTCCTTTTATAGAACTTCCGGGGCTTTTGGTAGCTCGTTTCTTCTTTACGAGTATTTCTGTTTGGAGTTTGCCGAGAACTCGGGTGGATTTCTTCTCGGCTATCCTCTCAAAGACACTCAACTCCGGCCGTTTTCCTTTTCCTTTATAACCAAGGCCGTTTGCTTGTGATTGTGCTTTGGAATAAATGTGTGTGCACCATTTGGAGTTTTGGATTTTTAGATGCTTCATTACTTGAAGATCCTTTTTCCAAAATCACTTTTGAGTCGACCTAGCACAGAGGAATTAAATCCTAAGCTTTTCTTATCTCCACATTCTCTTTGACTCATAATAAGATCATCCAAGGATTTAGATGCCTTAGTGAATGAGGCAATCGCATTTTTGAGGTCATTCTCCCTCTTTTCTATAGCAGTTATCTCTGCTATTAACTTAGCATTTTCAGCCTTTAGACTTTTATTCTCATCAGCTATGTGACTTAGAGTACTCGCCTCCTTAGTCACCGTGAGTTTTGGCTTTTGAGTAGGCTGTTCTCCTCATTTAGTAGTGTGTGAGGATTTAATGTGTTCAAAGTCTTTCATCATTTTGCCTAATGAATCATAAAGATCAGTGGGTGATGAAGTGTGTGTGTCACAATCATCGTCACTAGAACCGAGTGTGATGAGTTAGAGTGTACCTCATCTTCTTGGTCAGGTTGGTCTTGTTCTTTGGCCATTCGATGATCAAGGCTTCTTCTTCGCAGTCGCTGAGTAGTCGCTTCACTACTCTCTCGAGTCTCCGTGTCTTTTTCTTTGACTTGATCGCTCTCAAGCCGTAGTCTCGCACCAACATTGCTTTTTTTTCTTGTCTTCTTCTTTCTTTGAAGACTTTTCTTTCCTCTTAATTCCGTATTTGTTGACTACATGATATGGGCATTCAATGGCATAGTGAGGGTTGCCTCATAGTCCAAAGATAAATTTTCAACCTTTTGATCGCTTCTTTCCATCCTTGGATTGTCGCTCTTTGATACTCAATCGCTTGATGCTCATTCTTTTTGGGTGGCCTATCTTCCTTGACTTGGAGGGAGCCGAGTGTCTTCTCGGAGGATTCACCTTTGCCTCTTTTGTAATTCTTGTTGAAGAATTTGTTAAACCTTTTAACCATCGGGCAATCTCCTATTGGTCAATGACTTCCTTTACCTCAAACTCTTTTACCATCCTTAACTATTAGAGCAGCGGTTGTTTTGGGCACATCTGTCTCCTCTTGGTCTTTTCTTCTCACCAAATTCGTAGGCTTTGAGATCCGAGAATAAGTCATGGTTGGATGTCTTTGATAGGTCCATGGAGTGTCTCGGGGCCATGACTTTCATTTCCCACTCGGATGGGAGACTTTTAGAATCTTCATACACATTTCCTTCGTGTATATTCTTTTCCAATTGCATATAGCTCATTGGTAATTTCGTGAACCGAGCATCCCAAATTGATCCAAGGTTTATCCGCAAGCATCTTGAAATTTTCAAATTTCAGACAAAGAACAGATAGTTTATTTTCCTTGATTTGCTCGAGCCTTCACAAATCAAGGTTAGCTTGTCCTGCATTTCTTTTGTCGTTTTGCATGATTTGACTTTGTTGAACATGACTTTGTCCAAGGTTTTGTAAAGAATGTCCTTGGCCACGTTGTCAGGTTATATCTTTCCTGTCATCATTTGTCCATTCACTCTTGGTTTTTCAACCATAGCTGGTCCGGGCAAAGAAGATCCTCTTCTCCTTCTCGCCGCAGCCTCTCCTTGCGCTTGTGTTCACTTTTCGATTTGGAGTGGCCCATCTTCTATCACTATCCACATTTCATCATGTAATCCTGATAAATGAGCCTGCATACGAATTTTCCAGTCATCAAATTCCTTAATAGTGAACATAGGGATGCGTGTCAAATTTTCTTCCATGATAATAACTTTGCTGAATAAAAGAGTTTTGAAAGATCAAGTGCTAAAGCAAGCTTTGAAAAATTTGGAGATCTAGTTCAGTAACCAGTGCGGAAGGCTCAATGAACCAACCGCTCTAATACCACTTGTAGGTCCCAAGGGGTGTGAGTGTAAGGTTTAGAAAGGGGGTTGAATAAACCTTACCAACTTTTTGATTTAGTCCCTTTAAAACGTTCAAAGTTAATACTTCACAGCTGAGTCCTAGATGGACAACTCAGTTAGTTAATCAGCAGAGTTAGCCACTCAACAGACTCGATTGAGCTGTTGATAGAATAACTCAGCTGTTTTGACTAGAACTTAACTTGACTGTGATATGTTTTCAGCGGAAGACTTAACACCCTTGAATTTGGTTTAAGATTGTTTTAATACTTGGTTTTAGCACCTTTTTTGATTATCAATTGACAACAAATTTATCAGCAAATATTGAAATAATGTGCGTAAATTAAAGTGCAAAATGTAAATGACACAATAAATTTTTATAGAGGTTCGAAGATGGGGTAATTCTTCTAATCCTCTCTTTCTCCAACTCCGGAGGAATCCACTAAGTATTGATCAAGATACAAAGTGGTAATCAGTCCGATGAAAGTCTTGATCACACATGACTTGATCCTTTGGGACTCGGGCCCGAGATGCCTTGGTCACACCTGTTGGCTTCGACGACTCAACTTCTTCACAGGCAACCGCTTGCTACTACAGCTCACTTGCTCAAGCTTCTTGGATTTGATCACGAAGCCCTCCAAAAACTTGAGACCGGTTCGACCTTGAACCTTTCTACAATCCTCCTTGGAATGTAGACCCCTTTGATTCTTAAAATGTTTCCTCTTCAACGGATTGAAGTCGTCTTTCCTTCGCGAGGTAAGTGTTGGATTGATTTCCTTCGTAGTGTAGACTGAGGATTGAACTTGAATGATTTGAGAATAGTTCAATTCGTATATTGCTTTTCTTGCTCGTATTTGTTTTTCGATTGTCAAGGTTTTTTTTTCTTAAAGTGATTCTCGGCCTTTTATAGTGTTCTTTTGAATATTTGCCCGTTGAAGAGATAGGTTAATTTTCAAAAGACACTTGTGGTCGTTGGCTTGTCTTGTTGCGCTTCTTGGAATTGACATTTCCTCGTATGAATGATTCTTGACTTTTCGTGAGTTCGACACGGGTGTAGTGCTTCCCATTGGTTTATTCCTTTTGCATGCTTCTCGGGATCGAGCACTTTAAGAAAGGCAAGATGGAAGTATTACTTGTTTAAGTAATTCTCTTGACTGCGGCAATAGATCTCTTTCGCTTGTCTCGACTTGATCGCATTTACTTGATTTCCCAGGTGACTTCGAGTCGCCTTCCAATCATTGGATGACTCATCTGTCACTTCATCTTGAGACTTGGCTATCTTGAGTTAACTTGACTGACACTTCACTCAGCTGCATCTTAGTTGCACCTTCAGTCGAGTTCCTGTCTTCTCTTCTTGCCACACTCAGTTGTCTCACACTCAGTTCATCCCCCACCACACGCAAACCTGCAACATTCGGCTCATTATGGGCCAAATTCATACCCACGTGTGGACTCTACTTTCGCGAAAATGGTTTCTGAGAAACCCTATAACCATGCATCTCCCAACCAGGCCCCAGGTAATCCCCCAACTTTTGCTAAAATTGTTTCTGGTCCTTCTAATCTTATCCCTGAGCCAACTAAGAAAGGTGAATATTATTCTATTATTATGGATGAAAATGTGTAGCAACGACGACTTGCGGAATTTCAATATGCTCTAATTGGTCGTGTTATTCTCGGCAAAGGTAATAAACCTTGGCCTATTATGCCTCTTCACAAAAGGCTTTCTGAATTATGGGGGTTTAAAAATGATTGGAAGTTGATACCGTTGGGCAAAGGTTATTTCTGTGTTAAATTTACCAACGTTTTTGACCGTTCCCGTGCTCAAGCTCGGGTCACTTGGTCTCTCAATCCTAGTTCCATTCGTTTATCTCCTTGGGTTGCAGATTTGAACCCCTACAAGGTTAATTCTCCGACTGCTTCGGTTTGGGTGAGAATATTTGAGTTGAGTATCGAATACTGGGACCCCAATTACATTATGGGATTGGCCAAGGCCATTGGCACCCCAGTGCAGGTTGACTAACGGTCTCTGGATGGATCACTTGGACATTTTGTCCGTGTTTTGGTGGATGTGGACCTTGCTAAAAGTCTTCAGGATCACATGGTTGAAAGATAGGTCACTATTTGTTTGCTTCTATCGGGTATGAAAAACTCCCTTTATTTTATGGAACCTGTGGTATTACGGGACATTCGGCTGCGACTTGTCGAAGATTTTGAAACAATGTCAACTTGCAGGAGCCACAGGGATGGCCCACATCTCAACATGGTCGTTCCCAGGTTCGTCAGGTGTATCGTCCGGCTCATACCTCCTTGGACAATGGCAAGGCCATCGATAACTCAGTGGATAATACGACTTTGCCTATGCGCCTGGGTTCTCCATCTTGTGCCATCGTTACAGTTTCCTCAGGTATTACTCTAGACAATGCTTTTTCTGCTTTGGATTTTGAGGATCCAAATATTCATACTTCGGAGGATATGCCTCCTCCCGTGGCTACCCGTACATATATCCCTAAACCTCCGGTCCCGAAATGATCAATAGTTCTCCACTCCGACATTCATCATAAGCCTATCACGTGCAAAGATCCGTTGGAAAAACCTATTCGCCCATTGTATAGTGCTATCCGAGCAAACTGTTGAAGATAAACACATATTACTTCAATCGGTTATGCAGGTAAATGCGGTCTTGGTTGCACATCGATTGAGATCGAAGATGATAAAAATAGGTCGAACAATTTAAACAAGGTCGCTTAGAAGCATTCGGACGATTATGCGGATGATGATAATATTTCTAGGGGATACATCTGCGCCCACACAATCCGGATCTCTTACCCATATCACCTCATCCAACCCTTCCCAATGTATTACTTTTATTGGAACATTCGGGGGATTGTGAATGTTGCTTCCGGCAATATTCTTAAGAAGCTATGTAATCTTCACAAGCCTTCTTTGGTTGCTATCGCAGAACCTAAGGTTGATTTGCAGTCAATCTCTGATTCTTATTGGGCCAGTCATGGTTTACAATTTGTGGCTTAGAACTTTCGGGCATCGGGGAGATCGGATATCTGGATCTTCAAATGCTCGGACATCACGATTCTTCAGCAGGTCATTATTTCTGATCAATGTATTATCCTTAAGGTACAATTCTCCAATTATGTCTTTCATGTGGGGTTTATTCATGCTATTTGCAATTATGTGATTCATAGACAACTTTGGTCGGATATTATCGCTCTGGGTTGTGATGATTTCGTTTTGATGGGGGAATTTAATGCCATTCTCGGGAATCATGAGCGTACAGGCTAGGGGGTCTCCTTGCTGGCTTCTTGCTAGGATTTTTGGGATTTCTATGATAATGTGAGGTTGATGGTTATTCCCATAGTTGGTAAATTCTTTACTTGGTGCAGCACGCCTCCTCATCATACTCTCATTCAAGCTCGGCTTGATCGAGTTATAGCCAGTCCCCACTTTGTTAATCTTTGGCAGCGGGCTGAAGTTTTTGTTCTTCCCCGCACTTGCTCGAATCATCATCCTCTTTTGCTTTCTTGTCTGACCACGGCTCATAAGGGTCCATTTCCATTTCGTTTTCAACGTATGTGGACTAAACACCCTGGTTTTTAGTCGATTATTGCTTCTTCATGGGAATCAAACTGCGTAGGCACCAACACCTTGATTCGCTTGATGATTAAATTGAAAAGGTTGCGTCCTGTGATTCGTTCTTGGAATTCAGAGGTTTTTGGGTATGTTAATCGTGGGGTGGACAATAAGTTAGAGAAGTTGAGATAGATTCAGTCGGACATCGAGACTCTGGGGTATAGTATTGTACGGTGGGATCAGGAGTTTGAAGCTCAGAACTCTTTAAATCAGGCGCTTCATCTTAAATCTAATTTTCTTCGCCAGAAATCTCAGGCTGCATGGTTGGTTGATGGAGACCGCAACACTTCTTTTTTCCATAGTTGTTGTCACACCAAGGCCGCTCGGGCTAGTATTTACGGTCTGATGATTAATGGTATGCTTTCCACGGACCCGTCTGTCATCCGTAGTCACATTATTCAGTTTTTCGAGGACTTATTCACGGTGCCTATTGGTCCGATTCTGGATTTTTCTTCTATTGAACAAGTCATTAATCTAGTGGTGTGGAGAATGATTGTTTAACCTCTTTACCATTAGATTTAGAGATTCAAGATGCGGTTTTTGATCTCGCCTCGACGGTTCCCTGCCGGGATGGCTTCAATGGTTCTTTTTATCGAACTTTTGGGACATTATCTCTACCGATGTCACTATAGTTGTGCGCCACTTCTTCCGATGCCGGATCTCCGCCACCGTTGGACCCAATTCCAAACTATATGGTTCTTATTCCAAAAGCAAAGATGCGAACATCGTGGATAATATCGGTCCATTGTCATGAGCAATTTCATCTTCAATATTATCACTAAGATTCTGGCTACTCGGTTTGGCCGCATCCTTAGGCGTATTTTGTGCCCTACTAAGTTTGGTTTTATTCCAGGCCGTCACATTCATGATTGTATTGCTTCAGTTTCGGAGGGTTTTAATATTCTTCATAATCATAGTGACAGTAATATGATTCTGAAAATTGATATCCGTAAGGCCTTTGACACTCTCAGCTGGGATTTTCTTTTATATGTGTTGTGCAGATTTGGCTTCTCAGGGAAATTTATTGCGTGGATTTTTGTCATCTTTAAATCGGCCCGTATCTCGATTCTTCTAAATGGCTCTCCCGTTGGTTATTTTGCTTGCAAGAGATGGGGTTTGTCAGGGTGATCCTCTTTCACCTCTTCTCTTTTGTATTGCTGAAAAAGTCCTGGGGAAACTTATCTCTCGATTGGTGTCATCCAATCTCCTCCCGCCTTTTGTGGCGGCTCCGCGTAATGTCATTTTTCAGTCCTCTATGCTATATCTGGATGATATTGTTATTCTGCGTGCGGCAACCTCGCAATGCATGTTATATCTCTCGATACTCTTGGTCATTACGCTTCTATCTCGTGCCGGTGTTCAACCCGCCAAATCGAAGGTATTTTTGGTACTCGAGTCTCAAAGATATTAGGCACCGCATTTAGACAATCATGGGTTTGTCGGTTGGATCCTTTCCAACTACTTATATTGGAGTTCCTATCTTCAAGGGTGCCCCTAAACAGGTATGTTGTGACCTTTGTTTGATAAGATTATGGTTAAATTTAAACGCCGGAAAGGTTCTTTCTTTCCTCGCAGGTCGTGGTCTGTTTGGTTAACTCTATTATTGTCAGCTCCTTGGTTCACAATATGCTCATTTACAAATGGCCTATTGCGTTGCTTAAGCTGTTGGAGAAGGCTATGCGTAATTTCATTTGGACTGGTGATATTAATCAGAAGGGATCTGTTGTGGTCAATTGGACGCGTTGTTGTACTCTTAAGAACGAGAGGGGTCTTGGCGTTAGGTCCCTCATTTCTGCAAACCGGGCATTTATTATGAAGATGGGCTGGAAGCTTCTCACTTCGGATTCCGTGGTCTTTGATACTCTATGTAGACATTTTCTGATGGATAATGGCTCGATTACACATTGTTTCTTGCCTTCTTCTATCTGGGTGGGGTTGCATCCACCTGTAGGGATTGCCAGATTAATTCAAGATGGATTCCTGGGATGCACTCTTCAATTAATTTCTGGACTGACAATTGGCTTGGGTACATCATTGCAGATCGAATTGGGATTCCGCTTGAGTTTTGGGCTAACTTTCGGAATCCCATCTCAGACTTCTTTTTTTATAACACATGGCATCTCACTATGTCATTTGTGGAGGTTTACTTGGACATTGTTCGTGATATTGTCTGTTGTCCGATTACTCTAGATTCTTTGGATAAACAAGTGCATAATCGCTCTATGGATGGGACAATGTCATCTAAATCCCCATATGCATCTTTGTGACCGTCCTTTCCTGCTGTTAAGTGGGGATCCTGGATATGGTCCCCCCACATCCCATAAAGATGCACGGTTGTGGACTGGCGGGCTATCTACGCTCGTCTGGCAGTTATGGATGTTCACCATCCGAGAGGATTTATTGGTCCTACCGCTTGCGGTCTGTTACTCTCACTCAGAATCGATTGACCACATTTTTGTTTCTTGTCATTTAGCATGAGCTCTCTGGGACTGGATTGCGGATTCATTTGTTGTGGATTTTCGTAACGTCTATAGCTTCAATGAATTTCTGGTCCATTTAATGGAATTTCATTTCAAAGACGTGATTGCTTTTCTCTCGAGGTGCAAATCTGTTTCTTGCATTTGGCTTATCTCGCATATCAGAAATGACGTGATTTTTAATGACAAGCTTCGTACTACAGATGCGGCGTTGGTTCAGTTGAGAGCCATGATCATTGAGTCTGCTTTGTTGGATAAATGGTATATGCAGAATACTCAGGAGGATTTGCTTCGTCTACACCATCTAAACCCGATTATCCCGGTGCCTTGGCCTCTTCCCCGCTCCTCGGGCGGATCAAGGTCAATACAAATGGTTGTGCAAGGAGCTCCGGGCGTATCATGGTAGCGGGTGTTTACCGATTTATCGAGGCTTTTTTCGTGGGTGTTTCGTGGAGCAGTGTGGAATGGGCTTTACATTCGAGGCAGAACTTGTTGCTGCCATGAGCGCAATTTCCTATGCTTTTCACAAGGGCTGGACTAATATTTGGCTGGAATCTGACTCTACGTATGTGGTTGAACTTCTTAGATCTCGGATTGGTTCCATCCCCTTCCGTCGGCTTAATCATTAGTGTTATTCTCTCTTCCCCGCTTTCCCTGATGAACTTCGTTGTTTCTCACATCTATCGGGAAGGTAACTGCAGTGTGGCGAATCATCTCAAAGCAAACACACGTGTGACTTTTGGTGGGACGCTCCCAAAGGTGGACATTATCTCTGCTCACAGATGACTATGTCGGATGAGTGCAGTATAGATTTGTTAGCTAATGTTGTGTTATGTTCTTTTGTTTTGGTTGTATGGCTTACTCTTTTCTCGACGGGGTACTCTTTTCCTACTAAGGGTTTTCCCCACAAGGGTGAGTTTTACCTTGGTAGGTTTTTAACGAGGCCCTAAACATTGCGCTACCTGGTCGGCTTGTGACCAGGATCTTTTATTTTCTTTCTATAATATTTCGATTTTTATTAAAAAAAATCATAATCCGCGTGCACAAAAAAAAATCAAAAATTATGGAAATCGGGATTTATAAACCCTAGTCTTCAATTTCATCTTATTGAGATCGGTTGTTAGCTTGGCAATTGTCTTGGTTTGTTGGGGCGTGCTTGCGATTGAGTGATTGGTTTATAATTGTACAAGTGCGGGTACTTGGAAATTGTGAGTTGAGAGATACACGAGCGTATACACGTGAGGGAGTGAATCAACCATGTCCGAGGAAAACCAACAACCGTTGGATTTAGGTAATAAGTTGCATATGGAGGCACTTGCAAGCCTCATGAAGAAAGTGATGATCAAGACCTATGGGGATCACAGTGAGGCGTTGGAAATAGAGGAGCCTGTTACTAGGGCACGGAGGCTTAGGAGGTTCGAACTAGAAGAATGGGCAGATGAGATAGATGATTTTGATTCCAAAAGGGAGCAAAATTACAATCTGGGCAGAGGTCGGCATGGAAATAAAGGTGATAGGGGACGCGAGGATGACAATTTGAGTAAAATCAAAATGCAAATTGCATCTTTCCAGGGTAAGAGTAATCTAGACACCTATCTGGATTGGGAGAGGAAAATTGAGAATGTGTTTGAGTGCCAGAATTATTCGAACTGAAAAAAGTGAAATTGGCATCAACTGAATTCTCGAACTACGCAAGTATTTGGTGGGATCAATTAATGGTCTCAAGGAGGAGAAGCAGCGAATGACTCATTTCCACATGGGATGAGATGAGGAGTCTGATGCGACATCGCTTTGTACCAAATCATTACCGAGGCGTCTATCAATGGTTGCAGAGGTTGACACAAGGGTCTAAAAGCGTAGAGGATTATCATAAAAAGATGGAGATGCTGATGGCGAGGGCTAATATAGAGGAGGATCAGGACTTTACGATGGCAAGATTTATTGCAGGATTGAATACTCCTATAGCAGATGCCGTCGACTTACATCATTGTGTCGATCTTGAGGAGATGGTGCACATGGCGGTGAAAGTTGAGCAGCAACTCAAGAGGAGGGGTTTCAACCGACAGGCACCGAGTTCTAACTCCAATGCATGGAAGTCGAACACTAACAAAAAAGAGGAGCAGAGTTCGAAAACAACTAAGAAAAGGGAGAGGGCGACCGAGCCTAAACCCGCAGGTAAATTCAAACTCTGTACTACTCGAACGAGGGATATTAAATGCTTTAAGTAGTCAGATATGGGGAATTCAAAAAACCTGCACAAATTTTTATGAATTCCAATGCGATCGACAATAGAATATCCTAACCAGTTGTCAAGCCAAAATTGAACAGCCGAGCAGTCACCCGGGTTCCATCTAGATTGAGAGATTAAATCCACCGTGATAGGGCGCAAACCTGGCCAAATGGACAAGCCAATGTATGTGGTGCGTGGCCCCTCATCCATAAAACGCCTCCGTAAAATTTTGAAGACCTCATTCTTTGAATTAATCATCTTCCAAGCATTCTTCATAAGGAAAACTCTATTGGCAGCGATTAAAGATCTTACACCTAAACCCCCTTCTTCTTTGGACGAACAATAGCGGTACCAACTCACAGTCACCGTGCCTTTTGTGAAGATATTCCCTGACCAAATAAAGTTCTTGATGGCCCTCTGCATGGATATGAGAAGCATCATCGGCCATCTGTAGACCAACATAGAATGAACGAATGAGCTAGTAATCACTGAATTTACTTTTGAACTTAGATAAAATTTTATCATGGAGAGGCTGAAAATATCAAATTTTAGGGGCCCCGTTAAACAGCGGGGCTCCTAAATAATTAAAAGGAAAAGTGCATCTGTTAATATAAAAGTGCGCCTGGATGCGATGCATAAGTCGTGAAGGCGTGTTATCCCTAAAATAAACCTTCAACTTTTTCGGGCTGAAGAGTTGACCAGAAATTTTGCCATACTCCATCAAAATATGTCTCAAATGCTGGCAATTACCCCGAGAAGCATGATGAGAATATCGTCTGCATACAATAAACATGGAGGAAACTGAATGGATCTGGGTGCCAAAAAAGGAGAAATAAGACATTGTTGAACGACCGTGTCCAAAGCTCGAGCCAAAGCGTCTTCTATTGCACAAAAAAGAAGAGGTGATAATGGATCCCCCGGCGACGCTCTAAGCAGTAATCGAAAATCCCTCGGGACAACCATTAGACACAATAGAGATATGGGCAGATGTAAAAATGGTGTTAACCCAATCCACAAACCCATTGGCAAAACCCATGCGCCTGAGGACATAGAAGATAAAACACCATCGGAGCATATCAAACGCTTTACAAAAATCCACTTTGAGAACCCCCTTGAAGCCCTTAGAGTAGCAGCTAATTTCTCATCCTCTAACTCAATTTTCTCTTCAGACATGTGGTCAGCTGGACCCAAAAAGCATTCATTGATGTCAGTTGGCTCATTTCCTTTGCCTTTTGTAGATTTTTTTTCTTTCTCAACTGATACAAAACTGAGGATACATATCAAGAACTTAGAGCATCAATCATTGAGATTGGTTTCAAAAATTCGAAGACCCACTCCTCTTCATCTATCCTCTCAGGTTGTTAGAACTGAAACTTGCTCCGACTGAGCTTCTAGTCCCTCATACTTCTTCCATTTCTTCAATTAGCACAAACAAGGCAATTACTTCATCATGTTGGGTCTCAGGAGGGGATTCCAATGCAGTTGTGAGATAAGGTATATACATCAATGGTCTTGGACCTTATCTCGTTGTCAACAGGTGTTTCGTCAGTTTTTGTAGAGTCAACTGGTGTAGCTGACTCATCTGGCTCATCTCTTAGCCCTCTCATAAGCCGATCCTTTTGCTTCTTCTTGACAAATGCTTCCATTGGAGTAACAGTTCTCTTCTTCTTATGCACAGAGGCAATCTCTGGTGTTGATTCAATTTATCCCCCTCCGAGGAAACTATTTTCTTCTTAGCATGTGCTCTCCTCTGAGAAATGAAAAGCTTCTTGTTCACATGGAATGGCTTACCATACCTTAATGGAACTCTTTTTTTCTCCATAATTCATCCGAGTACTAATCCATAACCAAGCTTGAATTGGAACTGCCCATCAATCACATTGCAGTTGAGTACATTAAGCCTAGAAAGGTTGTAGTTAACCTTTTCTTCCTCTAGGGAAATCTTAGCCCAAATTTTCTCATCATTGAATCATAATCATTCAGTTCTGCCAATCCAAAATCAGGTAGAAACATCAACTTAGTCAAAATAGCTGCAGTGATCAACACATCGGTTCCATTAACAGATTAGTTCATTCCACATCTTGTAAGAAGCACTAATATAAAACATGGCTACCTCCTCCATGTACGTCTGTGGCAATTCCAATGTCAGAAACTTCAGCAACTTCGATTATCCAAGGCATTTTACAATCTTTTGTGCCCTAAATATCACACCCACCCTATTACTATTTCTAGAAAATATATAAATGGTTTAACTTAACAATATGAACTCTATTTATAAGAACGTGAATTTTTTTTCTTGTGACACTTTAGTAACAGACAAATAGCAAAATAAACCTTGTATGTAGCAACAAACACCATACCATGTCTAAAATAAAAAAACATAGCCAAGCCTGTCTGTGCGTAAACAAAATGATTACATATACAAGCCCTCAACTCAAATCAGCACACTATTTACATATATATACAGTAGAGTTTCAAAAGTTATAAATAGCACGAGTTCCTACATATAGCACATTCAAAGCAAAACCCAAAATGAACCCACAAACACACGTGACAGGTCGTCATCCATGTCCATGATCCTCAAACCCGAAGAAGCTCCAAAGACGCACAAAGAAGCCAAAGGCTCAGGCATTCTCATGCTCACCTACAATGCATGAACTACTTGAGCTAATGATCAGCAAGTAAAAATCATGCATGTCAAAGGAATAACAATGCTTTTCCAACATGTAATGCCATTTTTTTTATTAAATAAAATCTGAGATAAAAAATGAAAAGAAGTCCTGGCCACAAGCCGACCAGGTAGCTAAATGTTTGGGGCCTCGTTAAAACCTACCAAGGTAAAACCCATCCTTATGGGAAAAACCCTTGGTAGGAAAAAGAGTACCCCCATAAAATCATAAAAAAGGGCCATAGAAACATACAACAAAATGAAGAACTATCTAACAAATCTAAAATTGGGACGTCCAACATAGTCCTCCGTAAGTAGATGATCAATGGACGCTGGGGGAATGCCCCACCACATTGCCAGATGCTCTATATTGCTAAGAAAATTTGTCACTCTGTTTCCTTCACGATAGATGTGGGAAACAACCAACTCCATTTGAGAAACCAAGTGAAGAGTATACCTCCATCGACTTAAGTGGCGCCAAGGAATAGAGTTTGGCCGTTTGTGAAAGAGGTCTACCACATAAGTCGAGTCTGATTCCAGCCAAAGACGATGCCAGCATTTGAGGAACGCATAACAAATTGCCACCATTGCCGCCACTAATTCAACCTCAAATGCATGACCAATACCACATCTCTCTATGAAACATCCACGAAATAAACCTCCGTAGACTACGACCCGGCGCACCTACAGCACTACCATCTGTATTCACCTTAGTCCAACGGAGGAGAGTAAGATGCCAATCGACCAGAATAATGTTGGGGGCTTTCTTGGGACGGCCCGGGACATTAAGACGCCTAAGCCTGAAAAGGTCATTTTGATCATTATTCGTTGCAACCTTTATCCAAAGAAGATAACTCAACTATAAGCACTCAAAGCTGGATAATCGTTCCTTCCACCGTTCATGTATTGTCGTTGAAAATAACTTCATTTCGAATATACTAAATGAGCCAAATGCAAGAAATCACTGTGGCCCGCCAAAAAAATAATATCTTCCCACTGAATTGAAAAGTCATCAGATAAACTAGAAATTCATTAAATTGTGAGCATGTTGAGAATTAACATCAAAATAACGGAATATCCACTGCCAAAGAGCCCCTACAAAAGAACAAGAAATAGTAGATGATCAATGGACTCAGAATGAGCATGACAAAGACAATAGAATGAGGGTCCAATGAATCCATGATGTCGCAATAAATCCAAGATAGCCAGGCGATTGAGGATAGCTCTCCAAACAACAATGGAACACCTTTCCAGGATAGCGGTAGACCAGATGCAGGAACCCCATTTAACCGAAGGGCAAGACATACATAAACGATCATATGATGATATCTCCATCTAAAGAATGAAACCAAACACATTTATCCACCGAGAGAGGGGCAATGGGGTCTCAAATAATATCTCGGACAATATCCAGGTAGGCTTCAAGAAAGGAAATTGTGAAGTGCCAAGAGTTATCAGAGATCTGAATTTGAAAATGCTTTTTGTACTCTTGGGGGATCCCAATTTTATCAGCAATAGAATAACCCAACCAATTATCAGTCCAAAATAATACCTCGGAATTGGAACCAGGAATACTTCAAGAATTATCAACACGATCATCAACTAGAGGCCTAATTCCAGACCATATAAAAGATGGCAAAAAGGTGCGTTGAATAGACCCATTAGAGAGGAAATAGCACCGTCGAAGTAAAGTAAAAACCGACGAGTCTGAGGTCAACACCTTCCAAATAAGTTTCATCAGAAAAGCCTGGTTAGCAGTGCGAATGGACCACACACCGAGGCCCCCTTCCGTTCTAGGCATACAACAACATGTCCAGTTAACAACCATCGTACACTTCAACTGTGTATCCCCAGTACAAATAAAGTTACGCATGGCTTTTCCATTTGCCTAATCAGGGAGGCCGGCCATTTGTAAACTGTTGGGAAATTTATTGTTTAGATTTTGATGAATGCCATGTAAACTTAGACTAGAAAGTTAGCACCCCATTTTCCTTGTAATTCGTATTGTAATAGATCGGGCTGTTCAAGCTGAGTTAAGTCAGCCATACCTGGGAATACAAGAGTCAACTGAAGATTGAAGTGAAGACTTCCCTGAGAAACAGCTGAGTATGGCCAAAAAGAAGATCAAGGACTCGGATCGAAGGAGTATCGAGTGATAATCTGGTGTATGAAGAGTCAGTCAAGTCAACTCAAGAAGCCAAGTCTCAACTTGAAGTGACAGATGAGTCATCCATTGACTGGAAGCTAACTCGAAGTCACCTGGGGAATAAAAGACTGCGATGCCAAGTCAAATCAACGAGATCCGTTGATAAAAGTCAAGAATGTTACTCGAGAATAGTAACCTATTAAAGTTGTCGAGAGATAAAGTGTTAGTTCGATTGTGTGCTAAAGGAACAAACCAATGGGAAGCATCGCACAAGTGTCGAGACGCCGCAATCGCAAGACATTAAATACGAGGAAATGTCGGCATCAAGGACTACAACAAGACAAGCCAACGAACACAAGTGACTTTTGAAAATCAACCTATCTCTTCAACGGGGCAGATTTTTGAAAGTTCACTATAAAAGGCGAGAGAATCACTTTGAGAAAAGGTTACCTTGCACACCGAGATAACAAGCAACATTCAAATCAGAACTCCGCAAAATGTTCTCAAGTTATTCAATCAAAATCCTGAAGCCTAAATCCCGAAGTAAATCGATCCAACACTAAGTTGTGAAGGAAAGGCAACTTTAAACTGTTGAAGAGGAAACTTTTGAAGAATCAAAAGGGGTCTACTTTCCAAGGAGGATTGTAGGAAGGTTCAAGGTCGAACAAATCTCAAGTTATTGGAGGGCTTCGTGATCAAATCCAAGAAGCTTGAGAAAGTAAGCTGAAGTAGCAAGGCAACCGCCCTGTGAATAAGCTGAGTCGGACGACAAGCCAGATGTGTGACGAAGGCATCTCCAGACTGAGTCCAAGGAGCAAGTCAGGTGCGTGATCAAGACTTGTCTCTAGACTGATAACCACTTTGTACTGATCATTACTTAGTGGATTCCTCCAGGAGTTGGAGAAGAGAGGAGTAGAAGAATTACCCCATCTTCGAACCTCTATAAAATTTACGTGTCATTTACATTTCAAAGATATTTACATTCCCGCACACATACTTTATATCTATCGATAATTTGCTATCCAAGCGATAATTAACAAAGTGCTAAAACCAAATGTTAAAATAAAGTTAAATCAAATTCAAGGGTGTTAAGTCTTCCATGAAAAACTCCTCACAACCAAGTTAAGGTTTAGTCTAAATAAATTTGAGTTAGTCTATCAACGACTCTATCTAGTCGAAATTGAGTGGCTAACTTTGTTGATTAACTAACTTAGTTGTCCCTCAAGGACTTAGTGTGTATTTAACTCGTAATATTTTAAAAGGACTAAAATCGAGAAGTTGGTAAGGTTTATTCAACCCCTTCTAAACCTTACTCACACCCTTGGGACCTACATAAACCATCATAGAATGAACAAAAGAACTAGTGATCACAAAATTCACCAAACAAATTCGGCCCGCAATAGACAGAGAGGATCCTTTCCAATGCTTAAATTTTAGAAGAATCTTGTCAAATATAGGCTACAACACAGCCTGTTTGGGGCGCCTTTAAAAATGGGGACGCCCAAATATGAATTTGGAAGGGTGCCTAAGGAAATGTCCATAATGTTCTGGATGCAACCTCTAATATGAGAAGAGACTCGAGAACCAAAGAACATTGTAGATTTATTGGGATTAAAGACCTATCCCGAAATCTCCGCGTAAACCCCCAAAATAGTAAATAGGCGCACACATTTGCGGATGTGGCAAAGCACATAGAATGACAATATCATCCGCATACATAATCGACGAGGGAAACTCAATATTCCAAGGCGCCATGAAGGGTGTGATCCATCGTGTGGAAACGACTAAGTCAATAATTTTCACAAGAACCTCTTCAGCCATGCAAAATAACAATGGAGAAAGCAGATCACCTTGACGAACGCCACAAGTGCAAGAAAAATAACCCATAGGGGACCCATTCAGTAAAACCGACACCCTAGCAGAGCAGAGAATAACCCCAATCCAATTATCAAATTTGTCTGAGAAACCTAATCGACATAACACATGAAGCAAGAAATCCCAACTCAGAGTATCGAAAGCCTTACGAATGTCAATCTTCATAATCATATTATGTAATATCCCGTATTTTTCAATTATTATTATATAAATTATAAATTTATTTATCAGATATTAATATTTATAATTCAATCATTATCCTTTTAAAATCTAATTTTTTTTATTAAACCTTATTAAGATAGAATTTCACTCATATTATACGAGCGAAAAATCAGATTTTATCTTATCATTAACAAACCCTACTTATCTTCAAACTCCATAAAACCATCCTATAAATACAAATTCTTTCAATACACCCTAATTTCATAATTTGGTGCAGAAATTTCAATTAGGGTTTCTAACCTTAAATTTTATCTAATCAGATTTTTAATTTAAAAATCAAAATATATTATAGTTAATTAGTCATTTTAATGAAATTTTAGTTATGGATTTGAAGAGTTCATAACTTAATGATGGTAGATGAAAGGATATCAATTTATGATTTCGTAACGTTAAAAAAAAAACATAATTCTTATTAAATTTTTCACCAAAGAAATACCATTATAAATACTAGTTTTTCCCTTACACTTTTTACAAATACTTTCTGCTAGAATCATGTATATCTCTAGAACTTGCTTTTTGTTCTTTCTTTCTACAACAACCATATACGGTTTGATATCACACCAACCTAGCCACTTAACCAAACCCGGAAAAGAGGAACAAGATTTAATGTATTTTTTTATATTCTCGACACCAGATATCTGCAATTATTTTAAGGTGGGGATATTTCTTTTCAAGTATTGTTTGTCATTAATTATTAAATGCTTCATATATGTATTTTCGTTTATGTGCAATGTGACAGAGGAAATCATGTTAGTTAGGGCCGTAAATAGGTCCGGGATCAAATCTATCCTCGGGATAGCCCGCAATGTTATAATCATGAACATTATATGGTCGTAGAAGAAGGTCCGGGATCAGAAGTATCCTCGGGGTATACCCTTGATCTGCTATAAAAATAATCGGCGGTCGGAGGAAATATTACAGAGGAAAAATTACATGTTATTCCTATTGATGTATTTAATTATGACAAACGTGTCCCCACGGAGCAAGTTGAGAACTCAACCCATATTTATTAAAACTTTTCAGGTTGAGGAGCCCGAGAGATGATTGGAGGCGGTGGATGTGAAAACAGTAAATTTAGTTAAATTGATTTTTAGAAATATTTTATTATTGTCAATGTTTTTGAAAGTTATTTTTTTTTATTGAATGCTAGTATTTTAATTTAAAAAGTTGTGTTTGGAATCAAAGTACTTTATCTTTTTGGATGCGAAATTTTATAATTAGACTATATTTTATGAAATCAGAGTAATGCAGCGGAAGAGTCAAGGATTATTTGGGTTTATTAATAAAATGGTTCCGCTTATTTTTTTGAGATGTGTCTTATTCATATGCTTTTAAACGTGTTTTCTTATTAGATTAAGCTACTTATATATTTTGAAAATCGGGGCGTTACAAGTGGTATCAGAGCATGTCTATGGTTCTAGAGACTTGAAAAAAATGGCTTTTCAAATTTTAAAAAAAAATTATCTATTGACATCTACCTCCACCATATCTCGTCGGATTCCTGAAGGTACGCAATTTATTATGTCACACTATTCATTTTATTCATGAAATATTTTATATTATCATGTTTTAAAAGTACATTTTATAAATTCAAGTCATCATTTTTTTAAAAGCATTATTGCACGTGTACTTTCAATATTAGACAAGAATTCCTCGTGTAAAAAAATGACATTATTTTCTATGAACTTTGTTAAGACAACGAATTTCGAGGAAGAAATTTTGTTAAAAGGGGATAGTATGTAATATCCCGTATTTTTCAATTATTATTATATAAATTATAACTTTATTTATCAGATATTAATATTTATAATTCAGTCATTATCCTTTTACAATCCAATTTTTTTATTAAACCTTATTAAGATAGAATTTCACTCATATTATACGAGCGAAAAATCAGATTTTATCTTATCATTAACAAACCCTACATAACTTCAAACTCCATAAAACCATCCTATAAATACAAATTCTTTCAATACACTCTAATTTCATAATTTGGTGCAGAAATTTCAATTAGGGTTTCAAACCTTAAATTTTATCTAATTAGAATTTTAATTTAAAAATCAAAATATAATATATTTAATTAGTCATTTAATGAAATTTCAGTTATGGATTTGAAGAGTTCATAACTTAATGATGGTAGATGAAAGGATATCAATTTATGATTTCGTAACGTTAAAAAAAACATAATTCTTATTAAATTTTCATCAAAGAAATACCATTATAAATACTAGTTTTTCCCTTACACTCTTACAAATACTTTCTGCTAGAATCATGTATATCTCTAGAACTAGCTTTTTGTTCTTTCTTTCTACAACAACCATATACTGTTTGATATCACACCAACTTAGCCACTTAGCCAAACCCGGAAAAGAGGAACATGATTTAATGTTATGCCTATTGATGTATTTAATTATGACAAACGTGTTCCCACGGAGCGAGTTGAAAGATCAACCCATATTTATTAAAACTTTTCAGGTTGAGGAGCCCGAGAGATGATTGGAGGCGGTGGATGTGAAAACAGTAAATCTAGTTAAATTGATTTTTAGAAATATTTTATTATTGTCAATGTTTTTGAAAGTTATTTTTTTTATTGAATGCTAGTATTTTAATTTTAAAAGTTGTGTTTGGAATCAAAGTACTTTATCTTTTTGGATGAGAAATTTTATAATTAGACTATATTTTATGAAATCGAGTAATGCAAATGGAAGAGTCGGGATTATTTGGGTTTATTAATAAAATGGTTCCGCTTTATTTTTTTGAGATGTGTCTTATTCATATGCTTTTAAACGTGTTTTCTTATTAGATTAAGCTACTTATATATTTTGAAAATCGGGGCGTTACAAGTGGTATCAGAGCATGTCTATGGTTCTATATAAAGGGAAACTCCCGTGCCAAAGAAAACCTTAAATTTCCTTGGACTAAAAGCCTGGCCAGAAATGGAAGCATACCGAGTAAGAATCTGAAACACCTGGCGGGCATTAGAAGTGGAACCTGCACAAAGAATCACAATATCATCACCATAAAGAATACTAGAGGGGAAAGGGATTCGTCTCGGCGCCATGAAGAGAGTAATAGTCTGATCCAAAATGGAGATGGCCAGCACACGACCCAAGACCTATTCCATAATACAAAAAAGCAAAGGAGATAGGGGATCTCCTTGCCTGACACCCCGGGCACACTCGAAATAGCCTATAGGCGAACCATTAACATGATCAAAATCAAACGTGTTAAGGATAATAGAGAACTAGTGAATAAAAGTGTCGAAAAACTCAAACCTATTGAAGCACATGAAGCAAGAAGTCCCAACTTAAAGTGTCAAAAGCCTTCTAGATGTCAATTTTGAGAATTATGTTAGTGCCCCCAATTCTCTAAAATATTAAAACCTTCAAAAACCACAACAATGCAATCATGAATATGTCTACCAGGAATAAACCCAAACTGAGTAGGAGAAAGGATCTTGTTGATAATAACACCAAAATGGTAGCCAAGATCTTAGTAATAACCTTAAAGAGAAAATTACTCATGAATATGGGTCTGAAATTCTCAATCGCACTAGCATCTTTAGTCTTATAGACACATTTCCCCGCGAGAATGCGTTTTTCTCCCACAAATCGTCTACCCACCGTCAGCCATAGATAATCGATTATCCATGGATTTAGACCAGATTTTATTCCTTGAACTCTATCACAACTCTCTTCGGGTCTCTTCTTGTGATACACTGTGCAACGCTGTGCAGAGTCCCCCAACGTCGGGTGATTCCCCCAACTGGGATTATTTTTCTGGACTATTCAACATTCATTTGGATTTATCTTCTGGCATTTGGGGTGTTATCATTTAGAGCTTGGAGGTTAATGGGAGCACTCAAATCTAATTTTTGTGGAAAGTTACTTTGATTACTCTCATCTGGGTCATCTGGTGTTGTCACAATAAAGCGATCTTTGAGGATTACAAGATTTTGGTTACGGCTGTTCGGGCTCAAGTTTTTTCGTTCATTAGACAATCTCGTCATACTCCCATTGGCTACATGAATAATAATTCCCTGGATCTTTTTATTTTGAGCAAATTAGGCGCCAAATTTTCTTCATGATTCCCTGGATCTTTCGAAGTAGGTGTATGTGGTAGGTAATACTTGGTGGGATGCGGCGCCAGATTTTCTTCATGAGGTTATTGTTGCGGATCGCACACTACTTCATCACCTCAGACATTAGTTGAGAGGGTTCATTTGTTGCTGTTTTGCGTTTTGGGGATCCGCATGGGCGGCCCGTGCTATTGAGCACGACCCGTGCGTCTTCGATGGTTGGATTTTGGATTTTCGGCATTACGCACGGGCGGTCCATGATTTTGTGCACGACCCGTGCATGTTCGATGCCTGGGCTTGGTTTGTTCGGTAGGACACACGGCCTGTCCGTGTGGTTGGGCACGACCCGTGCGTCCTCTTCGCTTTGGGCATTCATCCATGGGGGGAAGGAAAGATGGCGCCCCCCCTCCATAATATGCGGCCTTCAAGGGAGTAGGGGTGGCCGCCCCCCTATACTCCATATCCTTCACAATACCAGGTTTTACCACGTGGACCGAAGTAGAAGACAATAGGTAGAATTCTGGCGGAACAAACCATGCCAACACAAGATCAAAGGGCGCCAGAGCAGCATTTTTGGTGGATGGTATGAAGTTCGACGGAAGGGACCCAATGGTGTTGGAGGAAATCGTTGGAGAAGAAGCCGAAGGTTGCAAACGGACATGGGGGTTGAAATTGGACTTAAGTCCATGAAAATGTGACTCTGCCATGGAGTCACCGGAGAGATGGCCAAGAAATCCAAGGGGACGGTCGAAATTTTCACGTGGGAGAGCAAAACCCTAGAGACGTTTATTCTCTTACGTGATCATTTCTTTTGGCCTTGTATGCGTGTTGACTGGGAACATCCATAAAAAAGGGTATGTGACTGTTTTTTTTAAAATAAGATCGAAGATAATATAAAAGAAAAGAAAAGTTCTGATCACAAGCCAATCGGGTAGCGCAATGTTTGGGGCCTTGTTAAAAACCTACGGCGTAAAACCCACCTTTGTGGGAAAAGCATGATGAGGGAAACAAGTACCCATGAGAAGAATGCCATAAGATACATAAGTAGCACATAAAAAGAAATTATCTAACAAATCTATACTGTGCACGTCCAATATAATCATCAGTGAGTAAAGAGATAATATCCACCGGGGAACAATCAGAAGCATTATTGAATTTAATACATAAATAACCTTTTTTTAATTAAATCATGAATTATAATAAAAATGAAAAAAAAGTCCGTCAAAAGCCGACCAGGCAGCTAAACGTTTGGGGCCTCGTTAAATCCTATCAAGGTAAAACCCACCCTTCTGGGGAAAACCTTTGATAGGAAAAAGAGTACCCCCATAAAGTCATAGAAAATGCACATAACAACACACAACAAACGAAAGAACTATCTAACAAATCTATAATTGGGATGTCCAACATAGTCCTCCGTAAGAAGAGATGTAATGGGCGCAGGGAGAAAGCCCCACCATGTTGCCGGATGATCCATAATGCTAAGAAAATCTGCCACTCTTTTGCCTTCGCGATATATGTGCGAAACAATCAACTCCATTTGGGAAGCCAAATGAAGTGTATAACGCCACTGACTTAAATAAGGCCAATGAATGGAATTGGGCCGTTTGTGAAATAGCTCCACCACATAAGTTGAGTCCGATTCCAACCACAAATGCTGCCATTCTTTGCTAAAAGCATAATGAATTGCCCTCATAGCTGCCACTAATTCTGCCTTGAACGCATGACCATTACCAAAACTATCCACAAAACATCCACAAAAGAAACCTCTATAGTTGCAAAACACACCAGCCGCCATACTACGACCGACACACCTTGAGCACTGCCATCCGTATTCACCTTGGTCCAGCCGGGAAGAGATGGATTCCAATCAACCCAAATAATGCTCAGAGATTTTCTAGGATGGCCTGGGACAAGAAGACGCCTAAGCCGAAATAGATCTGCTTGATCATTATTCATGCAACCTGATGTGAACCGTAGCAACGAACGTGCATACGACCCCAACAACAATATGTTTTAACCCAAGATCTTCACTAGTTCGGTTAAAGATGGTGGAATAACCTCGACCCATTGCTTAGCAAAGCAAGAACCTTTGTATGCAAAGACACCACAAGCAATTATGGATTATTGTCTGATAAGTTGATTATTTCAACAAGAAGCTTGAATCTTGAAGCACTTGAAAAAACACTCAAGTTTGAGAGTAAAATATGAATTCAATTGATTAACTAATAAAAAAGAACAAGTGTTAACCCTTATTTGGGATCCCAAACCCTAAAACAACTAGGAAACAACTTAAAAATCAAAAAAGAAAACAAAAATAGCATAAAAACCCAAAACGCGGCTGCGAGCATGGCCATGTCACGGCACATGGCCAGGCCGTGTTGCTCTCTGTCTTTAGAACCAAAAACGCATATGCGAGCACGGTCGTGTGTTTGAACACGGCCAGCCCCTGTTGCCCTACACACATTCTGTTTCGACCCCTTTCTCGTCCCAAACTTGAAATAACAACTAACACGCGGCCTTACAGGTTTATTTGGCCTCCCAAACATCAAAATGACTCCAAACAACTCCAATTAAGACTAACTACGATAAAAGAATACAAGACACGATTGAGAACTTGACTACAAAGTCTTTAAGATACAAAATGACTTGTATTCCATGGCATCCTTCACTGGCTCACTCTAAGGCGGACTCTTGAATATGGATGATGCGAATCAATTGGACCACCCGGACATCTTCTTCCATCGGCAATAAACTCACAAACTCCCTTTGAATGACTTGGATTAACCCATTGAGTGCTTTCTTGAACTTCTTTGCTCGAGCCCTCGTCACTGGACCAACTGACACTGTTACCGGGTCTTTCATCCTTGGATTCTCATCATTCCCCTCCTCTTGAGAACGATTTGTCCTCAAATCTGAACATGCATCAAATGGACTAAGATCAGCAACATTAAAAGAAACACTAATGCCATACTCACCCGACAAGTCAATCTTATAAGCATTGTCATTGATTCGCTCAAGCACTTGGAATGGACCATCTCCACGAGGCTATAGTTTGGACTTTTTCTGGGCCAGGAATTGTTCGGGATGCATATGTACCCAAACCCAATCACCCGGCTCAAACATCATCTTCCTACGATGCTTGTTAGCTTGTGTAGTGTACTGCTCTGTTCGCCATTCAATGTTGAGCCTCGCTTTCTCATGTAACTATATTACAAATCTACCTTCTTCTGCCCATCTAAGTTAACATGCTTAGAAACAGGTAAAGGTGATAAATCCAATGGTGTTAACGGATTAAAACAATAAACAAGTTCAAATAGTGAAAACTTCGATGCAGAATGAACATCATGATTATAAGCAAACTCAACATGCGGTAAACACTCTTCCCAGATTTTAATATTCTTTTTAATGATAGCTCTCAACAACATGGATAAAGTTCTATTAACTACTTCAGTTTGGCCATCCGTTTGGGGATGACAAGTAGTATAAAATAACAATTTAGTACCCAGTTTACCCACAACGTCTTCCAAAAGTAATTTAAGAACTTAGCATCTCTATCCGAAAGAATGGTCCTAGGCATACCATTCAATCTCACAACTTCTCGAAAGAACAAATCAATAATTAAAGATGTATTATAAATTTTATGACAAGGAATAAAATGTGCCATCTTTAAAAAATGATCTACGACAACAAATATAGAATCATACCCTTTTTTAGTTCTCGGAAATCCTAAAACAAAGTCCATTGAAATATCAACCCAAGCTGTTGTCGGTATATGCAAGGGCGTGTAAAGACCATGGTTTTGTGGAGATTAGAAAACCCTAATGCTCTCTTCTCTCTCCCCTATCCCGTCCGTCCGTATTGTTTAATGGTGCTGGTGCCTTTGCCGGTTATCCTCATCATGACGTCGTCGGATTTGTTTTATGGTTTAACATCGAATTTCATGCCTAATCATGGTCGTCGCTAGCCTTCCATTCCTTCTCAATCGACTTCAACGCTGGCTGCACCTTCTCCATTGCCCGCTCGAAGCCTTGCTCCCTCAACCGTCTCTATATCGTTCCCTCCATGGTTGCCGCTAACCATGGAGGGGCCAGCTCCCTTGTGTGCCATTATGGGGGGATGGCGGCCACATCCACCTCCAAGGCAGCCCCCTCCTAGGAGGGGTGATGACCCCTGGGCCGCTGTCTGCCATCCTCAGGCCATCCCTCCTGCATGCCCTCCCCAGAATGCTGCACAAATTGCTGGAAGTTCATCCACAGTGGTCAACCACCAAGAATCGAACTCTCGACTTTTGGATCATAATGCTAATGCTCATATTTATTTGGGTAACACTTTCGCTAAAGTCGTTTCAGGTAATTCCCAACCCATGGATTCAGTTCTTCCCCAGGCCGCAAGTAATGTTTCTTCTTTTTCTCATGTCGTTTCGGGCAAGATTAATTATATCCATAAACCTGTTAGGAAGGGAGATTATTACTCTGTGACTATTGGTGAGAATGTATATCAGCAGCGTCTTATTGAATTTTCTTATTCTTTGATTGGACGAGTTATTTTGGGCAAGGGTAAGAAGCCCTGACCAACGATGATGCTGCAAAAACGGCTATCCGAACTATGGGGCATTAAAAATGATTGGAAATTAATTCCCTTGGGCAAGCGATATTTTTGTGTTAAATTTTTTAATGCGCAGGATCGATCACGTGCTCAGTTACGTATCAATTGGGCACTTAATCCGGGTACTATTCCGCTTTGTCCATGGGTTCCGGACTTCAACCCCTACAAGGTTCACACTTCGGTAGCCAGTGTTTGGGTTCGCATTTTTTAGCACAACTTGGAATACTGGGATCCTAATACCATTTTGGGGATCGCGAGTGCTATTGGTAATTCAATTAAAATCGATCAGCGATCTCTAGACGGGTCTCTGGGACATTGGATTCGTGTGATGGTTGATATAGACCTTGCAAAACTGCTAGAGGATCACATTATGGTGGAACGAGTTTGCCAATGTTCTTTTGTGTCAGTATACTACGAGAAACTACCCAAGTTCTGCTCCAAATTCCATGTTACGGGACATTCGATTGTTTCCTGCCGTCTTACTGCTACAGGGACTTTGGCTATGGAAAGACGAACTAGACCCACTCCAGGGCGTTCCAAGGCCCCGGATGGACGACATACTTCAGCACCAAGGGGTCGTTCCAGAGTTCGTAAAATTTACCGCCCAGTGCAACATCCTTAAGACAAGGGCAAGGCCGTTGATAACTCAATGGGAAATGCGGCTTAGACTATGCCACCAGGTTCTCCTTCCTGTGCCATAGTCACTTGCCCTAACGACATCCATTTGGGGAATGCTTTTGAGGCTCTTGCCACAAACGACATACCTGAACAAAATTCCACAGATTCTCTTCCGATTCTCCCCAATCGTCATAAGGTTCCCAAGGCCCCGATCTCCTGCACTGGCTCTTTTTCTACGAGCCTACCTCTTACTTTTTAGCACCCATTGGAGAAGCCCATCCGGGCTCTTAGTCGAGCTTTCTGGGATAGCTCCCTGGATGCGGCCAAATCCAAGTTACTTCAGAATGTTGCTCAGGGCCCCTCTCCGACTATTATGACCTCATGAAAGAGTCGAACCCCCCAGGGCCCAATGAATTAGATTTTGCGACCTCAAAATGATGGGCGGATTATGCTGATGAAGTCGCCAATGCTCAATCATCGGATTCTACAACACAGCACACTCCTGTTTTTACCGTGCGCACAACATGGGCGGCCCCACCGTCTCAATGAATTACATCGTCTGGAATATCCGGGGGATTGGGAACATTGCTTCTCGTAATGTTCTTAAGGTTTTATGTCAGAAGCATAAACCTTCTATTTTGGCTATGTGTGAGCCTAAGGTGGACATTCTTCGATTTTGGCTTCCTATTGGAGTAGTCTGGGTTTGAGTTTTGTGACTCAAAACTTTCGTGCTAATGGTCGGGCTGATATTTGGGTTTTCTGTGATCCTGGTAACTCCGTTTTGCAACATGTTTGGTCTTCTTCTTAGTGTATTGTTCTGCAGGTTCAGTTCGGTTCTATTATTTTCCATATTGGCTTTGCTCATGGTTTATGTGATCATATTGCTCGGTGCACGCTTTGGATGGATTTGAGAAATTTGGGTCTTGATGATTTATTGCTTATTTGGGATTTTAATGCTATTTTGGGTCATCATGAGCGTTCAGGCAGTGGTATTTTATCCCAGGCCTCTTGTCATGATTTCAGGGACTTTTTGGAGGATGCTAGTTTGTTTTCGGTGCAGACTATGGGGAACTTGTTCACTTAGTGCTCCCCTCGTACGCCCCTAGCCCTTCTCCAGGCTAAATTGGATGGAGCCCTAGCAACGTGTCAATTTTTCTCTCTTTGGCAAGTTGTCAAGGGTTTGGTTCTTCCTCGCATTGGCTCGGATCACCATCCCATTTTGGTTTTTTGCTCATCATCTGTCAGCAGGGGTCCGGTTCCATTTCGTTTCCAGTATATGTGGATTTATCATGATTCATTTCGAGATCTAGTAACTTCTTCTTGGGCTCCGTGCGCATCGCCCAATCCACTGATGTGCGTCTTGTGGAAGCTTAAAAGGCTGCGTCAGACTATTAAGGTGCGGAATAAAGACATCTTTGGGGATGTTAATCGTAAGGTGGATAGTCAAATGGAGAAAGCTCGTCAGATTCAGGCGGATATTGAGACTTTGGGTTTCTCTGCTACACGTCGTGAAATGGAACTCGAAGCCCAAAACGTTTTGTCTCACACGCTATTATTACAATCTGAATTCCTAAAGCAGAAAACTCGCTCAGCCTGGCTTAAGGATGGGGATCGTAATACAATATTTTTTCATCGTTGTAGTCCAATTCGTAGTGGACGCTCGGGGATCCAGGGTGTGATGATCGATGGTAGCTATTCGGATGATCCAGTTGTTCTTGGAAACCATATTATACCCTTCTATAAGGAGCTCTTTGCGGATACAAGGAATACAATTTTGGATTATGCTATGGTTGATCAGGTGATTTCTCCTATGGTGGGGGCGACATATAACGCTCTTTTGACGGCTATCCCATCGGATTCTGAGATTAGGGATGGAGTTTTTGAGATGGGTTTGGATAGTTCTCCTGGCCCAGATGGTTTCAATGGGGTCTTCTATCGTCACTGTAGGGACATCATCTCGACAGAGGCACTTGTCGGAGTCCGTTCATTCTTTACAAGCTCGACCCTTCCTTCAGGGTTAAATGCTAGCTTTATGGCTCTCATTCCAAAGACTAAGGACGCGAACACTATTGACAATTTTCGCCCTATTGTTATGAGTAATTTCCTCTTCAAGGTTATTACTAAGATTTTGGCTACTCGGTTGGGGGCTATCATTTCTCCATATTTGTCTACTACACAATTTGGATTTATCCCGGGCAGATAGATTCACGACTGTATTGCCGTGGTTTCAAAAGGCTTCAATGTACTGCATGGTCGACTTGATGATAATATGATCTTAAAAATTGATATCCGAAAGGCTTTTGATACTTTAGACTGGGGCTTCCTGGTACATGTTCTGAATTGGTTCAGTTTCTCAGAGACTTTTGTTCACTAGATTGAGGTTATTCTTCGGTCATCCAGGATTTTGATTTTACTCAATGGATCGCCAGTCGGGTAGTTTCCTTGCTTTCGTGGGGTTAGGCAGGGTGATCATTTATCTCCTCTTCTTTTTTGCATTGCGGAGGAGGTTCTGAGCAAACTTATTGGGGCGGCTGTGAATCATAACCAGCTTGGGCCGTTCATTGCACCTAGAAATATTATTTTTCCCGTATTTTATTCTCAACGTGTATGATATTGTTATTATGTGTCGGGCCTCTTCGGCTAACGATCGTACTCTTCTTCGAATTCTCACTTGGTACGCTTATATCTAGGGACAGGTCTTCAATCCAAGAAAGTCGACGGTTTATTTTGGTGCATGGGTTTCTTCTTATCTGCGCAGGCGTATCCAAGATATTATGGGTATCTAGTTAAGGGCCTTTCCTACGATTTATCTAGGATCTCCAATCTTTAAGGGGGCTCCGAAGGCCGCTGATTTGCAGCATGTTTTTGATAAGATCGTCCTGAAGTTTCGTAGATGGAAAGGGACAACACTCTCTCTTGCTGGTAGAGTCTGTTTGGTTAACTCGGTAATCACTAGCTCCTTTGTGCATACGATGATGATTTACAAGTGGCCGCGATCCTTTCTCAAGCAAATGGAGCAAGCTATGCGTAACTTTTTTTGGAATGGTGATGTAAACTCCAAGGGCTCGGTGGTAGTCAATTGGCCTCGGTGTTGCATGCCTCGGGCGGAGAGGGGTTTGGGCGTCCTCTCTATTTTGGGGGCGAATATTGCTTTTCTGATGAAGCTAGGATGAAAGGTTATGACTTCGGATTCTGTGATCTTCCAGGTTCTCTGTAAATGTTATCTGAATTCAGATAGTTCTTTGCATAGATCATTTCTTATGGCGCCATCTTAGCTGGATCTAACCATTCCTAACAAATTCTCCGGGGGCACGACAGAACAGACCTGACTCTGATACCACGAGGTGCCAGGATCCCCACAAACCCATACCCTTAGGCAGTCTTAGCCACTCCAAGAGGTTAAGAAAGTAAGACACCACCACGTGGTCTCCTGCACTTTAGCATAAGCGGCACACCTTGCCTGGATAGCTTTCCGGCAGAACCTCATAGGAAGGTCATTCATTTAAAACATCCAAGAATTCTTAACCGCCGTATGGATTGAGGGGACCGTGCCTAATAATATTATTCCAGGTGCTTCAATCATGTTCCCTATCCCCCGGACGTTCTAGAAGATGCAATTCATTGAGATGGTAGGGGAGAAGCCGCCCGTGTCGAGCGCACGGTAAAGATAGAAGTGTGGTGTGTTGTAGAATCCGACGATTGAGCATTAGCAACTTCATCTGCATAATCCGCCCATCTTTTTGAAGACGCAAAATCTAACTCATTTGGCCTTGGGTGATCCGATTCAATTGAAAGGTCATGAATAGCCGGAGATGGACCCTGAGTAACACTCTAAAGATATCAAGATTTAGCCGAATCAATGAAGCTATACTGGAAGGCGCGACTGAGAGCACAAATAAGCTTCTCCAACGGATGTTGGATCATAAGAGACAAATGTGTAGAGTAGGAACCGGTGTTGGAAGCAGGATCATTGGGAATCGGTTGTCGAGTAGGTAAATCTAAAGTGGGGTCCGTGGAGAGTTGCTCTGGGGCGTCATTAGAAGCCAGCGCCTCAAAAGCATTACCAAGGTGAATGTCAGTAGGGCAAGTGACTATTGCACAGGAAGGGGAGCCTGGCCGCATAGTCGAACCTGTATTACCCAATGAGTCATCAACGGCACAGGACGATAAACTTTTCGAACTCTAGAACATCCTCTTTCGACTAAATTCGGACGTCCTTCCAGTGCCCTGGAACGCCCATGAAAAGGGTCGGACCATTCATTCTTCTTATCCCGTAATGTTACACTTAGCACAAAACTCTTGAAGTTTCTCATAACTCACCGACACAAACAAGCACTAGCCGACCCGTTCTTTCATAATATGATCCTCCAGTGGTTTAGCAAGGTCAATATCCACCAACACCCAAACAAAATGTCCCAGTGATCCATCCAATGATCGTTGATCGATTTGAATCGGGTTACCAATAGCAGCGCGATCCCTAAAATGGTATTAGGATCCCACTATTCCAAGTCGAGCTCAAAAATACGAATCCAAACACTCGGCTCTGAGAAGTGTGAACCTTGTAGGGTTGAAATCGGAACCCGGGGAGAAAGCCGAATAGTACCCAGATTGAGAGCCCAATTGATGCGTACCTGAGCACGTGCTCGATCCTGCGCATTAGAAAATTTCACAAAAAAATAGCCCTTGGCCAAGGGAATAAGTTTCCAATCATTCTTAATGCCCCATAGCTCAGAAAGATGTTTATGTAAAATCATAGTCGGCCGGGATCGGAGGCAATTGTAGAACAACTTCCAAAGAAACCGAGCATCAACTTTGTGGAAGCATGTGGGAGGGATGCCAGGAGTATTGTAGACAACAGCCTAGGGGTCATCGCCCCTGCAGGCGATGCGCCATAGCCGCCACATCGGGCCGCCCTATGGGAGCAACTGGGACGGCACCCCCATGGGCAAGGGGAGCCATGGGGGCATAAGGATGCCTATCACCGTCCTTGAGGAGGGACGGGCCCCCTAGAAGAAGAAGCCTAGTTCATCATCAAGGGAGTTCGACACGGCGAAAGAGGAGATGCAAGGGTATGGGACTGCTGGCCTGCATGGTGGAGCGAGAAAGGTGCGATTGGGATCCCAAATATTCAGACGGGGAGATCAATCCCAAACCTGCACATGGAGACGATTCCAGGGCCTGTTTCCATGGACGGGGGATAAAATTCGATGGGAAAACTCCATGTAGAGGCTGGGTGACAGCAGGTGCTTCACTGACGGGAATTTGCAACTCTGGCATGCGAGTGGAGCTAGAGACGATGGACTGATCTGTAATACCCGAGCCTCTCACTATTCACCTGGTCAATATAGTTCATGCATTACATGTTGGTTATCTGCTATTTGCATAATCTGATTATTTTATATGACAAGACTTGTTCTATAATTTTATAACTCACATATAGTGTTAGCTGTCAGATTTCTAATTTAAGTAGTTGAAAAAAAAGGGTATTTGATGTCGGACTATTACATGCCTAACAATTACATTACACGTGGTAACATTAAAAGTATAAGAGTTACAATACACGTGGTAATGTTAGTGGTGAAAGGTGGCAACAATGTGTATATCGGGAAGTATAAAATACGAACAAATCGATTAAATGTATTAATGTAATATATGATCGAGAACCTGATAGTAAAAGGATATATATATATATTATTTGAGATTAATAATTTTATTAACACACTAAAATAATAATAATAATAATAATAATAAAATTATAAGACATGATTTTGAAGATAATTAAAAAAAAAAGAAAAAGAAAAAGAAAAGAGGGTACTACTTTTATGAAATGAATATTAATACCTAAACATATATTAGTTGTATATGTATATGTGGCAAAACAAAATTACTATATATATATTTATATATATATATATATATATATATATATGATAGGATCCTGTGAGACCACCCTCCTAGGTTAGTCCATAAAACCGAATCTAAACCATCCAAATAGTAAATCAATGGCCGAGATGCATTACAATCTATACAGGTTTTCGAAAGTAACTATACAATAGAAGGGGTAAAATTGGAATCCATAAAATCAGACATGGTAACCTCCTCCTACATTATAGGAATGTGCTCTGTTATTGAACGACCATAAATCACGCAATTCACCATATACAATCAAATGTATGTCTCCTTCTCAACGTAAACATTGCATCGCCATTATCAAAACCTCTGTAATCACCATTATCACTAAAAAATCGGCCTCCAATTGATACACAAAAAATTAAACGCGATGGATTTCTAACAATTGGCAAGGAGTTATCATCCATTTGATTGGAAAGATTTATACAATGGCAAAAATATTGATTTCAACGCAATCAAGAATGTCCTCCAGGTAATTTCTAACGAGAAACTTGCTACAATATTCATACGTCAATCAACAAATTGATTACTGAATGAAATATATGCACCTCTGTTATTGTTGGTTTGTATGTTTAGTATACAAATGTTGTCTATTTAGTGTGTCAACATTGTATATATAGTTTTATATTTTTGTGGATCAACGACTTGTATGAAGATTGCATCTCAATTAATAGTTTGTATGTTTAGTATAGATAGTTTGCCTATTTAGAATATAAGTCTTGCGTATATAGAATTATGTATATGCATACTTACGCCTTATCTGCATATAGTACATTTGTTACCAAATTCGTTTGTTCTGTTTATTTAGTATTTACAACATGTATATATTCATTTATTCGTTGTATATTTATAATATAACACTTGTATATTTTCATCTGTAATTTGTTCAATTAAGAATCTACTCATGCTTATTTCATTGTATGGTAGAAATTGTCTGTCATAATAAATTAATCAGTTTGATCCAAAAAAAATTGAATATCAACTAAACGTTCTTTGTATACTTATAAATCAAAACGTGCATAAATAGACTATTAAAACTGTATATTTTATACAGATTGATTATTGTATTCTAACAAGTCTTTGAGAACAGAGAGGATACATTTTGTATTATTAGGTAACAAACGTGTATGAATGAAATTATATAACTATATGTATAATATATCCATTTTGTATTATTGTGTAATAACTTTTGTGATGTCAAAAAAAAACGTAGGACAACGGCTCGAAACCTCGTCGGGATCAACAAAATATTGGATACCAGAGGTGGAACAAGAAAAGATTCCACGAGTGGGAATGCATTTTGCTACATTGAAAATCGGTGTACAATTTTACCGAAACTATGGAACCATTAAAGCAAGCACAAAACTCAAAAGATGATGTGGAACATGCGGTGAGATCGGAACGCATAACAACAGAACGTGTCCAAACCGCGACACCACACCCTAGTGCAATGTTTTTATTTTTGCAAAAAAACAATGGGTGAAACAGTGTGAAACCTGTTAGTTTATTGTTTAATGAATTTTTTTTTGTAACATTGTGTGAACTATTAATTTATCTTTAATGTTATTTTTTCTCCCTAAACATGTATTGCATATAAAAATTACATTCAACTAAATATGCAAAAAAAAAAAAAAAAAACGATAAGCATACATAATTGTTTTATTATTTATACAATTACATCAGATATCTTGCAATCTGTACCTTAAGATTCATGCAAATGTATTAATCTAGTTATCCAACAAATAATACAATTCAACTAATCCAACAAAATAGACAAATGCAACACATTAAACATACAATTCTATATATCTATTTATACAAGTCCATAAGCACCTAAATACAATTCAACTGAAAACTAAAATCAAATAAATCACCCATACAACTAAATATACAAATCCACCAAATAAATATGCAATTCAACTTAACTAAGTAAACAAATATATTAATCTACTAATCAAATAATACAATTCATCTAATCCAAAATAAACAAATGATACACATTAAATATACAATTCGACATATCTATTTATATATGTCATCAGAATCGTATACAATTCCCATTGAACTAAAATCGGTGAATCACCCATACAATTAAGTATACAAATCCACCAAATAAAGATATAAACCCACGTAACTAATTAAGCAAATATATTAAACTATTTATACAACAAAAAATACAATTCAACTAACCCAAAATAAACAAATGGAACCCTTAAATATACAATTCGACATATCTATCTATACAATTTCCGCATCTATTGTACAAATCAAAAAAACAATTTCATCTTTAAAAAGATCACTCTATATAGAAAAAATCGGGAAACTGATAGGTATCAGTTTTGAAAAGATACGATTGAAATCTATTGATTTTTTCCCCCTAAAAATCGGGAAACTGATAAAGGAAGTATTCTGTTTTCCTAATAATTAGCAATTAACGTGATTTACTTAAAAACTCAAAAAATGTAAAAATACAATCATACCCTTATATCCCAAAAATAACTAAAGAGATCTACACCATTAAAAAATTAAATCAAGGGTGTATATGCGGTCTTATGGAGTAACCTGAAGGGATTGGTCTCATTTGAACCAATCCCTATATATATATAACATATACAAGGAATAAAGCTTATTTATATATTATATTTGATTGACCAGTGATAAGTATATATGGACTTTGAGTTGAAAACAAAACTTAACATATAACCATATATATATGTGCAACACGCGGACGTGTATATGTATACACATATTAGCACATAACATTACACCCACATTAACTTATATCAACGTATTTATTAATGTATATGATATACTCCCACCGCCTCAAGCTTTGAGATTTATATAGATAAATCAAACCTCTCACACACACACACGGAGACCACATACAAAGTGAAAGGGAGAAATAAAAAGAACAACCGGGAGCTGCACACGAAGAGGTAATTGGAAAATAGACTACGAATATTCCATTTTTTTTTTGTAGCAATTTAGTCCTTGAGACAAGGTTAATGCCCATATATTAAATTAAGTTTAATTTGAAATCCTGAGGATAGATATAAAGAACTTATGAGAGCTACAAGAAATTCAATATAAACTTTTATAAATAAAAATTTATATCTTACATGTCATTTTATTTATAGATGGGAAATAGGAAATTTGAACCCAGTGAAAGAGCAAGAGTTGTGTTTTATTCATGTCCCTATAGTATATATATTCTTCATAGATAAAAACAAGAAATAAAGTATATATGTATATAAGTTGAAAGTAGAAATAAATTAGATTAGTAAAATCAACGGATGTGTTTCACTAGTAGGATCATGATCTAGCGGCTATTATGTAAGGGATGGTAATATTGCTAAAGCAAATTCGAAATAAGCAATTTAAAATATTTGGGAAACTTGACTAGATTTAAGTTATCAGTCGAAAAGTTAGATTGCTATTTGGTTCGAATTTGAGATTTAAATTTTACTACAGAATTCAATAAAGATCTGAAAGTAGAAATTAATATCTTATGTTTTACAGGGTTTCGTACATGTAAGATTAGAGAAGAAAGACAATTTATCTAATTTTCAGTAGAATATCCAAAGGTGAAAGGTAAGTGAAAATCCATCTGCAACTACAATGCATGAACATAGTATTTCCTGTCTTATTGATATTAAATGCGATTCTTGTATCTTGATTGATGCATTATGGAAATCTTGATGTTCATATGTTGCTTGGTGGATATTGGAGTGTGATGATTGTTGTTTCATTGAGCATGTCATTCATTGGCATTTGCACGTGCATGCAAACATATGAGCATTATTGAGATGAGACATACATGACATGATTTTCTATGAAAAGAAAAGATTTTGGTTGGCCACTACTAGTGCACCGAGACATGAAGTCATGCTTATATGATATATTGAGCTTGTGCCATGTGAGACATCACTTCGGGTATGTGAAACATTCGGACGAGGCTCATTGATTATTAATGCCCACTGCCACGTGAGACATCACTTCGGGTATGTGAGAAATTTGGAGGGGGCTGATTGATTATTGATGTCCAGTGCCATGTGAGACATTACTTCGGGTATGTGAGACATACGGACTGGACAACTTGATCATTAATTATATGTCGAGATATTTACGGTGCATTTAGTAGGTGGGCCAAGGGCCCAACGAAAGGCATTGATATTCAATAAAATGCTTCCGTACATAAGCATGGATTCAGGGCATGTATATACATTTTTCCATTGGCATGCATGACTTTTGCTTACTGAGCGTTAGCTCACGTAATTCATGTATTGTAGGTGAGTCTGGTGATGTTGCTTTACATGGGCTTACTGGACATGCTACTGGAGCTCCTGCAGGTTATGACGACCTGTTGGGCTATGTTGATGGGTTATCTTGTCTTTCTAGCCATGTATTCTATTTTTGACTTGTACTGTACTCTGTTTTGAAACCCTAATGTAAATATGTACTTGTAAATAACTGAGTGATGTGGGTTATGTGTTTGATCACGTGGATGTTTGTTGTGTTTAAAAACATGGTTGGTTACCTCTTTTGTTTGTGGACATGGCTTGTCCTTATCTTATAATTAAAAATAATTTTACTTGTTCGTTGTTAAAATGTCACAGGGATATAAAAAAAAGTTATTACCAATTTTAAATAGAGTTGTGGCGGAGTTTTACTATTTATATATTTTTCAGTAGTAGTAATAGGGGTGGGCGTTACAGAGTGGTATCAGAGCCCGGTTACAGGTTCTGTAGACTGTCCATGTACATGAACTCAGAACTCGTAGAGCACAACCATGCCAGTAAGTTTTACTTTATTGTTCAATATATTTTATGTTCATAAATTGTATATATTGGTCATGTATTACAAGGTTCCTTCTAAGACAGTGTGGTAGATATGGTGAGAGCTAGAGGTGAGAGTAGTAGTGGGGATAGGAACCATGGAGAGGAGACGCCTATGCCGATGAGTGATCGGGATAATGTTATAAATCGACTTTTGGAGCTTATCCAACGATAGTCTGAACAGATTCAACAACTCATCCATCAGAGGGATACGGTTGGACAATAGCGAGCAGAGATGAATCAACCACAACAAAGAGCAGAGCAAATAGCAATGGTTGGGGAAAGATTCAGAAAGTTAAATCCACCAACCTTTGAGGATGCAGTAGATCCTAATGATGCGGAAGATTGGTTAAGAACTTTGGAGAATATGTTCTAGTATAGTAGAGTTCCTGAAGAAGAAAAGGTAATGTGTGCTTCTTTTATGTTACGTGGTAGTGCGGGGCACTGGTGGGATACGATGAAGAGCATCGAAAATGAAACTACCATGACTTGGGAAAGATTTAAACAACTCTTCAGGAACAAATACTTTACTGCTCCTATTCGCGCTATAAAGATGAACGAGTTCATACAATTGAGACAGGGAAGTATGACAGTTTCTGATTACGTTCGTAAATTTAAACAACTATCAAGGTTTGTTGAACACATGGTTAGTACTGAGGTACTAAAAGTGGAATGGTTCCTTGAAGGTCTGAGGCCAGAGCTCTATAGGGATGTAAGTATGGCTTGAATACAAGGGTCCACGTATTCACAGGTTGCTGAGAGAGCAATGGTTGTAGAACAAGCTGAGCTGAGAATAAGGAATGCACATGAGGTTCGACGTCTGTTTACACAAAAACAGGGACAACATTAGGTCGAAAATGAAAAGAAAATGTTACCTCACTTCCAGAGCCCTAATCCCAAATTTCAACAACGACAGGGGCTAGAACAAGGAGA
The DNA here is from genome assembly GCA_016081115.2 of Rehmannia glutinosa. Lineage (NCBI taxonomy): Eukaryota > Viridiplantae > Streptophyta > Magnoliopsida > Lamiales > Orobanchaceae > Rehmannia > Rehmannia glutinosa. The sequence goes on along the minus strand of CM071927.1, from coordinate 56,431,790 downwards.
TCCAATCAAACGTTTGAAGACTAATCAAAGTAAAACATCAACACCACCACCTTGCTCTAGATGTGGAAAACAACACGGAGGAGCTTGTCTTTGGGGAAATGGAGTATGTTTTTCATGTGGACAAGCGGGACATATGGCTAATATGTGCCCAAATAAATCAAAACCAATAGTCCAAGAGAGAACACCCGCTAGAGTTTTTACCATGACTAAGGACGATGCCAAAGCGAGTCCATCCATTGATACATGTAAACTATCTACTTTGGGTGTTTCGACATTTGCATTATTTGATTGGTGCCACACATTTATTTGCATCTAATGAGTATTTGAGGAGGCTACATAGGGTATCAAATATATCTGAGGTCAGTTACATGTAGGTATCCCCACCAGAGGTTTTTAAATCAAACTAATTTGATTTTACGAACATGTGGTATTTTTATTAGAGGAAGAGAACATTAGTTTGATATGATTATATTAGACGTGAAGGGAAATGACATAATTTTTTAGCATGGATATTTTGAACGAACGATACAAATTCTAGAAGATATGCTCAAACCTTGTGTTCCAGACTTTGAAGGACAATGGAGCAAATATGTGTTTTTGGTGGAGTTTTATACAACAACAATTATCAAGCTGCAATATTAAAAAAAATAAAAAGGTCCTTATGAGGTGTTGTATGATAGAAAGTATAGATCCCCAATCCGCAGAGACGAGATTAGGGAAAAGAAACTTTTGTGTCCAATATGAAACGAGAATGACATAAGTTGTGTCAAAAATTCGACAAGGGATGGAAATTGCTCAAAACAGATAGAAAAGTTATACAGATCAGAGAAAAAGAATATTGAAATTTGTTGTAGGAAACCAAGTATTTCTAAAGACATCACCAGTGAAAGGGTCAATGTTGTTCGGAAGAAAAGAAAGTTTAGTTCTGAATACATCGGTCCATTTCATATTAGTGAGAAAATTAGCGATGTTGCCTATGGACTCGACTTATTCGCGTCAACGGCACAAGTGCACGATGTGTTTTATATTATGAATAGATGTTGACAATTCCTCTCGTATTCTAAAGAACAAATCAGTTGAGAAAAAAAAACTGACTTGAGCTATGGAAAAGCGACAATTAATATTCTACTACGATAAGCAAAGAAACTCAGCAAAAAGAAAGTCCCATTAGTTAAAGTACTTTGGAGGATTCAATCTATAGAAGAAGCTACGTGGGAAAGAGAAGATGAGATGAGGGCTAAGTATCCAGACTAATTTTGCTAAGTAAAATTTCGGGGATGAAATTTTTATAAGGAGGGGAGGATGTAATACCCGAGCATCTCACTACTTACCTGGTCATTATAGTTCATGCATTACATGTTGGTTATCTGCTATTTGCATAATCTGATTATTTTATATGACATGACTAGTTCTATAATTTTATAACTCACCTATAGTGTTAGCTGTCAGATTTCTAATTTAAGTAGTTGAAAAAAAAGTATTTTGATGTCGGACTATTACATGCCTAACAATTACATTACACGTGGTAACATTAAAAGTATAAGAGTTACAATACACGTGGTAATGTTAGTGGTGAAAGGTGGCAACAATGTGTATATCGGGAAATATAAAATACGAACAAATCGATTAAATGTATTAATGTAATATATGATCGAGAACCTGATAGTAAAAGGATATATATATTATTTGAGATTAATAATTTTTTTTAACACACTAAAATAATAATAATAATAATAATAATAAAATCATAAGATATGGTTTTGATGATAATTAAAAAAAAAGAAAAAGAAAAAGAAAATAGGGTACTACTTTTATGAAATAAATATTAATACCTAAAGATCTAGCTAATAAATAATGTTCATATTAAAAAAGTCCTAAAGTTTCTCTCTAGTGGAAAACTTTGAGAGCATAGAGCCTACCCCTAATATCATCCCTAGCCCTGACTACCATAATTCCCAGGCCCCCAATTCCCCCATTTTAAATAGCCCATTCCTTATCACTGTCCCAATGCACCTTGATACCCCGACCAGAAAGCTTACCCAAAAATACCTCAAAACTAAAAATCGCGACCACCAAACCCCTGTCACCTCCCTATCGTCCCCAATTTCAGGAGATAAGCGGAAATTACATCTCGTATTGGCGGAAAATATTTCAAACCAATCTACTTCGGAAGGAGTTATTGGAAAAAAAGCACGACCATCTGTAACTTCGAATGATGTTGACTATGCGGGTGCAATTGAGACTTATCAACTTGATAATGAAATGGAAGAGACTGGCACGACCCAATCCTGCCAATCTCCATGAATCTCATCAGCTGGAACTATCGGGGGCTTGGGAACCCTCGAACAGTTCACGAGCTTCATGAAATTATTCGCACAAAGTTCCCAAATGTGATATTTCTCTATGAAACGAAGTGTACGACTCGCGAGATTGATAACCTTAAAATGAAATTTGGTTTTTTCGGTTTTTCTGTGGCTGCTACAGGTCGTTCGTGCAGACTTGCTATCTTATGGCGACAAAATATTGATGTTTCTTTGCGCGGATTCAATGATCGATTTATTGATGTTGATGTATCCTTTGGTGGCACCAAATTTAGACTTACTGGAGTTTATGGTCAACCAGAAGTTGCTCAATGCCATAATTTTTGGGCGCAATTTAAAAATTTGGCGACCAATTCAACTGAGCCGTGGATATGTTGTGGTGATTTTAATGAGGTTCGACAACACAATGAATTTTATAGTCGCCGTACTCGTGCATCGTGGCAGATATCCATTTTTCGAGATGTGCTTGATCTTTGTAATCTCTCTGATATGGGCTTCACATGACCAAAATTTACTTGGCAAAGATTATCAGTTTTTCCCTACACCGAACGTGCTCGTTTAGACCATTTCACTTGTAACCCATCTCTCTGACATATTTTCCCCTACCATCGAGTCACAAACATTCCAACCTACACCTCCAACCATGCATATGTCCTTACCTCACTCTCTCCATCTCATTTCCATAACCATCAAAACCGAAAATCTCGTCCAAGTCGTTTTGATGCTTATTGGATTAAATCGACAGAATGCGAGAAAATTATTTGCCAAAAATGGGCCGAACCGGGGGAGGATGTTGCTGATAAATTGAATAATTGCATTTTGGGTTTAATTAATTGGAATAGGCTCACATTTGGTGATATCACAGAAAAGGTTACCCGTATTAAGCAAGAAATATCTCAGCTGGAATCTGGATTAATCACGCCCCAAATTAAACAGCACCTCAACACCCTTGACTCGAAACTAGATTTACGCTTGGAATTCTATGATCTTAAATGGAACAGCGCGCAAAGTAGCAGTGGTACAAAAACGACGATCAAAACACAACGTTTTTCCATAGCCATGCCTCCAAACGTCGAGACATTAATCACATCTCAACCCTCAAAGATCTTCCTCTCCCTCTATGACTGATATCTAGCAAGCACTCGACATGGTTCAACCAAGGCTTACGGGGGACATGATTGATCGCTTGATGTCTCCATTTACAGCCGCTGAGGTCGTAAAAGCAGTCAAAAGCATGCACCCATATAAATCTCCCGGTCCCGATGGTATGAGCCCTATTTTTTTCCAAAAATTTTGGTCTATTGTTGGTGATGATATCTCAAACTCTGTCCTTCGCTTTTTAAATCATAGGCAACCCCCTAAAGGTTTAAATTTTACGCATATTGTTCTCATTCCTAAAGTGAAGAATCCTGATTATGTTTCCCAGTTTCGCCCTATAAGTATATGTAATGTTATTTATTGAATTGCTTCAAAAGCCATCACTAACTGGATTAGACCCACCCTCACGCACATCATTTCGTAAACACAATCTTCTTTTATCCCCGGAAGGCAAATAACTGATAATATTTTGGTCGCTTACGAGATCCATCACTCTATGAAAGCTAAAACTCGTAGTAAAAAAACGCTTATGTCTATAAAACTTGATATGAGTAAAGCTTTTGATAGAGTCGAGTGGTCTTTCGTTTTTGGTGTGCTTACATCATTGGGTTTTCCAGATTCATTTGTGGACTTGATTCGTTCATGCATTACGTCCTCGCGATTCTCTTTTCTCCTAAACGGATCCCAATTTGGTGATGTCAAGCCACATAGGGGAATCCGTCAAGGAGATCCACTTTCACCATACATCTTCATTATTTGTGCGGAAGTGTTTTCGATCATTTTGCAGGACCTTCAGGCAGCCGGGAAAATACATGGTATCCAAATAAACAAACATGCCCCAAGTATTTGGCATTTATTTTTTGCAGATGACACTCTTCTCTTTGGAAATGCGACGGAGGATGGAGCGAATTATCTTAAATTTGCGATCATGCTATTCAGAAAGGCTTCAGGGCAGCAGGTGAACTTTAAAAAATCTGGAATTTTTTTCAGCCCTAACACGGACACTATGCTGGCTCAAAACATATCCCAGATTCTTGGTATCCCTTTTGTGAACTCCCATGGCAAATATCTTGGCTTACAATCGGTCATTGACGTAATAAAACTGAAGTTTTCGCATGTATTCAAGATAGAGTTTGGAAAAGGATTCAAGGTTGGAAGGAGAAAACTTTATCTCAAGTCAGTCGCGATATACTTATTAAATCTGTTGTGCAGTCGATACCAACATACGCCATGTCGTGTTTTAGATTACCAGATAACATTCTCCACAAAATCCAAGCTATGGCAGCCAACTACCTGTGGGGTGGTTCAGCCGAGGGGCACAAAATGCTTTGGTTGTCGTGGAAAAAAATAGCTAAGGATAAATCTCGGGGGGTCTTGGTTATCGCCACCTTCGAGCTTTCAATCTTGCACTTCTGGCGAAGCAGGCGTTGAAAATCATATCTCAGCCTTGCTCACTTTTGACTCGTATTCTTCGAGCAAAGTATTTTCTATCCGGGGATTTCTTTACGGCGAAACTTGGTTCTAGGCCATCTTGGAGTTGGAGAAGTATCATTGATAGTCGAGAGCTTGTGGTGTTAGGGGCGAGAAAACTGATTCGGAGTGGTTCAAATACAAAAATTTGGGGTGATCCATGGCTACCTCGTGGATCCAACTTTTTTGTTCAAAGTCCGAATAATAATTTTGATAGTTCTTCAAGGGTGTCTATTTTAATTGACTGTACTAAATAAACCTGGAATGTCAGTCTTGTTAGAGTTCTATTTAATCCCAAAAAAGCGTCCCTAATTCTCTCCATTCCGGTCGGCTCGTGTGATTTAAAGGATCTTTGGTGTTGGCAACATTCGAGGAATGGAAAATTCACGGTAAAGTCAATGTACCAACTCGCAATTTCATCAAATATTGGTCTTTCTTTCGGGATTTCTGTTGCGTCTGGTTCTGTTGTTAATCCTCTTTGGAAAAACATCTGGAAGCTTGGAGTTCCCCCGCGCTTCAAATTCTTCGCCTGGAGATGTGCTTCCGCAGCCATTCATACCTCTGATTTTCTTGCTGATCACCATGTCCCCTGCACTAAAGTTGCATGTCCTTTTTGCTCATCACCAAATACCTATGTTGTGCATGTATTCTTTGAATGCCCCTTTGCTACTGCTACTTGGAGCCTTGATGGTTTGCTGGAGATTATCTCACGCTTCTCCCAACAATCATTTCCCTTGTGGTTTGGTGAAATTATTCTTAATGCCCCTAATGAAGTGAAGAACTTGTTTACTGTTATTTGCAATTTGCTATGGTATCACCTGAATAGGAAACATTTTTGAGAATATTAATTCTGAGTCATATCAACTTGTATTAACTGCAAATGTCATTCTTCAAGATTTTCATCGTATTGACGGTCAGCCCGAAATCATCTCGCCGCTACTCTCCAATCCGCTTCCATCCCCCCCTCCAGCCCATTGTCGTACGCTATGTTTCGACGGAGCTGTCTGCTCGTATGGAAATTGTGTAGGAATTGGGATGGCCTTAATTGATGCTTCGGGTAACTTTCAAATGAGAGTATCCAGAAAATTCCATGGTTACTCAAATCCTGAGGTGGCTGAATTTCTTGCATTGAGAGAAGCCTTAAATTTTGTTCGACAATTTCATATTGAGTGCCCAACAATTTTTGGTGATGCTGCTAACGTTGTCTTGGTTGCCAATGGAGAAACTACCAACCCTTCAAGTACATGATATTAATCGTCTCAAGTCGTCTATTGTTACTCGTGGTATTTTTTGGTTTCGTAGGACTTGTAATTTTTTTGCTCATAGTCTAGCAATATTTGCAAAAACTATGTCATCTGATGAACTTTTCTGGAGCCATCCTCCAGAACCCCTTTGTCAATCATTGCTGGACGATTTCCAGCGCCTCTAAACAATATATTTCGTTTCCGTTTCAAAAAAAAATATTAATACCTAAACATATATTAGTTGTATATGTATATGTGGCAAAACAAAATTACTATATATATAACATATACAAGGAATAAAGCTTATTTATATATTATATTTGATTGACCAGTGATAAGTATATATGACTTTGAGTTGAAAACAAAACTTAACATATAACCATATATATATGTGCAACACGTGTATATGTATACACATATTAGCAATTAACATTACACCCACATTAACTTATATCAACGTATTTATTAATGTATATGATATACTCCTGATGACGCCCGAGTCGAGCTGGAAGAAATTAATCCACGCCATCAGTCCAGCACACATCCGAGCGGGAGGCCAACAGGTGACGTCAGTAACGGTGCCCGGTGACACGTCATGAATTAGGCTCGCCCGCTCAATGAGGCCAACCACAACATGATTGCCGAGCCCCGACCCCGACCCCGAGCCCAAATTTGGGGAAACGCATCTTGTGCGCGAGATTCATAAAAATAACCATTTGCCCATGCTTGCCCATGCTTATTGCTTTATTGGTATCAGAAACCGCCACGTGTCAGAAAGTTATTAAGAGGAGTCACCAAGTGGCAAGATTTGGCTGACATGCACGATTAGAAAGGGACATGTGTCCTTTTCAAATTATTTTAGTGATTAGTGACTGATTAGTGCAAAGATGACTGTTGAAAAATCACTTACAAAAGGGGTATAAAAGGCCCCAATTAAGGAAAAATAAGGGGAGGAAAAAAAGATAGTAAAAGCACCAGAAAAAATGTTATTATCAGCAAGACCGACCCCGATAGTTCGGCTCGGCATTGTATCACAAAAAGGCAGAATTAGCCATAAATAAACACCCGTTATGCACGCTTGTATTTCCACATGTTAAATTTATTACATATTTTGCTTGTTGACCAAAACGCACGTCAACAAATTGGCGCTAGAAGGAGGGCCCGTATTGGTCCAGTCAGAATTCCAGGCTAACACAAGTTAAGCGAAAACCAGGTAAATTTCAACGTTCATACTTTTCGTAATAGACAAAATGAGTCAACAATCGAGAAATGCTCGTTTGACTGAAGAGCAACACTTTAACAACCAAACTGGCCAGACCACTAATGGTCAACATATGGCGGGACGAAGCGGGGAGCACCACTTTATTTCCTTTCGCTCAACTAATTGCTAACCCAACTTTCGTACAGCAAATGAACCAACTCATTTCACAAACACTCGCCACTACCAACTCCCGAGCACCCCCTCCACTTCTTGTAAATACTAATCCACTCAATCCACAACTAAATGTTAATATCAATCCTCAAGTCCCCGGGCTTCCTCAAAATGAAGCCCAAGAAGCCGATTCAGGTAATGAACAGGCGTGTCCGCTCGTGATAGAAGGCGGCCGCGAGAAGATGAGGAGGGGCAAAGTCGTGTAGCGGAGTCACTCACCAGGAGCCAACACGACATCGCCATGCCCACTCGGTGTTCGCCGGCGACCGGGAGTTGATCCTTTTCGCCCGCTTGATCGATAAGTTCCCGACTCGATTTACGGATGAGCGGGAGCCGCTTAAGGTCAATCGGATCAAGGCCCTAGCCTATGGCAGAACAGGATGTAGAAATACACCGCCCGCCGTCGTTTGAATGAATTGGAGGGCGGTCCGGGAAGGCGAAGCGATCTCGGAGGCCGCCCCAAGCAATGAACCAACCATTGTTATGTCGCCATTTTCCCCTTGTATCTGGCGACCTGTTATCGCCAAAGTTGAAAATCCCCCAGGTCGGTCTCTACAATGGGGAAACCGACCCGACCACTCACGTCCACAAGTACTTAGCATGGATGGAACTGTACAGTCTTAGTGATGCCATCCTCTGCAGGGCCTTCCCATTGACATTGGGTGACCGTGCCCACCGTTGGTTTAGGACCCTACCACAGGGGTCCATTCGGGCATGGAGGGATATGGCCTCCGCCTTTACGATGCATTTCTTGACTTCCAAAGTCCGAGCCGCACCTAAGGATTCCTCGTGAACATCAAACAAGGGAAGGCGAGCCCCTCGAAAAAGCTATATCTCTCGGTTCAATAAGCAAGTTCGAGAGATGGAACCGGTGTCGGATGACACCATTTTAATTGCAGCCATGGCTGGCCTTGCCCCCGAAACTTGGTTTAACTACTCTATCCATGAATCGGGGGCGACCTCGTACCAAGAATTTCTGGTCCGCACGGAACGCCATATTTGCGCAGAAGAAGGCATGGCAAGTAACCGCCCTGAGTATCGGCCGGGCGTGAGAAAGGACGGAAGGAAGGAATCGGGGTCGGGATTTAGACCATTCTCGGAAAGCCCGACCACGGATTTAGGACTCGCCAGGGAAGCACGAGCGGGTTACAAAGAATGAGGAGTACTTTGACCCACACTCCATCAGCCATATGGAATGAAGTACAGGGTCTGAAATTGTTGCCTCTGGCTCGGCCTTTGAAGATTGAGCCGGCCAAATTAGATTCACGTCGATAATGTGCCTATCACAAATCGATAGGTCACGATACCGATGAGTGCCGAGATCTAATCAGGGAAATTATGCGTATTGTTCGGCGGGCGGTCTCAAAAGGTGCGTTCATGAACTACCGCCCCACCAAGATCGGCTCAAGAGTGTCAACCCGGAGCACATAACAAATCCGGCTATCTGCCGCCGCCACCACCGAAAATCAAGGTTGGGAGATCCTCATGATGTCAAGCGTGAATCGAATCAACACTAACACAGTCGAAGATAGCCGCTCCTACAGGAAAAGAAAGGCTGAGGTCAGACAGGCCGCCCACGCCGAAAGGCAAGTTCGGGTGGCGGAAATCAAGGAAGGTGGATGCCGACCAGGTGGTCCATCCTCATTCTGACCCCCTGGTCATTACCGCACCGATTTTGGGTATTCCAGTTCATAGAATTTTGATCGATTCTGGAAGCTACTCATCGGTCATTTATGTCCGAGCTTTTCGAAGATTGAACGTGGACGATAGCTATATCCGTCCATGTAACGACAGCATTCTCAGGGTTTGGAGGAGGAAGAATAATTCCGCTGGGAAGTTGACTTGCCCATTCAAATGGGACAAGGGTCGCATAAACGAACCGTCATGACAACATTTAAGATAATCAATGCCGATTCGGAGTACAATGCCATTATTGGAAGGTCGTTGCTTTATCATATAAAAGCGGCCGTTTCAATATATCATTTTTGCATAAAATTCCCAACACCTGATGGCGAGGCCTTAAATAAGGGGAATCAGAGGGAGTCACGAGAATGCTCTCTCACACTCCGACCGGTGGAAATAAATGTGATGGAATGAGGAGAAACCAGTGGGGCCACGCTAGGCGATCCCCCGACAAAAAAGGAGCCCGAGCGGGAGGTGGTGATTATTCAGAAGGATAATCCGAGTCGTCGACCTGAAAAGGAACCGATGATTGAAGAACAAGGAAGGAGGATAGAACCGAGAGATGTATCTACAACAAAAGGCAAGCCGGCAGCCAAGAATGAGCCGGCCACTGAAGATGAATTCCCCCTGCAGAGAAAGGAAGGGCAGAGCAAGAAAAGAAAACGGGCGGAACCAGTGGAGTAGGTCGATACGATCGACGTCGGAAGGCCGAGCGAGGGGCACCAATTACGTATTGGCCATGACCTCCCAGAACCATATCGAACCGAATTGATTGAGTTTTTGGGAAATAATCTCGACGTCTTTGCATGGACTCATGCAGACATGCCCGGAATTGACCCCAAGCATGCATGCCACCGCCTTAATATTGATCTAACGTTCCGCCCAATTATCCAGAAAAGGCGTAAACTCGGCCCTGACAGGCAAGTTGCACTCGAGGCCGAGGTTAACAAGTTGCTAGATAATCAATTTATCCGGGAAGCCCTCTATCCCGATGGGTTGCCAATCTGCTGCAGTCAAGAAAAGTAATGGCCAATGGCGCCTGTGCGTGGATTTTACCGACCTAAATAAGGCATGCCCTAAGGATAGTTATCCATTACCGAATATTGATTATATGGTAGATGCCACGGCGGGACACGAGTTGATGAGCTTCATGGATGCATACTCGGGTTACAACCAAATACGAATTCACCCAGATGACGAAGAAAATACATCATTCTTTTCTGCTCGTGGAATTTACTGTTACAAGATGATGCCCTTCGGGTTGAAGAACGCTGGTGCGACCTACCAAAGGTTAGTAAATAAGATGTTTGAGAAAATGATAGGTCGTACTATGGAAGTCTATGTGGATGACATGTTGGTGAAATCATTGTATATATCTGATCATCTCAACGACCTTAATAAAATGTTTGCTGTTTTGAGAGAGTACAAGATGATGTTAAACCCGAGAAAATGTACGTCTGGGGTCGGTTCGGGTAAATTATTGGGGTATATGGTCAGCCAAAGGGGGATCAAAGCTAACCCAGACAAAATAAAAGCCATCATCGATCTTGAACCCCCAAATTTTGTAAAAAGGATACAAAGTCTGACAGGCCGATTGGTCGCCCTTAACCGATTCGTTTCACGATCCACAGATAAGTGTAAACCTTTCTTTGAAATCATAAAAAAGACCAAAAATTTTGAGTGGACCGAGCAAGCACAGGCTGCCTTTGAATCCCTCAAACACCACCTCTCTTCAATTCCTATATTCCAAAAACCTACCCAAGGGGAGAACTTATATTTGTACTTCGCAGTATCCGAATACGCCGTCAGCTCGGTGTTAGTCAGACTAGATAATTCTATTCAACATCCGGTCTATTACACCAGTCAAGCGTTACATGACGCCGAGCTTCGCTATCCGCCAATGGAATAGTTGGCTTATTCATTAATCACTGCGGCGCGGAAACTCCGTCCATATTTTCTAGAGCACAAGATTATAGTCTTGACGAACTACCCACTGAAGCAGGTACTACACCGACCCGACACTTCTGGTCGGATGATCAAGTGGGTCGTCGAGCTCAGTTAATTTGATATTGTATATGAACCGCACACAGCAATAAAAGGTCAGGCTTTAGCCGACTTTGTGGCTGAGTTCACACCTTCCATACAATTGGAAGTTGTGGAAGACCAAGAATGGAAGTTGTTCGTTGATGGCTCCTCCATCGCGGGCCGAGCAGGGGGCGGAATCGTGATAATCGATCCAAACCATAAATGCTACTGCTCGGCCGTGCGATTCCAGTTTCCCGCAACGAACAACGAAGCTGAATATGAGGCACTTCTCGGCGGGCCTAGATATGGCGTAAACATTGCTAGTACATAGTGATTCTCAATCGGGTTGTTCATCAAATCAACGGTGAGTACGAAGCAAAAGAGCAAAAAATCGCACAGTATTTGGACTTAGTCAAGAAGAAATTGTTACACTTTGAGACAAAAGTCTTACATGTGCCCCGAGCCGAGAACATGCAAGCAGATGCCCTGGCTCGGCTCGGTTCCAGCCCAGGGATGGATGCCATTGCAGATGTCACTATCACACAACTGTCGGCCCCGTCACTTGGCGCAAAGAAGATACATGCAACCGAAGCCATCGAACAGACATGGATGAACCCGATCATTCAGTATTTGGAAAAAGGAGTTCAACCTGAAAACAAAGCCGAGGCCAGAACACTACGAACTCTAGCGGCTCATTTCACAATAGTGGACGGCGTCCTATACAAACGAGGATACTCCGTCCCACTTCTTCGGTGCTTGTCCGAGATAGACGCGGATTACGCACTTCGAGAGGTTCACGAGGGAATATGCAGAAACCACATCGGGGGCCAGACATTAGCTTATAAATTAATACGACAAGGATACTACTGGCTATCCCTAAAAAAGGACGCAACCGACCTCGTCAAAAGATGTGAGAGGTGCCAAAGATTCGCGCCACAGGTCAGGTATCATCCTGAGCAACTTACCTCCGTATTTAGCCCTAGGCCGTTTGCTAAATGGGGAATGGACCTTATCGGACCACTCCCCACTGGCAAAGGGGGCGTTAACTATGCCATTGTGGCGGTGGATTATTTCACAAAATGGGCCGAGGCGGAGCCTCTGGCGAAAATAGATGAGGAAAAGATTGTGAGTTTTGTATGGAAGTCCATTATTTGAAGATTTGGGATACCACATTCGATTGTTACAGATAATGGGAAACAATTCGATAACCGGAGGTTTCGAAATTTTTGTGAAGGTTTCCACATCAAAAACCACTTCTCGACTCCATACCATCCCCAGTCGAATGGACAAGTTGAGGCCGTTAATAAAATACTCAAGTATACCTTGAAGGCGAGATTGGAGGAATCCAAAGGTAATTGGTGGAGGAATTACCCGGGTCTTGTGGTCATCTGAACACGCATCGAGCGGCCACGGGAGAAACACCTTTTCTTTGGCTTATGGAACCGAGGCGGTGATTCTGTTGAGATTGAAGCCCTACCTTGAGTGCAAATTTTTCGAGACGGCAATGAGGGTGCGCTACGAGTCGAGCTAGATGCGCTCGAAGAAAAAAGGTGCGATCTTGAGATGAAAAACGCCATGTATAAACAAATGAGTGAGAAGTACTACAATTCGAAAGTAATGGAAAGGAGATTTCAGGTCGATGATCTTGTGTTGAAAAATATAACGGGTGCTGAACCCAGCCCATTGAAGCTAACCTGGGAAGGCCCAATTCAGGTCAGCAACGTCTTATCTGGTGGGGCGTACCAGCTAGAATATTTGAGTGGAGAAAAATTTATGCATCCATGGAATGTAGCATACCTGAAAAGGTACTATCAATAAAGATCTCGGTTTATGATCCAGATAGGATTCCAAGGAATTATCCTTTCATCTGATATTCTGTGAGCTCTCTAAAGGGGGACGAAATTTTTACTCACCTCGGCTACGTGCCGAGGACAACAAAAATCGCCTCAGATGAAGCTGAATGCCGATAAGTCATCTCGGGTACGTCCCTTGCACGCTGATAAAGGGCGACTCACCCACAAGGCGGATCTATCCTTAAAAATAAAAACTCAGGTTTACATACCGAGCAAAAAACAAAGACTTGGTTACGCACCGAGCACAAAACAAAGACTTAGTTACGCACCGAGCGCAAAACAAAGACTTGGTTACGCACCAAGCACAAAACAAAGACTTGGTTACGCACCAAGCACAAAACAAAGACTTGGTTACGCACCAAGCACAAAACAAAGACTTGGTTACGCACCGAGCGCAAAACAAAGACTTGGTTACGCACCGAGCACAAAACAAAGACTTGGTTACTCACCGAGCACAAAACAAAGACTTGGTTACGCACCGAGCACAAAACAAAGACTTGGTTACGCACCGAGCATAAAACAAAGACTTGGTTACGCACCAAGCACAAAAACAAAGACTTGGTCACGCACCAAGCACAAAACAAAGACTCGATGTACACACGGAGCATAAAATGAAGACTTGGTCTATACACCAAGCATAAAATAAATACCAGGTTCATATACCGAGCACGAGAGTCAATTAAAGCGGGTAAAGTCTCTTATTCGAAGCAAGGGGAACCGAGCCCGTCTTGGGAATATAAAAGGAAAAAGAGGATAGGCAACAATCTTACAAAAAGGAGAAGAGCCAAGCATATACAAGAAGCTTAAAACACATACACAAGTGATAGAAAGAAAAGTTCATTTCTACGTCAACAATATTTACACAGAGGGGGCCGTAGCCCATTACATCCCAAGGCACGAAGCCAAGTAATCTACCTACGAATTCATGTAAAAGCTTATAAATGAAAAAGGGGCAAACAACACCAAGACTAAGACGGAGGCGGAATTTCAACAACACCACGGCTGGGAGGAAACTTACGCATCCGGAGGAGGTGAGCCACGAACATTGGGGGCCTCGGAAAAGTTTGGGCGGAGAGCATTGAGATCAGCCTCCAGGAGGGCCAGATCTTCTTCAAGATGAGCAACAGTCCGCCCGACCTTAACCGAATCAAGGATTTCTTTGAGGCTGGTCGCGTGGCCGCAGGTTAACATAAATGCATACTCCTCAGAGTCCTTATAAGCTTCAACGGCCTGTGTATGAGCTTCCCCAACTTGCCGATGAGTAGCCTCTTCGGCCTCTCTCTGCGCACATCGGCTAGACGCCTTTCCATTTCCACGTTCGGCTCGGCAACCTTAGCCTAAGATCTCTGCTGACCTGCGGCCCTGATCTCGCTCTGCCTCGGCCCTCGCAGCAGCTTCTTTCTCAGAGTTGGCCCGAGCCATAGCTTCATCTGCCTGGGTCTTCAACGATTCTTGTACACCTTGAAGAGTAGCATAGGCCTCGTGCGGTCGCCATCTTTGCCTTTCCGGATCGGCATATTTTTCTCCGGCTCGCGAGTTCCCACAATCGCATGCCATAGGAGCCCAATGATCCGCCCGGACATTCCCATGGCGTCGAATCGCTCCTCAAAGCCGATCTCCGAGCGAGAATTGCTCAATGCCTTTTGTCCAGCACGAGTAGGACACTCATTGCGGCCCGACCCACTTCCGGCAAAGCTCGGAACTGTTCTTCCGTCGGTGTAACGCATCGGACAAACTCCACAAACCATTGAGGGCGTATCCCAGTCATTCCCTCGCAGTACTCGTCTCTCACTCGACTTGGAGGGATGAAGTGACCCTCCGGTGAGGTCATCCGAGAAAGTCCGTGGACCTCCCCCCTTGGGGCTGTCCGAGATGCATCGGCGCGCCGTCGACCAGCCCTTCTTGATGCCCGAGCTCTTTGATCACAATCCCCTCTCTTCTCCTTTGGAGGGGGTTCTACCGCCTCGGGCACCCCATCAGCAGGGCGTTTATCGGCCCGGATATCTGCTCTCCGATGCGCGGCCGTGTTCCTCACGCTGCGAAGGCGCGCACGCAAGTCCAAGCCACGCCCTACAAAAAACGACCACCGTTAAAAGATCAAAAGAACACGAAGAACATTTGAAAGAAAGAGAGAGTGTAAAAATACTAAGTATATTTACCTCGAAGCGGCAACTAACTCAGCGATTACGAGTCCGCATTTGCCAGCCGGGCACAGACGATCTACCCGGGGATCGGCGCGAGGAGAGGTGGCTCAACTCGCTCGATTTGGCCATTTGCTCCCCGAAGAGTGGGTCGTACTTCTTTAGTCCCGGCGGGTTCTCGTTGAGGCTCTCTTCCAGCCTCCCCTCCCGCTATGCCGCCTCATCCCGGGCCACCCCTCGGCCTCAAGGTTGGCGGGGCGGAGCGAGCCTCAAGCGGTTGCGGCCAAGTTGGCCCTCGGTGGCCAATCTTTCAATCCATCTATCCCTGATGCCCCTGGCCTGGATTTTCTCCAGCCTGCAGATAAAGGTGGCCGACAGAGGCCCTTTTGATGCTCGGTTCTCTATAAAGGTAAAAAGACAAAAAAAAAAAGAAGCAAAGTCAGTCACATAAAAGGGAACAATAACAACAAAAGCAGAGAAAGGAGAAAAGATAGACTTACTGTAACCAAAAACAAAATTTGAAGGAGGATGAAGGACAGTTTCCCTTGCTCCATCCTCCACGCGAGCTGGCCACTCGCCGCTCACCCAGAGCCACTTTTCTTTCCATTCCTTCAAAGATGAAGGGAGCCCTTCCACTAGGCCGTCTGGATACCCAGTCGAGTCTGTACGTAATACCACCCGGACGGCTGACCCCGAGATGAAGGAGTCGCTCGCCAGACAAAGAGCTCGTTCATCTCTTTGAACTTGGGGCGAGGGTATTTTTCTAGGTGGAACATCACCAAGAGGCCGATGATCTTACCCTAAGCAATAGGGTGCACTTGGGTCAGATGCATACCCACTTGCAAAACCACCGCGTGAGGAAAACCGGCAGTAGAAATCGCAGCCCATATAGGAGGCTGGCGACATGTATGGCCACGCAACCCGCTGGTGGGTACTGAGGAACCTCCGTGCCATCCGGTACACAAAAATTGATGCAACTTGGAATACGGTTCCTCCGCTGGAGCTCCCTCATCTCTCGGATCATCATCATGCTAAGGATGTCGTTTATATCACACGACGTCCACTAAGGCTCTACGCGAAGGCGAGGGCCTCCTCCTTGCCGGCCGTCGCCATTACGATGGCCCATGGGCACTTGAGGCCTCTCCGGCCTCGAATCTCCGGAGGGTTCGTCTACCCGCTCCACGTTATCACGCTACGGCTCCGATGGATCCATATCCTCTTCTTCCTGCTGATACTGCCGAAGATCAGCACTCGGAGATCCGGTTAGAATTCTCTCGTGCCAGTCTGGGCTGATACACCATGCCTTCTCGAAAAACAGTCACTGGCGCCGGATTAAAAATAGTGTGCGTCCGCTCTAAAGATATTCCGCCTCGAGGAGAAAAATCTAGAGAAGAGATCTGAATGATGCTCGGACTATAAGGCGGAGATGGCCGTGCTGGGGAGAAATAAACAGAAGGTTCAGAGGGGGGATCCTCGATTTCAACCTCTACGCTATAGCTACGGCTTCTACTATCCTCAAAAGAAGACATTTTATAGGTAAAAGGAGAATATTTCAAAAAAATACCTATGTTCGAAGTCTCTGAACTTTGAAGCCGACCCGAAATTTCTAGATCAAAGGATAATGGATGCGAAAGTGAATAATGGAGGGAAAAAGGGGTATTTATAGATGGAGTTCCCTCGATAAACGAAACGTTTATTCAAAAAGACGCGCCTTTTCAACCTCAAAAGCCGTCGAAAATGTCGAGGAAACGTCACGTCCCCCACGCCATTGTCCGTAAGCGATATGCCTTTTCAATTCTGCACAAAGTTGGTCCAACCACAAGAGGCCACGTGTCTTTCATTATGACTACAATTAATGTGCCGCTCTGAGGCATTAACCACTACGTGACAAATGTCGAGGAATGAACAAAACCTTTGAAAAATTCCGTTTCCCCATTAAATGTTTATCACTAGCATTGAAGTTTAACTCCGACTTCAGAAATTCTTCTCTCAGAATTAAACTTGGGGGCCTTTGATGACGCCCGAGCCGAGCTGGAAGAAATTAATCCACGCCATCAGTCCAGCACACATCCGAGCGGGAGGCCTACAGGTGACGTCAATAACGGTGCCCGGTGACACGTCATGAATTAGGCTCGCCCGCTACCGAGCCCAACCACAACTTGATTGCCGAGCCCCAACCCCCGAGCCCAAATTTTGGCGGGAAACGCATGCGCGACAGATTCATAAAAATAACCATTTGCCCATGCTTGCCCATGCTTAGTGCTTTATTGGTATCATAAACCGCCACGTGTCAGGAAGTTATTAAGAGGAGTCACCAAGTGGCAAGATTTGGCTGACATGCACGATTAGAAAGGGACATGTGTCCTTTTCAAATTATTTTACTGATTAGTGACTGATTAGTGCAAAGATGACTGTTGAAAAATCACTTACAAAAGGGGTATAAAAGGCCCCAATTAAGGAAAAAAAAAGAGGAGGAAAAAAAGATAGTAAAAGCACCAGAAAACGTGTTATTATCAGCAAGACCAACCCCGATAGTTCGGCTCGGCATTGTATCACAAAAAGGCAGAATTAGCCATAAATAAACACCCGTTATGCACGCTTGTATTTCCACGTGTTAAATTTATTACATATTTTGCTTGTTGACCAAAACGCACGTCAACAACTCCCACCGCCTCAAGCTTTGAGATTTATATAGATAAATCAAACCTCACACACACACACACGGAGACCAGATACAAAGTGAAAGGGAGAAATAAAAAGAACAACCGAGAGCTGCACACGAAGAGGTAATTGGAAAATAGTCTACGAATATTCCATTTTTTTTTGTAGCAGTTTAGTCCTTGAGACAAGGTTAATGCCCATATATTAAATTAAGTTTAATTTGAATCCTAATTTTGGTCTTCAGTATGTATGGAATAGATGAACTTGAGAAATCCTGAGGATAGATATAAAGAACTTCTTAGAGCTACAAGAAATTCAATATAAACTTTTATAAATATAAATATATATATTACATGTCATTTTATTTATTGATGGGAAATAGGAAATTTGAACCCAATGAAAGAGCAAGAGTTGTGTTTTATTCATGTCCCTATAGTATATATATTCTTCATAGATAAAAACAAGAAATTTATATATGTATATAAGTTGAAAGTAGAAATAAATTAGATTAGTAAAATCAACGGATGTGTTTCACTAGTAGGATCATGATCTAGCGGCTATTATTCAAGGGATGGTAATATTGCTAAAGCAAATTCGAAATAAGCAATTTAAAATATTTGGGAAACTTGACAAGATTTATGTTATCGATCGAAAAGTTAGATTGCTATTTGGTTGAATTTGAGATTTAAATTTTATTACTGAGAATTCAATAAAGATACAAAGCGTAAATTAATATCTTATGTTTTACGGGGTTTCGTACATGTAAGATTAGAGAGGAAAGACAATTTATCTAATTTTCAGTAGAATATCCAAAAGTGAAAGGTAAATGAAAATTCACCTGCAACTACAATGCATGAACATAGTATTTCCTGTCTTATTGATATTAAATGCGATTCTTGTATCTTGATGGCTGCATTATGGAAATCTTGTTGTTCATATGTTGCTTGGTGGATATTGGAGTGTGATGATTGTTGTTTCATTGAGCATGTCATTCAATTGCATTTGCACGTGCATGCAAACATATGAGCATTATTGAGATGAGACATGCACGACATGATTTTCTATGAAAAGAAAAGATTTTGGTTGGCCACTGCTAGTGCACCAAGACATGAAGTCATGCTTATATGATATATTGAGCTCGTGCCATGTGAGATATCACTTCGGGTATGTGAGACATTCGGACGAGGCTCATTGATTATTAATGC
Organism: Rehmannia glutinosa; assembly: GCA_016081115.2. Lineage (NCBI taxonomy): Eukaryota > Viridiplantae > Streptophyta > Magnoliopsida > Lamiales > Orobanchaceae > Rehmannia > Rehmannia glutinosa. Next base: position 56,412,657 of record CM071927.1, on the reverse strand, counting down.
CCCCTGCTATATGAGACATCACTTCGGGTATGTGAGACATTCGGACGGGGCTGATTGATTATTGATGTCCAGTGCCATGTGAGACATTACTTCGGGTATGTCAGACATACGGACTGGACAACTTGATCATTAATTATAAGTTGAGATATTTACGGTGCATTTAGTAGGTGGGCCAAGGGCCCAACGAAAGGCATTGATATTCAATAAAATGCTTCCGTACATAAGCATGGATTCAGGGCATGTATATTACATTTTTCCATTGGCATGCATGATTTTTTACTGAGTGTTAGCTCACGTAATTCATGTATTGTAGGTGAGTCTGGTGATGTTGCTTTACATGGGCTTATTGGACATACTACTGGAGCTCCTACAGGTTACTGAGGACAGTGTACATGGATGACGACCTGTTGGGCTATGTTGATGGGTTATCTTGTCTTTTTGGCCATGTATTCTATTTTGGACTTGTACTGTACTCTGTTTTGAAACCCTAATGTAAATAAGTACTTGTAAATAACTGAGTGATGTGGGTTATGCGTTTGATCACGTGGATGTCGGTTGTGTTTAAAAATAGGGTTGGTTACCTCTTTTGTTAGTGGACATAGCTTGTCCTTATCTAATAATTAAAAATGATTTTACTTGTTCGTTGTTAAAATGTCACAGGGATATAAAAAAAATTATTACCCATTTTAAATAGAGTTGTGGCGGAGTTTTACTATTTATATATTTTCCACTAGTAGTAATAGGGGTGGGCATTACATGATCGGACATGTTTATACGTGAAGGGGATGAAGGGGTTGAAACATGCTGAGATTTTCTAGAAGAATTATGAGAGTAGTTGGAGGTCAAGCCATTGAGTGTGTGCATATTCATGGCGTGCAAGAAATCCGGCAGGCTTCAACGAAGAAGATGACCGGCGACGTTCAATAAGAAAGAGGAGAAAGGGTAGAGCATATTAGGGTTTTTCTCTCTAAAATTACCAGCTGATCCTTCCGTGTTGCACCTGATCGAGCATCGTTACCTCTTCATGGACCATTCCATGCGCTTCGCCAAATCCTATGTTGCGCGTCATGTGGAAGCTCAAAAGGTTGAACCAGACAATTAAGGTTTGGAATAAAGACGTCTTTGGGGATGTTAATCGTAAGGTGGAGAGTCAGATGGAGAAAGTTCGGCAGATTCAGGCAGATATTGAGACCGCGGGCTTTACTGCGGCACGTCGTGACATGGAAATTGATGCAGAAATCGCCTTGTCTCACACGGTGTTATTACAATCCGAATTCTGAAGCAGAAAGCCCACACGGCATGGCTGAAGGATGGGGATCGTAATACAACATTTTTCCATCGTTGTTGTCAGATTCGTAGTGGACGTTCAGGGATCCAAGGTCTGATGATCGATGGTAGTTACTCAGATGATCCAGTTGTTCTTGGGAATCACATCATATTATTTTATAAGGAGCTCTTCGTGGACACTGGGAATACTAGCTCGGATTATACTTTTGTTGATCAGGTGATTTCTCCTCCAGTGGGTACCAGATAACACTCTTTTTACGGCTATTCCTTCAGAGTCAGAGATTAGAGATGCGACTTTAATTATGGGTTCAGACAATTCTCCAGGTCCGGACGGTTTCAATGGGATGTTTTATCGTCATTTTTGGGAAGTTATTTCAGTAGATGTTGTCACCGCGGTCTGTTTTTTCTTCATTAGCACGTTCCTTCCCGCGGGGTTGAACACTAGCTTTATGGCGCTCATTCCGAAGACTAAAGATGCTAATACTATTGAGAACTTTAGGCCGATTGTGATGAGTAATTTTCTTTTCAAGATTTTGCGACTCGGCTGCGCTCTATCATTTCTGTTTATTTGTCTCCTACGTGATTTGGGTTTATTAAAGGCGGTGATTCACGACTGTATAGCCCTGGTTTCAGAAGGTTTCAACGTTTTGCATGGTCAGAATGATGCCAACATGATTTGGAAAATTGATATCTGCAAGGTGTTTGATACTATTAATTGGGGTTTTTTGGTTTACGTCTTGCACCGGTTTGGATTTTTGGAGGTGTTCGTTCATTGGATTGAAGTTATTCTTCAATCTTCTAGAATTTCTGTTTTATTGAATGGGTCGCATGTGGGCTACTTCTCTTGTTTTCGAGGGGTTAGACATGGCGATCCTCTATCTCCCTTACTCTTTTGCATTGCAGAGGAAGTACTGAGCGATTTATTAAAGTTGCAGTAACCCGGAATCACCTGGGCCATTCATGGCGCCCAAGAAGATCATTTTTCCTTCTTCCATTATGTACGCGGATTATATTGTAATTATGTGTGGGGCCATCTTCAGTGAATGCACGCACTCTTCTTCAGATCCTCATTCTATATGCGGATATCTCTGGTTAGGTCTTCAATCCTCGCAAATCCGAAGTTTACTTCGGCAATCGGGTCTCTCATCACGTCTGTGGCCGTATATAGGTGATTTACGGGTATCCAGTTAGGGGTATTCCCTACGGTTTATCTTGGCAACCCTATTTTTAAAAGTGCTCCTAAGGTTGCGGACTTACAACCTGTTTTTGATAAGGTGATGCTCAAGTTCAGAAGGTGGAAAGGGACATCCTTATCTATTGTTGGTCGTGTCTAGGTGATAAATTCGGTGATTACCAGCTCCTTTGTGCACACGATGATGGTTTACAAGTGGCCTAGAACTTTGCTTCATCAAATGAAAAAGGCCATGCGTAACTTTATATGGACTGGTGATGTTAACACTAAAGGTTCGGTGGTGGTAAATTGGAATCGATGTTGTATGCCCCGGGCCGAAGGGGGGCTGGCCGTCCGGTCTATTATGGTTGCTAATAATGTATTTTTGATGAAGCTGGACTGGAAGGTTATGAATTCGGATTCTGTGATTTACAAAACACTCAGAAAACGTTATTTGACTTCGGATGGTTCTCTCCGACGATCTTACATCCCTTCTTCCATCTGGACTGGGATTAGGCCTTGCATTATGGGTTTCTTGGATGACTCTCGTTGGATCCCTAGGTGTAATTCTGAGGTCTTATTTTGGCTTGACAACTGGTTGGGTTACGCCATTGCAGATAGAATTGGTATCCCGCAGGAATACAGATATCTATTTTGGCATCGTATCTCGGATTACTTCTATGATGAGTCCTAGCATTTCACCTTCTCCTTTGTTGAGGTCTACTTGGATCTGGTCCTGGATATTGTTCGCGTCCCCATAGCTCCGACTTCAAAGGATACGCGTGTATGGGTGCATTCTGATGATGGCATTATTACTTCGAAGTCGGCATACTCTCCTGCGCCCCATTCTCCGGTGGTCAATGGAGTTCCTGGATTTGGTCACCTCATATCCTGGAACAACGTTCGATTATGGCATGGAGAGCTATCCAAAATCGACTGGCGGTATTGGATTTATTGCGTCCTAGGGGGAGCTTCATTGGCCCTTCGGTCTGCGGTCTTTGTTGTGCCACTGCTAAATGTGTTGATCATTTGTTTGTGTCTTGTGCTTTTGCAGGGGCCCTTTGGCGGTGGATCTTTGACTCATTTGATGTTCATCATTTTTTGGCTCATAGTTTTAATAAATTCCTGGTGCGTTTAATGAATTTTGATTTTAGTGAGCAGGTGGCTTTCTTATGGCGTGTGGCAGTGTTATCCTGCATCTAGCTCATCTGGCATATCCGGAATGACTTGGCTTTCAATGGCAAGACATGGACGGTGGATGCAGCCATCCTTGACCTTCGTATTCTCATCTTAGAATCTTCTTCCTTAGACCGGGGTTGCATGCATAATGATCAACATGACCATTTCATTCTCCGTAAGCCCCAAAGATTGTGCAAGTTAGTTGGCAAAAACCCCTCCCGCGCTGGATCATGCTGAATACGGACGACAATACTTTGGGGGCACCGGGACGCCTTACAGCTTCTGGGGTCTTCCAGTACTGCAAAGGATTCTTTCGGGGTTGTTTTGTGGAACGTTGTGGTTTGGGTTTTGCTTTTAAGGCAAATTGGTGGCGGTTATGTCGGCCATTCATTATGCATTCGCGAAGGGCTAGAACCAACTTTGGCTTGAGTCAGATTCTGCTTATGTGGTGGACTTGCTTCAGAAGAGGTTCGAGGTGGTTCCTTGGCGCCATCTTAGCAAGTGGCGTTACACTTTGCACCTTCTTTTACTGATGGATTTGGTGGTCTCGCATATTTTTCGGGAGGGCAATAGGGTGGCAGACCTTCTTAGCAAGAAATCACACTCTGGGACTTGGTGGGGTGTCCCACCAGCGGATATCGTGTCGTTTCTCACAGATGATTACGTTGGCCAGTCCAATTATAGGTTTGTTAGTTAACGCGTATGGGTTCTCTTTGATGTATCGTTTGGGACGCGTTTTTCTTCATGGGGGGCACTCTTTTTCCTGCCAAGGGTTTTCCCCACAAGGGTGGGTTTTACCTTGGGAGGTTTTAACGAGGCCCCAACCATTCAGCCATCTGGTCGGCTTATGACTATTTCGTTTTTCAGTCTAACTTTTTTCAGGCTTACTTGTTTGGCTACATGATCAGCCTGTGATCAGGACAACTCTCCTTTTTCATTTTTATTTATATATTCGAATTTATTCAAAAAAAACGTAGATCATTTCTTCCTTCTTCGATATGGGCTGGGATCAGGCCCTATATTGAGGATTATTTAGATTAGTCTCGATGGATCCCTGGGAATCATTCCGAGGTATTATTTTGGATTGATAACTGGTTGGGCTACTGCATTGCTGATAGAATTGGTATTCCGCATGAATACAGATATCTCGTTCAGCAAAGTATTTCTGCGTACTTCTACGAAGGGTCTTGGTATTTCATCTTCTCCTTCGTTGAGACTTATCTGGACCTCATCCGAGACATTGTTTGCATCCCCATTGCACTATCTTCGATGGACACGCGGGTCTGGATGCATTCGGACAATGGGAATATTACCTCGAAGATGGCTTATTCGCATATTCAGCCCCATTCTCATATGGTCCATTGGGGGTTCTGTATTTGGTCTCCTCACATTCCAAAATGCCATTCGATTGTGGTCTAGCGGGCTATTCACAATCGTTTGGCGGTCTTGGATGTTTTACGTCCTAGGAGGAGTATTATTGGCCCCTCGACTTGTGGTCTTTGTTGTGCATCTGCTGAATCTGTTGACCATTTGGTTGTCTCTTGTGTCTTTGCAGGGGATCTATGGCAATGGATTTTTGCTGCTTTTGATATTCATCCTTTTTCGGCCTACAACTTTAATGAATTTCTGGTGCAATTAACGAATTTTCGGTTCAGTGATCAGGTTTCTTTTCTCTGGCGTGTGGTGGCGATCTCCTGCATCTGGCTGATTTGGCTTATTCGAAATGATTTGGTTTTCAATGACAAGGTCTGGAGGGTGGAAGCGGCGATCACCCACCTCCAGGTTCTTATTGTTGAATCGTGTTCTTTAGATAACGACTCAATGGACAATAATCAGCAAGACCTTTTTATCCTCAAATGACTTTGCATCCCGGGGCACACCAGGCAAGCTCCCAAGATCGTATAGCTGAATTGGCAAAAACCCCTTCCGGGGTGGAACAAAGTGAATATGGACGGTAGTGCCTCAAGGGCGCCGGGTAGCGTTACAGCTTCTGGAGTCTTCCGTAACTGCAGAGGCTTCTTTCGGGGGTGTTTTGTGGAACGTTGTGGCATGGGGTACGTGGCACGGGGTATGCCTTCGAGGCCGAGTTGGTGGCAGCCATATTAGCCATTCACTATGCTCACGCTAAGAGGTAGACCCAACTTTGGCTGGAGTCTAACTCGGTTTAAGTTGTGGAATTGCTTCATAAGAGATATGTTGTTGTCCCATGTCGTCATCTTAGCAAATGGCGGTATACTCTTCATTTGCTTTCACAGATGAATCTGGTGGTTTCGCATATATATCGGGAAGCAATAGAGTGGCGGACCTCCGAGCAAGAAGTTGCAATCCCTCTTACGGATATTGTCCCTTTTCTCACAGAAGATTATGTTGGTCAATCCAATTATCGATTTGTCAGATACTGCGCACAAGGATTGTTTATTCGGGAGGCTTCACATGGGCTCACGGTCCGCCCGTGCCTAGGGACACGACCCGTGCATCCCCTGGTCGTGGACTTTATCTCTTCGCACTCACGCACGATTAGTCCATGTGGGAACGCACGGCCCGTGTGTCCCCTTCGCCTGGACTTCATCTCTTCTCACTCATGCACGACCAGTTCGTGCAAGAACGCACGGCCCATGCGCTTTCTATTATCAGGTTTTTTTGCTTCGGCCTTACGCACGGCCTGTGTGTCTCTATTTTTCTGTATTTTTTTATGGGGGTGCTCTTTTTTCTTCCAAGGGTTTTTCCTACAAGGGTGGGTTTTACCTCGGGAGGTTTTAACGACGCCCTAACCATTCATCCATATGGTCGGATTGTGGCCATTTCGATTTCTTTCAGACGTACCTATCATATTCTGGCTTTGGCTACCTGATCAGCTTGTGATGAGGATCACTCTCTTTTTCTTTTTTAATATATCTTTGATTCATTCAAAAACAAAGACCATGGTTTTGTACTCGAGATTTAGCGTGCTTACAAGTAACACATCTAGTACAAATACCTTAATAGAAATGCTCTTGCAAGTCTGCTAGGGTTTTGGCTACCCCAAAATGTCCCATAACACCCCCACCATGTGATTCTCTCACTAGTAAGTCTCTCAATGAACAATCAGGAATGCATAATTTATCCTCTCGAAACAAAAACCCATCATGTCGATAAAATTTACCCATCGCCCCCTTTTTGCATGCAACAAAAGACTCAGCAAAATCAAGATCATGCAAGTACAACTCCTTAACATGTTCAAATCCAAGAATTTTAGCATCTAAAGTAGAGATAAGAGTGTACTTCCGAGATAGTGCGTCTGCTACAATATTAGTCTTATCTTGCTTGTACCGGATGACGTAAGGGAACATCTCGATGAACTCAAGCCAACGCGCATGTCGCTTGTTCAACTTTTGCTGCCTCTTGAGATATTTTAATGACTCGTGATCAGTGTGAATTATGAACTCCTTCGGCCATAAATAGTAAAAATCAAAATAATAAAATAAAGAAGAGAATAGTCCTGATTACAAGCCGACCAGATAGCGCAATATTTGGGGCCTCGTTAAAAACCTACCAAGGTAAAACCCCAGTAGGAAAAGAGTACCCCGACGAGAAATGGAAAGAGCCATAAAAAACCATAAAAGAGCACAAAACCAAAATTATCAAACAAATCTATATTGTGCTCGTCCAACATAATCATCCGTGAGTAAGGTAATGATATCCTCAGGGGCGTCCCACCAACAAGAACCTCCCGAATACTTGCTAAGCGATCATCCGCCACGATTTCCTCCCAATAAATGTGTGAAATAACAAAGTTCATCTGGGAAATCATGTATATAGAGTACCGCCAATGACCAAAAAGACGCCAAGGAATGGACCCAGTCCGAGATCGAGAAGATCCAACACAAAAGTAGAATCCGAATCAACCCAAAGATTTTTCCAACCCTTATGAAACGCGTAGGAGATCGTATGCAATACCGTGTAATAACTCCGCCTCAAAAGCATAGCCAATGCCACACTGCTCTACGAAACAACCTCTAAAAAAACCCCTAGCGGTCACGATAAACACCGAAGCCATAAGGCGTCCCAGAGATCCTGTAGCAATGCCATCCATATTAACTTTAATCCAACCTGGGAGGAGTAGATGCCAATGGACTAAAATAATGCGAGGAGCTTTTGGAACACGACCCTGGAACTTCAGTCGGTGTAGGCATAGTAAGTCATCCTGAGTATTTTTCATGCAACCCTTGTCCAAATGAGAGGACTCCAAGATCGCCTTGATGGTGTACAATAGTCGCCTCCGTAGTCCTCATTAAAAATCGCATCGTGTATGTGCGGATAAGCCAAATACAAGATATGATCGCCACCTACCATAAGAACGAAATCTAATCACTAAAGTGAAATCCCATCACATGAACTAATAATTAATTAAAGCAGTAGCCTCTGTGTAAAGCCACAACAAATTAACTAAAGCATACAACTCCTTTGGCCATAAATAATGTTGGCACGTTTTCAATACTTGAACTAAAACATACAACTCCTTGTCATGCGTTGGATAGTTCAAGGCCGCCCCGCTAAATTTCTCGCTAAAGAATGCATTCGGCCGTCCCCCTTGAATTAATATAGCTCGAATCCCAACTCCCAAAGCATCACACTCAATCTAAAAAACCTTGGTGAAATCCGCTTTCCACTCATACAAACCATGCTTAGTTTTAAAATCTGCTTTCCACTCGTCTCCTTTCCGCATCCTAATCTGATGGTATCCGCTCCTCAAGTCTATCTTGGAGAAGATGCTTGACCCATGAAGCTCGTCCAACATGTCATCTAGGCGGGGTATGAGGTGTCGGTACTTAATAGTGATGTTATTAATGGCCCGACAATCCACACACATTCTCCAGAACCACTTTTCTTTGGGACTAGTAGTACAAGAACTGCACACGAACTCATACTCTCTCGAATGAGTTTCTTACTTAGCAATTCATCAACCTGCCGCTGCATTCCTTCGTCTCCTCTGGGTTGGACCTGTACGCTGGTCGGTTCAGTAGTGACGTCCCCAGAATGAAGCCAATCTGGTTCTCAATCCCCCGAATAGGCTATAATCCATATGGCATCTCGTTTGGAAACACATCCTCGAATTCCTGCAACAAAGACAACACATATAGGCAAATGGGGATTAAGACTGTCAGTAGATAAATAAGATCCCTTGTAAACCAATATTATCATCGAACAACCACTTGATGTGGCTTTCCTAAGATCACTCACTTTTTCCATTAATGTTATTTTTCCCTTGTTTCTTACCTCAAGGCCGTCCGTTCCCCCCTGTTTTTTGGTCCTCTAAGTAATTTTACTCTCCTTTTTCCCGGCTATCTCTCGAGCCTCACTTCTATCCTTAGCCAGACCCTCACTCTTGTTTTCCCTCAAGCTCTTATTTTTCTCGGCTATATTTTGATTTTTCTTCTTACTAGCCGAACTCTCCTTTTCTTTTGCCTCTCCTGCTCTCGGTTTCACTTGATCATCATAAATTTCTTTGAGTCAAAAGCACAAGGACAAAACGCTTTTGGTTATGAACAAAGTAGTATCTTTTGGTTGGTGTAACCGTCATCTTTGCACTCTCCATCGAGGCGAGAACGAACCGAGCTCGAACAAACGGGAGTTGTTCGTGTTCGTTCATTTATTTTAAAAGGTTGACCATGTTCATTTGTTTAATAATCGAACATGTTCATGAACGTTCATGAACGGTTCACGAACATGCTCATCAATTGTTCATGAACAACAATATGAACATGTGTATAAAAAAGTTAAATAGACCTTGTTCATGAACACTCAATTCAAAATAAATGAACATTATAATGATTGCAAATGTAAATATGTTGTAATATTAAACTAAAATAAGCTTATATTTCATAATAAAGTAATGAATATTTAGCAGTAAATGTATAATTAATAATTAAAAAATGATTGTATTGCTCTTGCTTGTGAAGGTGTTATATGTCTTCTGAGCAATTCGAGTTCGCCGAATATGATCTTGAAAATAGACATTCGCAAGGCGTTCGCACACTTCGATGTGATTTTATATTATGTCTTTCATGAGGAGTTTATTTTTTGGGTTTCCAGAAATTTTCAATCAGCGCGTGTTTCTATTCTTATTAACAGAAGTCCGGAAGGTTACTTTCCCTACTCCAGAGGCATGCGACAAGGTGATCCTCTATCTCCTCTATTATTTTGCGCTGCGTAGGAGGTGCTGGCCAGGGCCCTTGATCATAAACTCTGGCAACGTGCCCTCACAACATTTTGTGCTCCTCGTTATATTCGATTCCCTCCTTGCTTACTCTATGCAGATGATATTTTGATTTTTAGTGAGGCTACTTGGAGTAATTGCAGATGTATTTTGGAAGTTCTCAATTCTTATGTGCATATCTCGGGTCAGAGGTTTAATCATGCTAAGTCTAAGGTCTTTTTTAATGATCATATATCCCACCGCCTTATCTATCGTATTCAGATGCATTACGGGCCAACCGTGCATTTTTTATGAAAATGGCTTGGAAAGTGCTTACCTCAGATAGCCCGGCGTTTGTTCTGCTTAGAAGGTGTTTTCTGGACTCCACCTCTCCAAGACCGCTATGTATTGGTTCTTCAATCTGGTTGGGATTATGCCCTATGGTTTTGGATATTCTGTCTCATTCTCGTTGGATCCCGGGTTATCATTCGGGGGTTCATTTCTGGTTGGATAATTCGCTTGGCTACACCATTGCAGATCGTATTAGTATTCTGAAACAGTATCATGGGTTCTATTCTCAAAACATATCAGACTACTTCTTTGATGGCGTTTGGCATTTTACAGAGGATTTTTTGGTGGGCTATACGGATTTGGTTAATGACATTCTTCATTTCCCTATCTCACCTGACTCGAAGGATCGTAGAGTATGGGGGAAATCTGAGGACACCACTGTTTCCTCTAAGACAACCTATCAGTATGTCCGGGAATCCTTTCCAGCAGTTAGATGGGGGAAATGGATTTGGGCTCCACACGTTCCGGCTCGTAGGTCTATTGTGGTTTGGAGAGCAATATTCAATCGTCTGGTGGTGATTGACAATCTTCGCATTAGGGGGTTTTGCGGCATGTGCGTTATGTTGTGAGGCTCAGGATTCATTGGCCCATATATTTACCTCGTGTCGTTTTGCAGCGGGAATTTGGGATTGGATCAAAGATGTTTTCCAAGTGGTGTTACCATTAGAAGGGGGCTTTAATCATCTCTGTGGGACTAAAATGCGGCTCTATGGAAAGCGACTTATTTATCCGCCATCTGGATTATTTGGCACTTCCGCAACCGTTGGATTTTTAAGGGTATTAAGCCACAAACTACATCGACTATTATCCTGCTTAGGGCTTTTATCATCGAGACATCAGGTTTGGCATTGGGTTCCATGTCCAATTCTGTTTTTAATTTGATATGTCTTCATAAATTGCAGGTGAAGGGGAACATGCGGTCGGCTCCTAGGATGCATGCAGTGCGTTGGTATCCTCCGCTTCCCGGTTGGATGAAAGTTAATACGGATGGTTGCGCATATGGAGCCCTGGGTAGGTGTGTGGTTACGGGAGTTTATCATAATTGTAAGGGTTTCTTCACGGGGTGCTTTATTCAAAAGATTGGACTAGGGTTTGCATTCCAAGCTGAGGTGATGGTGGTTATCGTTGCGATTGAGCGTGTATATCGGAGAGGGTGGCGTAAGTTGTGACTGGAATCAGACTCAACTTATTTTCGGGAGGGTAATCATGTGGCTGATAAATTATCCAAGATGGATGTCTCCCTTGACTGGTCGCACGTGATGCCAGAGGAGATTCGTTTGGACATTCATGATGATGCTGCATGCAATGTCTTTTTTTGTATTATTTAACTTCTGGGGTACTCTTTTTCCTATCAAAGGTTTTCCCATGGAGTTTTACTTTGATAGGTTTTAACGAGGCCCCATTTGAAGCTATCAGATTGGCTTGTAAGCAGTTTTAAATCTCCATGCTCGATTTTGATTGATTAAGCTAGTTGTTTGGCGTGTAAACATCATCACACTTTTCTTTTTCTTTTTTCAATAATATTGCAATTAAAATAAATAAAAAATGAATAACAAACAAACATCAAACGGACACTAAATGAACATGTTCGTGAACAGTTCATGAACATAAACGAACAAATTTTCTTATTTATTTATGTTCATTAAGCTTAATAAACGAACATAAACAAATGCTAACCGAGCTCGTTCATGAGCTATTTGTCGAAAGCTCTGTTTGGTTACGGCCCTAACTCTTCTATCAAACTGCCACGGTCTACCCAAGAAGATGTGCCCCACTTGAATAGGCACAACATCACACAACACCTCATCATTTTTGAATAAATTCGAAAATATATATAAAAAAATGAAAAACAGAGTGTTCCTGATCACAAGCTGATCAGGTAGCCAAAGAAGTAAGCCTAAAAATAGTTAAAAACAAAAACGAAATGGTCACAAGCCGACCAAATGGCTGAATGGTTAGGGCCTCGTTAAAACCTCCCAAGGTAAAACCCACCCTTGTGTGGAAAACCCTCGGCAGGAAAAAGAGTACCCCCTCACAAAAGAGAGGCGTCCAAACATATAGAAACTATAATCCCGGATGCATTAGCTAACAAACCTATAATAGGATTGCCCAACAGAGTCATCGGTGAGAAAGGGCACGAGATCTTCCTGCGGGACGCCCCACCAAGTCCCATCATACGTCTTCTTACTCAGCATGTCTGCCACTCGATTGCCTTCCCGAAAAATGTGTGAGACCACCAGCTCCATCTGTGAAAGTATATGAAGAGTGTAACGCCGCTTGCTAAGATGATGCCATGGAACCTCAACGGATCTCGTATTAAGCAAGTTCATCACATAAGTCGAATCCGACTCAAGCCAAAGTGTGTCCATCCCTTAATGTAGGCATAATGGATGGCCCACAATGCTGCCACTAACTCAGCTTCAATTGCATAGCCCGCCCCACAACAGCTCACAAAACAACCCCGAAAGAAGTCTCTGCAATTCCAGAAGACCTCGGAAGCTGCAAGACTCCCCGGTGCCCCCGAAGCACTGCCATCCGTATTCACCTTGATCCAGCCCGGAAGGGGTTTTTGCCAATTAACTTCCACGATCTTTGGGGCTTGTCTAGACCGCCCAGGAACACACAACCTATGAAGGATGAGAAGGTCCTGTTGATCATTGTGCATGCAGCCCCGATCTGATGAAGATGACTCGACGATAAGAACCCGAAGTTGAAGGATTTTTGCGTCCACCGTCCAGAGTTTGTTGTTGAAAACCAACTCATTCCGGATATGCCAAATGAGTCAGATACAGGACAAAACACCCACACGCCATAAGAAAGCCACCTGCTCACTCAAATGAAAATTCATTAAACGCACCAGGAATTCATTAAAGCTATGAGCCAAAAAGGGGTGAACGCCAAATGAACCAAAAATCCATCTCCAAACACCTCCTGCAAAGACACAAGAGACAAATAAATGGCCAACCGATTCAGCGTAAGCACAACAAAGAAACAGGACCAGGGGCGGTGAAATTCCCCTAGTATGCAATGAGTCTAAGGCGACCAAGCGATTATGGATGGCTCTCACGCCACAAGCGATCGGCGTTAAAGGAATGTGTGGTGACCAAATCAAGAGCCCCATTTTACTCGGCAAATGGGGACGAATATGCGAATACACGGCTTTCGATGTAATATTCCCATCATCGAGAATTCAACGGATCCGTATATCCCGCGAGGAAGGTGCGATAGGGACACTCACAATATCGTACCAAATCAACTAAGCACTCGACAAATGAGAAGGTGAAGTGCAGGACTCATCATAGAAGTAATCCAAAATGTGATGCCCAAATAAATGTCAATATTCATGTGGAATGCCAATTCTGTCTGCTATAGAGTAACCCGACTAGTTGTCAAGCCAGAATAAAACCTCGGATTTACACCCAGGGATCCAACGAGTATCATCCAAGCAATCTGCAATGCAAGGCCTAATCCGTTCCAAATAGAAGAAGGGATGAAGCGACCTATGGAGTGCAGATGCTGCGATCATGTAGCATTTTCGAATAGTTTTGAAAATCACCGAAGTCAATTCATAACATTCCAACCCAACTTCATCAAAAAGGCAGTATTAGGCACATCACCTCATCCTTATATACCACGATTTTAAAAACAACTTACGACTGCTTAGTGATTCACATTTCCCCAAAATCACTTAACCACTGCAATTTGTACGGATGTAGGTGTTTCAACGTTGGAATTCTCAATTTTTCCACCAACGTCGTGCTAGCTACGTTAGTGCAACTTCCATCATCTATAATAACGCTACACACCTTTCCATTGATAAAACACCGTGTGTGAAAGATGTTTCTCACTAGACTCCCTCATCGACTTAGGATGAATACTTAGTACCCTCCGGGACACCAAAGACAATGCATCCCCCTCGCTTTATACCACTACTTGGCAATATTCTCCAACTCCGGCATATCAATATAATCCGGCTCTCCTCACTTTCCGACTATAATTCCCCATTATCATGCAACACCAACGCCCTTTCATTTGGACATTGACTATCAATATGCCCAAAACCATGACACTTAAAGCATTTAGTATCCCTCGCTCGGGTAGTAGAGGGTTCGAATTTACCTACGGGTTTAGGCTCTGTAGCCTTCCCCCTTTGCTCCATTGGTTTCGAACTCTGCTCCTCCTTTTTTGTTGGTGTTCGACTTCCATGAATTGGAGTTAGAACTCGGGGCCTGTCGGTTGAAACCCCTCCTCTGAATTGCTGCTCAACTTTCACCGCCACGTGCACCATCACCTCAAGATCGACACAATGATGCAAGTCGACGACATCTGCTATATGAGTATTCAATCCTGCGATAAATCTCGCCATCGTAACCTTCTGATCCTCCTCTATATTAGCCCTTGCCATCAACATTTCCATCTCCTTATGGTATTCCTCTACGCTATTAGATTTATTGATGATAATGATCTATCCCTGGTTCCTATGGATTGTAACATCTTTACGTGGAGCTATTTTCAATCTTCTTGGGGGCTAGTTCAAGCGAAACTTGATCGAATTATGGCAACTCAGCAATTTTTGGATCATTGGCAGACGGTGAAAGGTTATGTGGGAGTGCGTCATGGCTCTGATCATCATCCCATCATTATGCATTGCGACTTGGCCAGCGTGACATGACCTATTCCATTTTGTTCCCAAGCTATGTGGTTACAACACGAGGGTTTCCGGATATTGTGTATAATTCATGGAAGGAACCGATTGTGGCTTCTAGTCTGATTCTCGTGGTTATGCTGAAAATGAAAAGATTATGCCCTATTCTTCAGGCTTGGAATTTTTCGGTTTTTTGTGACATTCATCGTAAGGTGGAGGAGGTTTAAAATAATCTTAAAGAGGTTCAAGAGTCTATTGCGTCACGCGGTTATTTGGACTCCTTAATTCAGTAGGAAATTGAGATCCATAAATAGTTGGCTAATCTGTTAAATTGTCAATATGAATTAGCTCAAGTAGTATTCCTAACCCTTTATAAGAGTGTTGACCGGGGTTCGAACGCGGTATCTCTCAGTTTCTTTGATATTTATCTCCTCCCTTCCAACCAGTACTCCCAACTTATTTAAAAAAATATGAATTATTGCGCCAGAAGAGTCGGGTTAATTGGTTGAAAGACGGGGATCGTAATTCAAATTTCTTTCATAGGAAGCTCTGTACGAAAAGTGCTAAGGGCGTTCTTTGGTAGTTGGTGATTGATGGGGTTCTTACAGAGGATAGTCAATTAATTCGCCGTCATATTCTTTCTTTTTATGAGAATCTCTTCTCCGAGCAACAATACACGGGGATGAACTATTCAATGGTGGATGAGGTGATTCGGAGCATAGTGACAGAAGCAGAGAACCTTTCATTATGTGTCATCCCTAGTGATGAGGAAATCAAGGAGGCAATTTTTGGGATGAGTCTAGATAGCGCCCCGGACCAGATGGTTTTGGTGGTCATTTTTTCAAGCATTGTTGGGACGCGATTGAGATGGATATTAAAGTTGCAGTCAGATCTTTCTTTGTGACAGTTGTTCTCCCGGTGGGGTGTAACTCCAGCTTTATAGTGTTGATTCCGAAATCTAAAGGCGCAGACAGGGTGGAGGAGTTTAGGCCAATTATATTGAGCAACTTCTTATTAAAGACTGTCACCAAAATTTTGGCCTCTTGGTTTGGGTTGATTCTCAAGAAGCTGGTTTCAGAGATGCAATTTGGATTCATTCCTGGCAAGCAAATTCATGATTGTATCGCCCTTGCCTATGAAGGTGCGAATTGTCTTTTGAGCAACTCCAGAGTGCCGAACATGATCCTAAAAATCGATATTCGCAAGGCATTCAACACTCTTCGATGGAATTTTTTATTTCACATGCTGAGAAAGATGGGGTTTCACAAGTAGTTTATTTTGTGGGTTTCTAGGATTTTCATCCGGCACGTGTCTCTATTCTGATTGATGAAAACTCGGAAGGTTATTTTTCCTGCTTCAGAGGCGTGAGATAGGGCGACCCTCTCTCTCCTGTTCTATTTTGTGCAGCGGAGGAGGTGATGGCTAGGGCCCTCGAATGTTAGCTTCAGCAAGGTGCCCTAAAGCCATTTCGTGCTCCTCACAATATTCAGTTTCCTTTTTGTCTACTCTATGCAGATGATATTTGATTTTGAGTGAGGCTACTTGGAGCAATTGCAAATGTATTCTGGATGCTCTCAACTTTTATGGGAATATCTCGAGTCAGATGTTTAATCCTGCGAAGTCTAAGGTATTTTTCAATGATAATATCCCCAACTGCCTTATCCATCGTATTCAAACGAATTATGGCATTTCCCGGGGTTCATTTCCTTCTACTTATCTGGGGGCTCCGTTATTCAAGGGGGCGCCAAGGGTTCATACATTCCAACATATCTATGATAAAATTATTGATAAATTTCAAACTTGGATGGGCAATTCCTTGTCGATGGATGGGCGCATTACGCTGGTCAACTCAGTTATTACCAGCGCACTTGTTCATTCTATGCTTGTTTATAGATGGACAATTTGCTAAAGGCTACGGAGAAGGCGATTAGAAACTTTGTGTGGTTGGGAAACATCCATAAAAAAGGGTCGGTGACTGTGAATTGGTCTCGTTGTTGTGTGCCAAAAGAGGAATGGGGGCTTGGTATTAGATCCTTGCTTTGGGTAAATCGAGCTTTTTTTGATGAAAATGGCTTGGAAAACTCTTAATTATGACAGCCTGGCGTTTGCCCTTCTTAGAAGACGTATTCTGAATTTCAGCTCTCCAAGACCACTTTACATCGGTTCTACTATCTGGTTGGGTTAATGACCTATGGTTTTGGATATAATTTCTCAGTCGCGTTGGATCCCGGGTTTTCATTCGGGGGTTTGTTTCTGGTTGGATAACTGGCTTGGCTACTCCATTGCCCATTGTATGAGTATTCCGGATCAATTTCATTGGTTCTACTCTCAGAACATTTCAGACTATTTCTTTGATGGCGTTTGGCACTTTACGGAGGATTTCCTGGTGGCTTATACGGATGTGGTTATTGATATTCTTCACTTCCCTATCTCACCCAATTCGGAGGATCGTAGAGTTGGAGGGCCATCAGATGATGACACTGTTTCTTCTAAGACGACATATAAGTATGTCCGAGAATCTTTTCCAGAAGTTAGATGGGGGAAGTTGATTTGGACCTCACACATTCCGGCTCGTAGGTCAATGGTGCTTTGGAGAGCTATTTTCAATCGCCTGGCGGTTATTGGCAAACCTTACATTAGGGGTTTTGCGGTCCTTCGGCTTGCGCATTATGTCATGAGGCTCAGGATTCAGTAGACCATTTGTTTACCTCATGTCGTTTTGCAGCGAGCGTCTGGGGTTGGACTCAGGATGCTTTCCAAGTGGTGTTACCATTAGAAGGGGGCTTTAATTATCTCTGCATTTTTCCGATGCAACTTCAGTTTAGTCCCCAGATTGCGGCTCTATGGAAAGGGGCTTATTTATCTGCCATTTGGATTATTTGGCACTTCTGTAACCGCTGGATTTTTGAGGGAGTCAAGCTGCAAGTTGCTTCAGCTATCGTCCTTCTTTGGGCTTTAATCATCGAGATGTCCGGTTTGGTATTGGGTCCCATGTACAATTTTGTTTTTGATTTGATATGTCTCCGCAAATTACAGGTTAAAGGAAATATTCGGCCGGACCCGATCATGCATGTTGTGAGATGCCATCCTCCGCTTCCCGGTTGGATGAAAGTTAATACCGATGGTTGTGCGTACGGAGCTCCGGGTAGGTGTGTGGTTGCGGGTGTTTTCCGCAATTGTAGGGGTTTCTTCACGTGGTGCTTTATTCAAAACATTGGTGTTGGGTTCGCTTTCTAATCAGAGTTAATGGCGGCCATCATTGCAATTGAACGGGCGCATCAGAGAGGGAGGCACAAGATTTGGCTTGAATCTGACTCTACCTATGTTTGTGATCTCTTATCCTCGCGGTCATTGAAGCTCCCATGGAAGTATTGTGGATGGTGGATAGAGTTCCTGGTCTCACACATTTATAGGGAGGGGAATCACGTGGCGGATAAATTATCCAAGATGGACGTCCACCTTGACTGGTCGCACGTGCTTCTAGACGAGATTCGTTCGAACATTAAAGATGATGCGGATGGAAAAGTATTTTTTCGCATTAAGTAACTTCGGGGGAAGAGATTCATGTAAAGGCATCACGCACGATCGGGCCGTGCTCACACACACGGCATGTGCATGCTCGAGCCTTGTTTGCTGGACTTTCGACTACTCGCACGGTCTTCCCGTGCGCAAGGGCATGACCCATGCGTGTTTGGACATTGGCAGCTCCTACCTCAGCACCATGCACGGGCTGGCCGTGCCTTCTCCCACGGGCCGTGCGTGGATTATTCTTCTTGATGGTCTACGTCTTCACACACGGGCGGGCTTGGCTTTTGGACACGGTCCGTGCGCTATGCTGATTCATTGGTCTTTTCATTTTCTTCTGGGGGTACTCTTTTTCCTACCAAGGGTTTTTCCCACAAGGGTGGGTTTTACCTTGGTAGGTTTTAATAAGGCCCCCACTATTTTCGTCACCAGGTCGGCATGTGATTTGGGTTACTCTTCTCATTCCTTTTAGATAGGTTTGGGTTATTCATTTTTTCCGGTATTCTTCTTTTTCCTTATTGCTAGTTGTTTGGCATTGTAAATTGCACCGTTAACTTTTTTCTTTTTTATTATATATTTCCATTTATCAATAAAAACAACTACGAGCTCACACATAGTGAATTAATCAAGGAATAAAACCGATCCTAGAACTATGATCTCAACATGCATCTCTAAATTATATCCAAATCGTATTTTGCAAAGCCAGTTACACCTTATCTACGAAATTAATTCCTATCCTAGTTCATTCCCCCTCCCGAAGCAAACAAATCATAGATCAATTAAGAATTGCTAGCATATCTACTCAACATTAATATCGACTCCAAAACGCATATTGAATCAAGTATGAAAACCCCATAAACATCATAAGCCTATCGACTCTACAATTAATTATGTTGTAACTTCTTTAATCTGCTATTGGAACTCATCTTTTAAATTATAAACCAACATATCAAACATGCAAATTATTAATCAGGTAATCCAAAAGAATTAAGCACAAGAAACCACAAATTGATAAAACAAACTAATACAAAATAAACAAAATCTATACAATAAATTTTCTATAAATTTCTCCCTTTTTGATGCTGCCAAAACTTTCCTACAATGTCATTTGCTGAAAATTAAATAATTGAAAATGAGTGTATCAATTTTATTCATGTACATTCAGCACTTACATTATTGTATGTATATTACAAGTACATTATGGAAACACAAAACAAAATTTTGTGACAACCATCTTCTCATCTCCTCTGTTGTCTTCTTTTTCTTTCCTTGTCATCAGCTTTTCTTTTCCTTTCTTCTTCATCTTTTCTTTTCCTGTCTTCATCATCTTTCCTTCTCTTCTCTTCTTCTTTCTTTCTCAGTTCCAATTCCTCTCTCTCATATTTTATTGCCAATTCATTGGCTCTTCGCTCATCTTCTCTGTGTTCTCTTTAAGGGATTAACTTTCATGACTCTACCTTCTTTTTTTGGTGGAGAGCTTCTACCTCTCCCACCTAAGTGTGAATCTCTTCCTCTTCCTCTTCTCCTTTCAGAGATTGTTCCCCCTGCATGGCTCCCACCTCTTGTAACTTGGCTGCTGGTTGTCCGCTGACTCTTAGAAGTATGCTGACTCTTGGTTTTTCTTTCCTCGAGTCGGTTTCTTCAAAGTCTCTTCAATATCTTTCAAACCCTTTTCCCCGTACTAATCCAAAGCATTACCAATGTCCATCCCTGCATAGTACCCCTGATGAAAGAGCATCGAACTCTTCATTTGATTGTTCTTCCAAGGGAACTGCTGGCGGTGTAACTTATCTTAGGAGACACCCTGTTGGTGGACAGCCATATTATTTCTTTAGCTTCTCAATCCTTTCCTCCTGACTTTTGTCTAGCTTGGCCATTTCTTCCTTTGATTTCTAAAAAGCTAACTTTTCCTATTCTTCAACTAACAAGAAGGGTGGGAGTTGAGATAGAATAGAGGTAGTGCCTTTGCCTTTGATTGATATTGTAGGAGCTTCTTTTTCTCCCCCCTTTTTGGCATGATCACATAAGGAAGGTTGGACTAATTGAGAATGGAATCGAGCTTCTTCTGGTTCATGGAGTCTTCTTCTGAATGTTTTGAGTTGAGTGCATGTAGTTGTTTGTTCGTTCATGCGAGTTCCTCCTTCATTCTAGCTTCCATGTACTCCAACGTTTTCTCCATTTTTAGTTTGCAGCAACTCTATATCTGTTAAATGGCTCATTTCCATCCCTGATACCACGAGGTGCCGAGAGCCCCACAAACCCATACCCTTAGGCAGTCTTAGCCACTCCAAGAGGTTAAAAAAGCATGACACCACCATGAGGTCTCCCGCACCTTAGCCTAAGCGACACCCCTTGAGTGGATGGCTTTCCGGCAGAACCTCATAGGAAGGTCATTCATTCAAAACTTCAAAGAATTATTAACCATCGTATGGATTGAGAGGACCGTGCCTAATAATATTATGCCAGGTATTTCAATCATGTTTCGATGTACAAGATCCTCAAAGAGCAAGTATGAGCATACTTCATGAAGAAGATCAAAGAATTTGAAAGATAATTGCAGATTAGCTAAGAGGCTTTTGAAGATAAATAAAAGATATTTACAAACTCATATTTTGTAAAAGGGAGATTTTATTCTCATTTCCGTCTGAGTTTTCGATACAACTGAAGAGGTCTTTATATAGGCCTCATGTACAAAACAAGGAAGTGACGCGTGCCACTATTACAAGACATCTTTGCTAGACATGTGTTGTCTTCTTAGACCTTCTTCATGAGAACCTGACATTTGTCCACTAATAAGACACCTATCATGTCAAATGTCACCTGCATGGGCACCTTAAACAGGAAGCTGACATGTGTCCACTAAAAGGACACTTACAACAACAAGCTGACATATGTCCCATAAAAGGACACTTACAATAACAAGCTGACACGTGTTCCTTAAATGGACATTTACAACAACCAACTGACACATATTACATTACAAGGATAAGAAAGTGACATGTGTCCAACAAAAGGACACTTACAACCATAAACTGACCGCTAATTACAAAGTGACACGTGTCCATTATAAGGACACCTATACAGTGCTGACATCATCCTTTTGTCATGGATTGTAGTGGTAGTCGTAGTATTCCTTTGACCAGGGTTCCGTCCAAAACAATCCAAAGCCGTTCTAATTAATATCTTCATCTTCAACAAGCCACGGGTCTTGGGAATCTGGCTCAAACATCTGAGTATATGTGTCACCTTCTTGGTTATCTTCTCGTTGGTGACTTGACTCGGGTTCATCAACACATGGATGTATCACGAGTGATGTGTATATAGGTTTCGGTCTATGTGGGTTGGTTGGAATCTTGTTAAGAACTAGGAGATGCATGCATAATTCATTAACCTCATGATGTTGGCTGGTGATTGATCCTGATAAAACCTTCCATTTAAAATGTAAAGATTCGGTATAAATCGATACCCTTTTCCCATTGTGAAATACCGGTGGAGTACCATGGCAATGTATAAATCCGGGACATCTTTGTTCTGATCCACTTCTGCTTGTAACATTTTCTTCCAATTTTGAATTTTGTCATACCATTCAAGATAAGTCAAAAGATTGGATGGTTGGTTGACTGGATTTTGGAGGAATGATAACGTAGTTCTGACGGGCATTTACACTGAATGATAGTAAAGGTAGTGGAATAGACCATCTTTTGGAATAGGAGTAGTAGTGGAAATGGTAAGTATCCCATAAAAAGGTTTATCTGGATAAAAACATGCCCTCTTGAAAGGGATATTAACTTGAACAACAAATTTGGCTAAGTGATAAAACATGAAATATTTTGCATAATTTTGAAAATCACTTAGGTCTTTGAAAGGTGTTTTTGTGGGGGAAAATTGGCCTTCAGGATATGCCATTAATATAATCAGGAAAATACCTTTCGAGGATACTAGCTGTAATGGTTGTGATGTGGACAGATAATCTGGAATAATATTGTGATTTCCCTTGATATGTTGAACTGTGAACTGATACTTGGAATACCAATCTTTAAGTCGCAACAATTGTTTTTCTAGAACACTGTTTTTCTTGAGCTCCATAATTGCTGGAAATGATGTATTATCCATTTGGATTATAACATGGTGACCAATAAGATGAAATTCAAATTTTGTGATACCATTCTTCACAACAAGAATTTCTTTGTATACAGCATCGTAATGCTTCTCAGAATCTTCGAACTGTCCACTTGCATGTCCACAATAAAAGAATTTGCCATCCTCTTTCTCAAGCAAAATGGCTCCCCAATATTCATCACTACCATCAGTCTGGAGAATCTTTTATCATGTACTTGGGATTTTTAATGGCAGAGGATTCTGGCATACTTGCTTGAGTTGTTGAACTGCTCAAGTCTGGGATGATCCCCATGGTGGAGCATTCTTCTTGAGCATCTTTGAAAGCTAGCTAGTGTATCTGGAGCAATCCAGAATGAAGTTTCTGATATAATTAACAATTCCAAGGAATTGTTGAATCTCTTTGATTGACAAGTTTTCATCCGAAAACTTTAGCAATTCCTGAGCAATGTGCAGGCCTGGCTAATACTTTCAATCGATTATTTTCATTCCAAAAAACTCAATATTTGTTTGACCGGTAGATCTCTTTTTTTCAGATAGCATGATACCATGTGATTGAACAATATCCAAAACTGGTATCATCAATGTAGATATATGTAGGATAGGTTCGAAAATTTGGGTCATTGCTTTTTTGGAGAAGAAGGGTGCAACCTTCAAACCAAATGGCATGATTGTCCATTGGTATTGGGTTGTACGAAGGCAAAAGCAGTTTTATATCTATCCTCTGAGACAATTCTCAATTGCCAAAACCCTGAGTTCAAATCAAAAAAAAATTTGGGCTTTAGAGAGTTGGGAAAAAACATTGAGTTTTAGGTTAATGGAACTTATCATCGAGGAGGAAATGGTTAAGAGCTTTGTAATCAATAACAAACCTCTTTTTCCCTCGTACCTGTTCAACACTTTTGTTGATGTAGAATGCAGGGCAAGCCCAATTGGACTTTGTGGGCTCTATAAGTCCAAGTGCTAATAGTTGGTTGCATTCTTGCCTTGCAAGGTTCAGCACTTCTGGAGTCATTCCAGGATAAGTGGCCTTGGTAGCATTCACATCTTCATTCTTTTTGAAAGGGAGCTGAATAAAGAACTTCGGATTTTTCCAAAGTGGTGTTGGGTGATGAAAATCTGCATGAGAGTCTGCACAACTTAACCTCTATTATGATAGTGGGAGGGGGGCGTTTGGACGGGCGGAATGGATGAGTGAAAACGTCAGCAATACCTTTTGTTTCAAAAACAAATGCCCAAAACCCCTGGATGCAGAAACGGTGGCTGCACTACCCAAGGTAATCCACCCGACCCTTTCCCAACCTATACAATGAGAGCGGAAGATAACGAAAGGTTGAGAAGCTGGTTGGTAATATCTCCGTATTCTGGAGGTGCTTCTGATAGAGTAAACAACTTCTGGATGGTGCTGTAAGGTTGGAATTGTCTCTTGTACTTCAACCCATGAGGTGGAATCTGTAGGGTTTTAGCTTGGAAGAAAAAATCGAAGCCCATCAAGATATCTTGTCCATGGATTCAACTGACCCCGATAATCTTCATCCATATAGTACTGATCTACAAAGAGTTGAATTACAATCGGGTTCTTTGTAATGAGTGAGGTCACGAAAAGTCATCCATCACCGTTTGCATAGAAGTATTCATGTGACTTTTCCAAACATCTTCAGGAAGTATATCAGGATTCATCATTGACTTTCTGGCTACTGTATCAAATACGCCCATAGCTTTGATTGGTCTATCATACTTGGATGGTAGAATTTGCACTTCAATATTTGGATACGACATCCCTTCATGGATCAAGGAGCTTGTCTTAAGTGATGGTTGTGACTTGATCATAAAAACTGGGAGTTCTGTGGATGAATCTTCTTCTTCTTCTTCTGGTCCTTGGTCACCAGTCGAATATTGTATTGCAAATGCAGTGTCTCATCCTACTCGTCTTGTTCAGAAAGTAAAGATTCAATATCAACATCATCTATGTTTGCATAATTAAGCCGGAATGCTTGTGATGCCAACTTCGTTGCTTTGTGTTTCTTATTAGGGCAATTCTTTGCAAAGTGCCCTTTTCTTCCACTTAGGAAATACATATTCGTCGACTTCTTTCTGAATGGTTTCCTTCTAAAGAACCGATAGGCTTTATTTCTTTTTGCTTTTTTCTTGATCTTTCTGATCTTTTTACGGGAAGACGAAGATGAACAAGTGCAATTCTCCTTTCCTTTGCACTTTATCTCCAGATTAGAGTTTTTGCATACAGATTTGAGGAGAGTTCTTTTATCAAGCACATCCTTGATGAAAACTTGTTGCTCACACATCTTGTCTAGGGTTTCAAACATCATCTGGTGGATTCCTCCTAGACTGATTCTTGAGATTTCCCTCCTGGAAGCTTGAATCATTTTGTGTAACTCAGGCTGAAGTTCTTTCGGTAGAGATGCAAGATAGACATGTTTGATATTTGGATCATTATACCCATTCAGCATGTAGAACTTTTCAGACATCCTTTTGAAATGTCTATCCAAGTCTTTTCTTGTCAAAGAACAACATTTCCATGGCAAAATATTATGTTTTGAAAACTTGTTGTTGATAATGGTAATATCTCCAATGAACTCTTGTTGAATTTCTCCAAGAACAAGTGATGGAGTTGAGGCATTATAAAGTTGGAGTTGTCGATACTCACCAAGGCTTTGAAACCATTCGCGTAGGATACCAACAATTCTTGAAGAGAATTCCATAAGGATTTACTTCAGATTGGCTCCTTCTTTTGTTAGCTGGAGAGCAATCCATGCTGCAAAAGAGTGTACTCTTTCTCTTCTCTTCTGGATTGGAACATCATCAAAAAAAACCCATGGACCATTTGTTGGTTTGGAGGATGAATTAGAAGGACGGGGACGTGATCCTTCTGCTTCTGGTTCCATATATTCTTTAGAATTTTCAGACACTGGTTCAGTATATTGTTGGCTTGTTTTTGGAGTATCTCCGGCCATAAGTATAGCAGATAGATTAGCAACATCTGGTTTAGACTCAGCATCATAGGATTCTTCTCCCGATAGGGATGATTTAGCATCCTCAGGATCTGATTCTCTTTCAGATTGGGAAGAGGTGGTTTCTCCAGGGTTTGATTTTTCTGAAAATTGTAATGGATTATTTCGTGGGATAAAAGATGGTATGGCCATGAAGGATTCTGTTGGGTTTTTCTCTTTAGATTTGGAAGAGGATGGAGATATCTCATAACTCTTTGGAGATGGGTTGGCTTTTTATTTATTTAATAAGTTTGGACTACTAGTTGGAGGGGAGGGAATAAATTTCCAATAAACTGAAAGATACCGGGTTCGAACCCCCATCAACACCCTTATAAATGATGAGTGATACCACTTGAGCTACAAGCTCGTAGTGGAGGTGGTTGGCTTTTTAGAGTAGAGAGCTTTTTCTTTGGTTTTTTAGTTATATCAAGTGGAATACTTGATGCCATACCAAAATAAGTAGGATAATTTGGAGGAGATAAAGGAGGTGATTCATATTTGGAACAATAACTGGGAAAGAAGGATAAGGACTTACTTTGACTGCTCTTATCCTTTTCAATTTGAGAAAGTTCCTTCTTTAGTCTCCTGATCTCGGCTTCTTTCTGCATGAACTCCGCTCCAAATTGGTTTTGTTCAATAAGGTTCCTCATATCTTTGTCCAGCCTGTTGATATTATCCTTCAGCTTTTCATATACTTACTGGAGTTGATTCTCTACAGTATTAACCTTGGAGTGGTTAGATTGAACTGTTGTGAGAATCTTTTTTAATAAGGTCGAAAATAATATAGAAGAAAAGAAAAGTCCCAATCACAAGACGATCTATATATTGAACCCTTTAAATCTACCGGAGTAAAACCCACCCTTGTGGGAAAACCCCAGTAGGAAAAGAGTACCCCCACGAGAATAAAACCAGAATAAACATAAGAAACACAAAAACTCAAGTTATCTGACAAATCTATATTGGCTACGACCAACATAATCATCATTGAGTAAGGGGATAATATCCGCTGGGGGCGTGTCCCACCACTTGGATTCCGAGAATTTACTGAGACAATCTGCCACACGATTCCCCTCCCGATAGATGTGAGAAATTACAAAATTCATTTGAGAGATCAAATGCAGAGTGTAATTCCATTGACCTAGAAGACGCCACGGGACAGAGCCATCGTGACTACGAAAGAGATCAACCACAAAAAATGAGTCTGATTCTACCCAAAGGTGCGTCCATCCCTTATGAAAAGCGTAGGAGATCGCCCTAATGACTGCAATTAACTTTGCCTCAAAAGCAAATCAAAATCCGCATTGCGAAGCAAAGCAACCTCTGAAAAAGCCCCTAGCCGTATGGTAAACCCGGCCTACCACGAGACGGCTGGGAGCCAAGATCGCCATCCAGATTAACCTTAATCCAACCTGCGAGGGGAAGATGCCGAGTAACATGAATAATTTTGGGGGCTCTGGGAGCACGGCCCTGGACCTTGAGATGGTGAAGACAAAGGAGGTCATCTTGAGTGTTATTCATGGAACCCTTTATCCGAGCAATGATTCCAAAATCATCGCCCGAGGAGTTGAACGGAGTCGCTCGGAGACCATTTATTATCATTGAAAATAATATCATTCCGAATGTGCCAATGGAGCCAAACGCCAAAAATAGTAGCCATCTTCCATTGAAAAGCCACTTGATCACATAAATTGAAATTTATGACATGAACATAAAATTCATTGAAGCTAGCTAGATAGATAGTAACAGCAAAAGCCTCAGCCATCCAGCCCCACAGATACCCTGCAAAAGCACAAGAAACAAAAAGATGGTCAATCGATTCTGCCTGAGAGTAGCATAGACTACAAAAGGTCGGCCCCATGAAGCCTTGGGAGTGCATAATATATAAAACCTTGAGGCATCTAAAAATTGCTCTCCAAACAACCACTGATCTCCTTTTCGGAATGTGCGTAGACCAAATCCAAGAACCCCATCTAACCACTGGGAGAGCAGGCCGCGAAAATGAATATGCCTCTTTAGAAGAAACCACCCCATCCAAAGAATGTGTCCATACTCATTTATCCTCTGAATAAGGGGGAAGCGGACAACGGACAATATCACAAACAATATCCATGTAGGCCTCCACAAAAGAAATGGTAAAATGCCAAGTGTTATCATAATAAAAGTCAGAGATCGTGTCCTGAAAATGAATCTGGTATTCTGTCAGAATGCCAATCTGATCCGCAATGACATAATTTAACCAATTGTCATTCCGAAAACCAACAGACGACTGCACCCCGAGAACCCAACGCGACTCAATTAAGCAATTCTGAACCAGAGGATGAAGACCAGCCCAGATCAAAGAATGTTAGAATGATTTATGGATCGCCCCGCTCGCCAACAGATAATGCTTGCGAAGGGTGGCAAGCATGATGGAAACCAAAGTAATAATCTTCCAGCCCAATTTCATGAGATAAGCCTGATTAGCAGTGATGATAGACGAACCCCCCTTCTTTCCTAGGAGTACAACAACGAGCCCAATTAACCACATGAATATGTTTATGGGAAATGTCACCGGTCCAAATAAAATTATGCATAGCTTTCTCAAGCTGCTTAAGCATAGCAATCGGCCATTTATAAACAAGCATAGAGTGCACCAGTGAACTCGTGATCACAAAGTTCACCAAACACACCCTGCCAGCAAGCGAGAGAGAAGACCCCTTCATCGTTTGAACTTGAGAAGCACCTTGTCAAAAGTAGCGTGTAAAACCCTCTACTTGGGAGTCCCTTTAAAGATAGGGATGCCAATGTAGGATGTAGGGAAATCGCCCACCTGTATCCCAATAATTTCTTAAATCCGATTGCACAGATGTCTAGAAACAGAAGTCCCGAAAAAAACCTTCGATTTGTTAGGGTTGAAGGCTTGCCCTGAAATAGAAGCATAAGATCGAAGAGCCTGGCAAACATGATGGGCATTGCATGTGTTAGCCTCAAGAGAATGAGTATATCATCAACATACAACATCGTAGAAGGAAAATGGATGTTCCGAGGGGCAACAAAAGGTCGTAGACTGTTAGACGCCACCAATTCTGCAAATATTCTACCCAAAACTTACCCAGCAACATAGAAAAGAAGAGGAGAAAGAGGATCCCCTTGACGAACACCGCGAGAACAAGAAAAGTAACCCACTGGCGAACCGTTCAACAAGACAGAAATACGAGCAAAATTAAGAATCACCGAAATCCAGCCAATAAACTTAGTAGAAAACCCAAATAGATGCAAAACGTAAAGCAAGAATTCCCAGCTCAAGGTATCAAAAGCCTTGTTAATGTCAATCTTTAATATCATGTTCTTGTCCGCTCTATTCTACAAAATATTGTAGCCTTCCGATACCAAAGCGGTACAATCATGAATATGACGTCCTAGAATAAACACAAACTGAGTGGGAGAAAGAACCCTGTTGACAATCTTCCCAAAACGAGTAGCCAAAATCTTCATAATGATCTTATAAATGAAATTTCTCTTGACAATCGGCCTGAAGTTTTCAATAATAATGGCATCCTTGCATTTAGGAATAAGGACCATAAAGCTGGAAACTGTTGTGAGAATCTGTGAGACCTTAGAGTCTTTCGCCTGCAGGGACTTGTTTTGGGCACAGGCGTTGGCAGTTTGCCAATTTAGCACTTCTTCTGCTTGTGTGGGACTCTTTATTTGTTCGTCATGTTCCATAGTGGTGCTTTTCACAAAAGGTTTGGATGTAATCCTCTGGTGAGTGTCAACCTTCCGTTCTAAAGGTGGAAACTCTGCTTCATATCTGAACATGAAACAAGGTTGGACAACAAGAGGAGTTGGAGAAGAAAGTGTCTTAACTTCTTTTTGACACCCATACTTTTCTTTTGAAGGACAGCTAACCCTTTTTTGTAGCATGGTAAGGGTTGTGGACTTGGATCCAGAGGGTCAGGTCTATCAACTGGCTTGCAACGTGGTCGTCTTGTGGTTTTCTTCTTTCTCGCTTCTTCTCTCGTATATGCTATTCTTCATCAGTCTTATTCCTCTCTCCACAAGAACCTTTTGGATCACACATAGATGGACCAACATCCCATACAAAATGACCATTAAACCTGTCAGTGTAAATATGGGATCCATTTGGTCGAAAACATGCAATTGGTATTCTTGTAGATGCATCAACCTCAACTGGATAAACCATCAGCTGGAATTTGGGATTTGAAAGTCTTGAGCTGGATGGTGTCTGATAGATCGTCATCACACGTCCATCCTTCAACCTTTGAAATTTAAAGTCGGTTGCTTGCACCGTTTCTGATAGATCGTCATCACATATATATAATATGGTTGAGTGCTCAAATCTACAATCCTTTTTCCATCACCTCCATTTTCTCAAACATTATTTTGAAGGCTCTACGAAATTCGGCAGCTTGTTCACTATTGTTATCAGGAGCAAACTCGAAGTCATGGCCATATGGAATGACCCTTGTATCCACTGGAACATGCAGATCTTCTGGGTTCACATGGACTTGGAATCTAACAACTTTCTCCTCAGGCTCATCTTCCCAATGAATCTCTTCTCAGAATTGAAATTGTAACATATATAGATTGTCAATAAGATCTAAGGAAGGCCCCACTCCTACTCCAGGAGTCCTTGCCTCTTCATTATGACCAACAACTCTTTGTGCCTCAATTGATCATTGGCAAACACATCTGTGTGAGCCTATTGACCTGACTGCACCTCAGTTGTCTTAACAGATTCACTAGCAGTAGTGTGAACATCCTTCTGAGTTGACCATGCATCAGCTGTTCTAATAGCCTCATTTGCGAGGGATCTAGCAGGTTGAGAGGGGGGGTCTACCAAGACAAAACCCATCTTGGCAAAATTTAGCCCTCTCGCTGGATCTTCTATTTCATGATCTATCATTATTACATCTGAATCTCAGTCTATTGCATATGTGTTTTGCCCTTCTGATTCAATTGGATTCGCACTTTCAACTTCTGTCACAGCTAGAGCATCTATAACCATTGGCTAGTCAGAGGAAAAAGAGGAAATTAATGAATTTATTATTGTAATTATGTGAATGCTTTTCATGTTATATTAAATATTGACAGATATATCCCTACTGAGTGAGATAAAGCTCAGCCATATCATTATCATGACTTTCAGTTTGACGAATCCGGCTGAAGATATGATGTTGTGGATGGTGGAATAAATCATGCTATATTTATATTTTAAATAATTATGATCGGACTAAATTTTGGATTTATGTCTTTAATTATTTTTCCAGTTTGTCTTGGGATAATTATTAGATATTTAATGTGGAAGATGTATTATTATTATTATTATTATTATTATTATTATTATTATTATTATTATTACTATTATTATTATTGTTATTATTATTATTTTTATTATTATCATTATATTTTTTTTCTTAAGAGTTAAAAATTCTAAATCGACTTTTTGATAATTATTGGCATCACTTTAATTTATAAATTCATGTTTTATTAATAATATTTTAGAGTACTTAACTCCATAAAATTGGGTCGTTACAAGTGGTATTTATGTAATATCCCGATTTAAAAAATAATAATAATTAGAACACTTAAATATTAATATTATTGTTATCTTTATTAGACTAATAATTTTCAATAATATTATGTGTATCCTTTCTGAATAAAATTACATACATGTTATATTTATTATGTTTTTATTATTATCTTTATTATGATAATTATCAATATTATAAGCAATATTTCACTTAGAGGTTTATTTAGGGGTTATTTAGCCGTTTAGGGGACAAATTAGGGATTAGTTATTTTAAGGGCTAAATTTAACTTTAGGGGGTAGGATTACTTAATATATATATGTTCATAATTGCATACAAATATTACACTAAGGTAACGATATTCTTATACTTGTTATTCAAGTTTCTTATATATATACATATAATTTCCAATTCACAAGCTTTTTTTCGATATTTTATTTTTACAAATTATTTTATTAATTAGTTTAATTTATTAAAATCACATATTAATTATATATATTTATTTAACGAAGAAAACGAGGGGATCGAGGACTAGGACTTTTATTGTTCAATCTTTCTACATCAAGTATCTACGGTTATTAAGGTAGGGATTTTTATAGTATTTGTCTTTATTTATTGTTCCATGATTATATTACATTGATTGCAATATATGTCAAGAGAAAATAAATTCGTATAAGCTAGGAGCCATGAAAAAGGTCCGGGATCAAACGTATCTTCGCGATGAACCCGCAATTCTATATGCAGGAACTGGCCAGTCAGAGGAAACAGAGGAAATTAATGAATTTATTGTTGTAATTATTTGAATGCTTTTCATTTTATATTAAATATTGACAGATATATCCCTAATGAGTGAGATAAAGCTCACCCCTATCATTATCATGACTTTCAGGTTGAGGAATCCGGCTAAAGATATGATGTTGTGGATGGTAGAATAAATCATGCTATATTTATATTTTAAATAATTATGATCGGACTAAATTTTGGATTTATGTCTTTAATTTTTTTTCCCAGTTTATGCTTGGAATAATTATTAGATATTTAATTTGGAAGATGTATTATTATTATTATTATTATTATTATTATTATTATTATTATTATTATTATTATTATTATTGTTATTATTATTATTTTTATTATTATCATTATATTTTTTTCTTAATAGTTAAAAATTCTAAATCGACTTTTTGATAATTATTGGCATCACTTTAATTTATAAATTCATGGTTTATTAATTATATTTTAGAGTACTTAACTTCATAAAATTTGGTCGTTACAAGTGGTATTTATGTAATATCCCAATTTAAAAAAAAATAATAATTAGAACACTTAAATATTAATATTATTGTTATCTTTATTAGACTAATAATTTTCAATAATATTATGTGTATCCTTTCTGAATAAAATTACATACATGTTATATTTATTATGTTTTTATTATTATCTTTATTATGATAATTTTCAATATTATAAGCAATATTTCACTTAGAGGTTGATTTAGGGGTTATTTAGCCTTTTAGGTGACAAATTAGGGGTTAGTTATTTTAGGGGCTAAATTTAACGTTAGGGGGTAGGATTACTTAGTATATATATGTTCATAATTTCATACAAATTTTACACTAAGGTAATGATATTCTTATACTTGTTATTCAAGTTTCTTATATATATACATATAATTTCCAATTCACAAGCCTTCTTTCGATATTTTTTTTAATAAATTATTTTATTAATTAGTTTAATTTATTAAAATCACGTATTAATTATATATATTTATTTAACGAAGAAAACGAGGGGATCGAGGACTAGGACTTTTATTGTTCAATCTTTCTACATCAAGTATATGCGGTTATTAAGGTAAGGATTTTTATAGTATTTGTCTTTATTTAATGTTCCATGATTATACTTCATTGATTGCAATATATATCAAGAAGAAATAAATTCATATAAGCTAGGGGCTATGAAAAGGGTCCGGGATCAAACGTATCTTCGGGGTGAACCCGCAATGCTATATGCAGGAACTGGCCAATGAAAGGAAAAAGAAGAAATTAATGAATCTATTGTTATAATTATGTGAATTCTTTTTATGTTATATTAAATATTGACAGATATATCCCTACTGAGCGAGATGAAGCTCACCCCTATCATTATCATGACTTTCAGGTTGAGGAATCCGGCTGAAGATATGATGTTGTGGATGGTGGAATAAATCATGCTATATTTATATTTTAAATAATTATGATCGGACTAAATTTTGGATTTATGTATTTAATTTTTTTCTCCAGTTTATGCTTGGGATAATTATTAGATATTTAATTTGGAAGATGTATTATGATTATTATTATTATTATTACTATTATTATTATTATTGTTATTATTATTATTTTTATTATTATCATTATATTTTTTTTCTTAAGAGTTAAAAATTCTAAATCGACTTTTTGATAATTATTGGCATCACTTTAATTTATAAATTCATGTTTTCTTAATAATATTTTAGAGTACTTAACTTCATAAAATTGGGTCGTTACAGGTCTCAACCTGTAGGATTGCACTTTCAGTGCCAACAACAGTCTCAACTGTTGTGGCTTCAACACTACTTCCAACCTGTGCCTCAGTTACAACAGTCTCATCCCCTGAAACTTCATTGGCCTTCAGAGAACATTCCACAATTGCTTCTCCATCTCTTCCAAACTGCAATTGTTCTTTCTCCCCTACAACCCTTTCAGGAATATCAGATAGGATTTGGGTTGCATTGTGCCTAGTTTCCCCCTCAGTTGGGTTCTCATCTGGCATATCTTTATCCAAATTCACCACTTCAACACAGCCCTTCATCACCAATCCTCTTATTCTCAACTTTGTCGCAAGAGTGAGCTAGCGATGAGAGAGCAGCAGTGTGACTCACCACACCCTTAGGGTGGGGGATGATGGTTCTCCAACCCCAAATAGGTGAGCTCGCTCAGTCGTCTCACGGGATACTCTGAGTGCTTGCCTCGGTAAGTGCGACCTCCATTTGCATCGCTTCTTCAACCTCTTCTTCATTTGCTATAATCGTGAATGAGCAAGAGGCATCTCGTGGGTCTCATTTGTTGTTCCTTTGGCCATTTCCTTCTCCTTCTCTTTCTGCTTTCCTCTAAAAATATAGTACTTGCGTATACCTCATAAAGAGCCGAGTAACGGAAGCATTTTTTTAAATGCAAGAAGCCACTCTTCTTCTTCAATCAATTCAGGCCCTCTGGAACTATTGGCGACTCATGCTCAACTTAAATTTCCTCCAAACATATAGACTAACTTTGATATCAAGATAGAATGGGGATTCAAATCCTTCAGGAGCATCAACTTCTTCACTTATAGCCAATTCCTCAATTTGTGGTCTTTCCTCCACAACAGGTTTGCCCTCGACCCTTGCTTCAACAGGTTCAGCTGCAACTATTTCCATGGCAACTGATTCTACTACAACTCTTTCAACAACAAGAGCAGCTGCAGCAGGTTGCCTTTCTTGATTCCTCTTGGAGCGCCTCTTCAAAGGAATTTCTATGGATTAGGTTTACTTAGAATCTTCAGCACCCACCAGGATAGTTGATTCTTCTGGTTTATCCATCAACCCTCTCTTAGGCTAGGGTTTCCGCTTCTTCACAGCTACCTATGCGTGGAGCAGTTGTTCTTCTTTTCTTGGGGACAAGATGGAGCAGGAGCAAGAGCAACTGTCACTTCAACGGGGACACTTTCAGCTATTTCCCCCTCAAAAGCACCTTTCCTTTTTCCATGGGCCTTTTTCTAAGAAGCTAACTAGTTGCTCTTGAAGAGTCTCTTGTTGACATGGAAAGCCTTTCCTTTTCTCAAAGGCAGTCCCTTCTTCTCCAGTAAGTACCCAATGATTGTTCCATAGCCAAGGGTGTTCTTAAATTTTCCTGCAGCTCAGTCAAGTGCGATTCAGTTGACTTTCTTTCCACTCACAGAGTAATGGACTCCATCATCGTGAACAAATACATTCACATTGAACATGGCTACCTCTTCCAAAAACGTTTGTGGCGTCGGCAAGGTAAGAAACCTCAACAAACCAAGTTTCTTCAAGTGCTAAACTATCTTCTTCGCCCTTTCCTGATCAGTCAATTTCTTCACAAGACCTTCAACATCAATAAGTCACCAGAGTACACTTTTTTTCCAGTTAATTTTGCAAAATCCAGAGCAGAGCTTGATGTCTTTCTTTGGTGCCATAGAGAGATTTTTGGAATTCTGAGAGTTTGAATGTAGAGTCTGAAGAGAGAGAGATAGAGAGACATGAATATTCTGATGTATATGAGACATGAAGAGACATTTTTGGGGTCGTGCAAATTTGAATTTAATCAACGGTTGAGATTAATCCGAAAAGGTGCTGTATTTTTCCTGCATTAAATGCCCTCATCATTTATAGCAATCATAGGTCTCCTGTAGCAGCCTTTATTATGTTTCATTTAATGATGCTAACATCATCTCAAAACATTCCTTCTTTAATGAAAACGACCACGTTTTGTCTCTTAGCCAATAAATGTGTTTGCTGAGCCATTTTGGCTTCCTTGACTCTGCTTCTTTCTTTAGTCTGCTGATAAGACTCAGCTATTCAGTTGACTTAACTCTGCTGAACATCCATTTGGCTGATTTACTCTGCTGAAAGAGTAAAACTCTTCTGAAACATAATTCCATAACTTCTTACTCTGCTGAATGAATCTTCTAAACTTACTGACACATCTTAATCCATCCAAGCTCATTCTTTGATTCTTCAAATCGTGATTCATATAAGAGTCTTGTGAATATATTAGTTAAATGCTTCTCAGTTGAGACATATTCCAATGTGGTTTCTTTCTTTTCAACATGATCTCTAATGAAATGATATTTGACATCGATGTGCTTTGTTCTTGAGTACAATACTGGATTCTCAGTAATTGCAATAGCACTTGTGTAATCACACACAATTGGAATTTATTTTTATTCAATATCATAGTCTCCTAGTTGTTGTCTCATCCATAAGACTTGAACACAACAACTGTCTGCAACAATGTTCTCAGTTTTAGCTGTTGATGTAGCTATTGAATTTTGTTTCTTGGTCTAGATGTACTCTTTCAGTCAACTCTACATCCAGCATAGTCTGAACCTAAATAACCAATCAATCTGAAGCCTCCTTCCTTGGGATACCACAATCCTACTGCTTGGCTTCCTTTCATATATCTCAATATTTTCTTTGTTGTTGTATATTGATCGGGGTTCAAACCCGGTATCTTTCAGTTTGTTGAATTTATCTCCTCTCCCCGAACCAGTACTCCCAACTTATTCTTTGTTGTTGTCACATGACTTTCTTTTGTTGCAGGTTGAAACCTTGCACATACACCTACTGCAAAGGTGATGTCAGGTCTGCTAGCAGCCAAGTAGATCAATGTTCCAATGAGTGCTCTATATTTTGTTTGATCCATTAGTTTGTCTTCTGCATCCATGTCAACTTTGATTGATGTATTTATTGGAATATTTACAGACCTGACTTCTTCCATACCAAACATCTTCATCAAATCTCTAGTATACATGGTTTGGCAGGGATCCCCACAAACCCACACCCTTAGACGGTCTTAGCCACCCCATGAGATTAAGAGAGTATGACACCACCACGAGACCTACTGCACCTTAGCCTAAGTGGCACTCCTTGCTTGGACGGCTTTCCGGCAGAGTCTCACAATAAGGCCATACTTTCAGAACTTCAAAGAATTCTAACCATCGTATGGATTGAGGGCACCGTGCCTAATAATATTATGCCAGGTGCTTCAATCATGGTTCTGATGTACAGGATCCTCAAAGAGGCAAGTATAGAGCATACTTGATGAACAAGATCGAAGAATTTGAAAGATAATTCCAGATTAGCTAAGAGGATTTTTAAGAAACATAAAAGAGATTTAGAAACTCATATTTTGTAAAAGAAGTATTAGGCCTGTACAAAACAAGAAAGTGACACGTGTCCCTATTACAAGACACCTCTGCTAGATACGTGTTGCCTTCTTAGACCTTCTTCTTGAGAACCTGACATATGTCCACTAACAAGACACCTATCATGTACACATGTCACTTGCCTGGACACCTTAAATAGGAAGATGGCACGTGTCTTTTAAAAGGACACTTACAACAACAAACTAACACATGTTACATTACAAGGATAAGAAACTGACACGTGTCCAACAATAGGACACTTACAACCATAAGCTGACATGTGTCCACTAAAAGGACACTTATTATTACAAACTGACACGTGTCCATTATAAGGACACTTATACATTGTTGACATCATTCTTTCATCATGGATTGTAGTAGTAGTCGTAGTATTCCTTTGACCAAGGTTCCGTACAAAAAATCCAAAGTCATCCCAATCAAAGTCTTCATCTCCAACAAGCCACGAGTCTTAGGAATATGGCTCGAACATCTAAGTATATGTGTCACCTTCTTGATTATCTTCTCATTGGTGACTCGACTCTGGTGCATCAACACATGGATCTATCACGAGTGATGTATACATAGGCTCCGGTCTAGGTGGGTTTGGTGGAATCTTGTTAAGAACCAGGAGATGCATGCATAACTCATTAACTTCCGGCTACTGGCTGGTGATTGTTCCTGATAAAACCTTCTATTTGAAATGTAAAGATGTCGGTATAAATCGGTACCCTTTTCCCATTGTGAAATACCAGTGGAGTACCATGACAATGTATAAATCCGGGACATCTTTGTTTTGATCCACTTCTGCATGTAACATTTCCTTCCAATTTCGAATCTTGTCATACCATTCAAGAGATGTCCAAAGATTGGATGACTGGTTGACTGGATTTTGGAGGAATGATAACATACTTCTAACGGGCATTTCCACTGAATGGTAGTAAAGGATGGAAATACACCACAAGTACCATGGCCATATTTTGGAATAGGAGTAGTAGTGGAAATCATACGGATCCCATAGATAGATTTATCTGGATAAAAACATGCCCTCTCGAAAAGGGATATTAACTTGAACAACAAATTTGGCTAAGTGATAAAACATGAGATGTTTTGCATAATTTTGTAAATCACTTAGGTCCTTGAAAGGTGTTTCTGTGGGGGGAAATTGGTCTTCAGGATATGCCATTACTATAATTGGGAAAATACCTTACGAAGATACTAGCTGTAATAGATGTGAACTGGATAGATAATTTGGAACAAGATTGTGATTCCCTTTAATATGTTAGACTTTGAACTGGTACTTAGAAAACCAATCTTTAAGTCGCAGCAATTGTTTCTCCGGAACACCCTTGTTCTTGAGTTCCATAATTGCTGGAAATGATGTATTATCAATCTGGATTATAAATGTCCACTATAAAAGATTTTCCTATCTTCTCTTTCAAGCAAAATGACTCCCTAATATTCATCACTAGCATCAATCTAGAGAATATTTTGTCCTGTACTTAGGATTTTTAATGGCGGAGGATTGTGGCAGACTTGTTTGAGTTGTTGAACTGCTCTAGTCAGGGATGATCCCTATGGTGGAGCATTCTTCTTGGGCATCTTTAAAAGCTGGCTAGTGTATCTGGAGCAATCCAGAATGAAGTCTATGATATAATTAACAATTCCAAGGAATTGTTGAATCTCTTCGATTGACAAGTTTTCATCCGGAAACTTTAGCAATTCCTGAGAAATGTGCGGACCTGGCTGATACTTTTCATCGATTATTTTCATTCCCAGAAACTTTATATTTGTTTGACCGATAGAGCTGTTCTTTTCAGATAACATGGTACCATGTGACTGAACGATATCCAAGAACTAACGTAACAAAGCGTCGTGATCTTTTTTATTTGATGAGAATAGTAAGATGTCATCAATGTAGATTAGGGTGGTATGTAGGATAGGTTAAAAAATTTGGGTCATTGCTTTTTCGAATATGGAGGGTGCAACTTTCAAACCAAATAACATGATTGTCCATTGATATTGGGCTGTAGGAGGGCAAAAAACACTTTTATATATATCCTCTGGGAAAATTCCCAATTGCTAAGACCCCGACTTCAAATCAAACTTTAAAAAGATTTGGGTTTTAGAGTTGGGAAAAAAGCATTTGAGTTTTAGGTAAAGGGAACTTATCATCAAGGAGGAAATGGTTAAGAGCTTTGTAATCAATAACAAGCCTCTTTTTCAGTCGTACCTGTTCAGCTCTTTTGTTGACATAAAATGCAGGGCAAGCCCAATTTGACTTTGTGGGCTCAATGACTCCAAATATTAATAGTTGGTTGCATTCGTGTCTTGCAAGGTTCAGCTCTTCTGCAGTCATTCCTGGATGAGTGGGCTTGGTAGCATTCACATCTTCATTCTTTCTAAAAGAGAGCTGAATAAAAACTTTGGATTTTTCCAAAGTGGTGTTGGGTGATGAAAATCTGCATGAGAGTCTGCACATAACATGAGAAGCTGGTTGGTAATATCTCCATATTCTGGATGTGCTTCTGATAGAGTAAACAACTTCTGGATGGTGGTGTAAGGTTGGAATTGTCTCTTGTACTTAAACCCATGAGGTAGAATCTGTAGGCGTTTAGCTTGGAAGAACAAATCGAAGCCCATCAGGATATCTTGTCCATGGAGTCTGCTGCCTATAATGTTCATTCATACAATCTGATCCGGAAAAGAGTTGAATTCCAATCGGCTTCTTTGTAATGAGTGAGGTATGAAAAGTCGACCATCAATTTTGCATAGAAGTATTCGTGATGACTTTGCCAAGCATCTTCGGGTAGTACGTCGGGATTCATCATCGACTTTCTGGCTCCTGTATCGAATACACCAATAGCTTTGATTGGTCTATCTTATATGGATGGTAGAATTTGCACTTCAATATTTGGATAATGTAACACCCTTATCCTTGTGACAAATACCTATATAGTATAAATTTATAGTTCATAAGCAGCACCGCTGCATTGCACGTAAGATTAATATGTTAATCATCAGTTGTAACCTTTTCTGCACGAGCGGAAGGATTTACTCAAAATGATTTAACGATTTAGAAACACTTATTCACATATGTGCATTTATCCATATTACATAACATTAACAACCGTGCCCTTTTATATCCAGATCAAAATAAAACTCCCTATATGAAATGCAAATGATGAGCTGAGGGAGAAGGATTGGAATCCAGCCGGCCGACCTTTGATCCATGCCTTAAACTTCTGACACACTCCACGGATCAACTTTTATCTATATCAACTAAAAATTGACAACATTGCATTTGGTGAGTTGCAACTCAGCAAGTACAATCCAATAAGAAGTTATTTAACATCACATAGGCAAATCATTAGTATTCATTTCACACACTTTGTTCAGAATATTCATAAACACATAAAATGCACGTGCTTGGACATATTCTTTTACTGTTATGGGCTAGCTAATACCAAGAATAAATCGTGATCATGAAAATGGCCATGACACTTTGTAATTCTTAATTCACGTAGAGTTTAGTGAACTCAGCGTGGCCGTATGGTACTCTGTAATCCAAAATTTCTGGATATTTGTAGTTCTTTAACACATGATTCAAGGTCATTAGCAGCCATAACAGAATCCCTTATTCTCTGATGAATGCATTTTCTGTAATCACGTATTTTGTTTTCGTATCAATAACATCAATAGAGATCGCACATCTCATTTCCATATCAATTACATTAGTGGAGATCACATATCTCAATTCCATTTCAGTGTCATCACATAGAGATCATATATCTCGATTTCATCACAATATCATCAAAGAGAATCATACAATTCACATTAGAGCGCAACACTTCTAATCACTATAGCCAAACAAGTAAGCAATTCATTCGAACATATCAATTATATAACCACACAAGTCAAACAACAAGCTAAAAGATTATATTACTAGTGGTGTCCTTATTTCGAGGTTTCTGCCTAATCGGCTTTACTCACTTCCCTGTCACGATTTTGACCTACTGACAATTCCAAAATACAATCATTTTAAAATATCATAGATTTAACATTACAATACCTGGGATATGTCACTTTAGATGATACGATTATTAATTCAATTAGAGGTACATGTCTGTTTGATTTCATTATCTTTCTATAGCTCTAAAAAAAATATTTTATTAACTTACAATTATAACTATCTCACATATATCTACTTCATTTTGCATTATAATTATATTTTATCTAAATCAGTTACATTTACATTGAAATTCGAAATCGCAATTACTTACTTTTTGGCAATTAACCATTAGTCAGACTACTACATATATATATACATATTATATTTAGAATTCAATTATTTCAGTATAGTATTATTTTATTTTATTTTACTATTATTATAGTTATCTTATACCCTAATCAGTAATTAATCACATGAGGATAAAGAGAACTCCATGAATTGAGTTTCTAAAGCTTTTTCATTAACTTCTTAATAGATATCCATACAAAACGTACAATTGGATATTATATTTCCAAGTTTAATAGCTTATTTCATTTTGCATCTTAGTTTGCAGTTTAAGGGGAAAAATAATACAAAAAAAAATAATTCAATAGATCCATATCTTAACCTCTCCTATCTGTACCAAATTCTTAATTATAACTCGATACTGTAAATTGAATATTAATAAGGGTTACCTGCGGAGAAAAGGTTTGAGGAGATTTCACCCGTAAGCTTGATATCAGAAGTTCTAATCGTGTGTGTTGTTGTGTGTTCTTATAATATGCCTGACTATATCAGGTGTGCGGGGAGTCTTTGTTTGTAGCTAGGTGAGATATTCTAATACATATCGTTACCTTTGCTTAAGGCGGTCAGGTAAGTTTATAATATTCATATATGGTCATAGATGTCTATAGGAATATTGTGTGCATTTTTAATTAATACTAGGTATTTACATAGGTAGTTACCGTTTTTCACTTGTGATGACGTCAACACCATGCACACACATGCAATGATGTATAGGAAATCAATTATAGATGTAATATATATGTATATACAGATGTCATATAATCCAACATATATATCATGCATTTTTTGCATATATACGTGACACATGTCTTACTAATCCACACATGTTTACATGCCATTATATATATAAGATATATTTTTAAGTATGATAGTTTGTTTTTCAATATTTACTCTAAGGTCCACCGGTGTTCTTTGTATAATTGTCAAAACTTAAAATTCTCGTATTCCACATGCAAAACCCATTGTGAGTATGAAATGTCAAAATGCATGTGGCTAGGCTTATGAATAATTTACCTTGATAATTAAAATGCAATGTTTTGGGTTATGACAACTCTCTCCCTCTTAAAAATTTCGTCCTCAAAATTTGTACCTGTATTGGCAAATAACCACGGATACTGCTGTCTCATATGTTGTTCCGTTTCCCATGTAGCTTCTTCTTTAGAATGATTTCTCCATAAAACTTTTACCAACAGAATCAATTTGTTTCTAAGTTGTTTTTCTTTGTACCCCACTACTTCAACTGGTTCTTCAACATAACTTAAATTATCAGCAATTTCAACTGGTTCATCTCGAAAGACATGTGGTGGGTTTGATCTATATCGACGAAGCATACTAACATGGAACACATTATGAATCTGGGATAATTCTGGTGGCAAGGCAAGCCTTTAAGCTAATGGTCCAACCTTTTCAAATATTTCATATGGGCCGATATAACGAGGACTCATTTTACCTTTCTTTCCAAATCTGAGAATACCCTTCCAAGGGAAAACACGAAGAAATACTTTCTCACCAATTTCATATTCCATTTCCCGCCTATGTTGATCAATATAACTCTTTTGTCTATCTTGAGCTGCTTTTAATTGGCTTTTAATTATTTTCACTTTTTCAACTATGTCTTGAGTCAGATCTGGACCTTCCAGTAATCATATTCCCTCTTCGTCCCAACATACTGGACTCCTATATTTCCTACCATATAATGCTTCATAAGGCGCCATACCAATATTGCTATGATGTTGATTGTTATACGCAAATTCCATCAACGCAA
Source organism: Rehmannia glutinosa (assembly GCA_016081115.2). Taxonomy (NCBI): domain Eukaryota; kingdom Viridiplantae; phylum Streptophyta; class Magnoliopsida; order Lamiales; family Orobanchaceae; genus Rehmannia; species Rehmannia glutinosa. The sequence goes on along the minus strand of CM071927.1, from coordinate 56,369,667 downwards.
TGTATTCATCCCAAGAACCTTTAAATTCGAGAACACAAGCACGAAGCATATCCTTTAGAGTTTGAATAGTCCTCTCTGATTGCCCATCAGTCTGTGGGTGAAATGTTGTACTAAAATGTAACTTAGTACCTAATGCATGTTGTAAGCTACCCCAAACTAACATGTAACACCCTTACCTTTGTAACAAGTACCTATATAGTATAAAATTATAGTTCATAAGCAGCATCGCTGCATTGCACATAAGATTAATATGTTAATCATCAGTTGTAACCTTTTCTGCACGAGTAGAAGGATTTACACAAAATGATTTAACGATTTAGAAACACTTATTCACATATGTGCATTTATCCATATTACATAACATTAACGACCGTGCCCTTTTGTATCTAGATCAAAATAAAACTCCCTATATGAAATGCAAATGATGAGCTGAGGGAGAAAGATTGGAATCCAGCCGGCCGACCTTTGATCCATGCCTTAAACTTCTGACACACTCCACGGATCAACTTTTATCTACAACAATTAAAAATTGACAACATTGCATTTGGTGAGTTGCAACTCAGCAAGTACAATCCAGTAACAAGTTATTTAACATCACATAGGCACATCATTAGTAATCATTTCACACACTTTGTTCAGAATATTCGTAAACACATAAATGCACGTGCTTGGTCATATTCTTTTACTGTTATGGGCCAACTAATACCAAGAATAAATCGTGATCACGAAAATGGCCATGGCACTCTGTAATTCTTAATTCACGTAGAGTTTAGTGAACTCAGGGTGGCCGTATGGTACTCTGTAATCCGAATTTACGGATATCGTAATTCTTTAACACATGATTCAATGTCATTAGCGGCCATAACAGAATCCATTAATCTCTGATGAATGCATTTTCTGTAATCACATATTTCATTTCCGTATCAATAACATCAGTAGAGATCGCACATCTCATTTCCATATCAATAACATCAGTGGAGATCACATATCTCAATTCCATTTTAGTGTCATCACATAGAGATCATATATCTTGATTTCATCACAATATCATCAAAGAGAATCATACAATTCACATTAGAGTGCAACACTTCTAATCACTATAGCCAAACAAGTAAGCAATTCATTCGAACATATCAATTATATAACCACACAAGTCAAATAACAAGCTAAAAGATTATACTTACTAGTGGTGTCCTTATTTCGAGGTTTTTGCCTAATCGACTTTACTCGCTTCCCTGTCTGGGTTTTGACCTACTCACAATTCCAAAATACAATCATTTTAAAATATCATAGATTTAACATTACAATTAGAGGTTTTGACCTGGGGTATGTCATTTTAGATGATACGATTATTAATTCAATTAGAGGTTGTGTCTGTTTGATTTCATTATCTTTCTATAGCTCTAAAAAAATATTTTATTAACTTACAATTATAACTATCTCACGTATATCTACTTCATTTTGCAATATTATTATATTTTATCTAAATCAGTTATATTTACATTGAAATTTGAAATCGCAATTACTTACTTTTTGGCAATTAACCATTAGTCAAACTACTACACACATATATATATATATACATACATATATTATATTTAGAAATCAATTATTTCAGTATAGTATTATTTTATTTTATTTTAATATTATTATAGTTATCTTGTACCCTAATCAGTAATTAATGACATGAGGAATTAAAGAGAACTCCATGAATTGAGTTTCTAAAGCTTTATCAATAACTTCATAACATATATCCATACAAAACGTACAATTGGATATTCTAATTCCAAGTTTAACAGCTTATTTCATTTTGCATCTTAGTTTGCAGTTTAAGGGGAAAAATAATACAAAAAAAATAATTCAATAGATCCATATCTTAACCTCTCCTATTTGTACCAAATTCTTAATTATGATCCAATACTGTAAATTGAATATTAATAAGGGCTACCTGCGGAGAAAAGGTTTGAGGAGATTTCACCCGTAAGCTTGATATCAGAAGTTCTAATCGTATGTGCAGTGTGTGCTTATAATATGCCTACAACTATATCCGTGTGTAGGTGTGGTGTTTGTAGCTAGGTGAGATAATCTAATACATATCTTTACCTTTGCTTAAGGCGGTCATGTAAGTATATAATATTCATATATGGTCATAGATATCTATAGGAATATTGTGTGCATTTTTAATTAATACTATGTATTTACATAGGCAGTGTTAATGTTTGAATTCTTCAAACATTATCTACGTTTTCAGTTTCTTCTAGCTTTCTGGTTAATCATTAATAGTTAGTATTATTCAGTTTTTCTTTAACTCCTTAGAAGTTACATGTAGTGGTAGGAGGTTACTTTTTCTTTTCCTTGTTTTGTGCAGGTGGTTTTTAAGATGTGGAAGTTACACCATGGAGTGGTTACACTTTTATCTATTTAAAGCAAACCAAAATCTGCAGTAACGTACAGATTGAGAGTGTGAGATTAAATTGAAGAAATCAAAGAGACACTCTTTTTACTCACAAGAACTTTGCAGGAAGATAATGTGGCCAGCAATGTTGCTGACATCTTTGGCATCATCTTCCCTAGATTTGTTAGTTTGTTCATTTTGAGAGAGCCTATGTTATAGATGAGTGTATAGGGTGTGAATTGGAGGATTCTCTCAGTTTGTGATGAAGTATTGCTTACTTTACAAGACTTAAAAGGGAGTATGACTTTTAGTATTGTTGGTTTTTGTCCTAAGGACATCGTACAAGTATTTTTATACTTGTACAAAATTTTGAAACTTCTTGTGTTCGTTTTAATATCCGTCATTCCATTTTTGTTGTGATTTGTGTTTCTAAGTTACAAGACTTCCGCTGTGTTTTCAAAAATGCTGGCAAAACATTTCACATCACTGCACTATTCTAAGAATCAGACCCTTCAATTCTTTCAATTGGTATCAAGAGCCTACGCTTGACGCTACTAAGCGTGATCCTGGGTTTTTTTTGTGTGCAGTATTTTATAATGGAAATTCAGGGACTTCATTGGTCAGTCCTCTGGGATTTTTTTATTTTTTTTCTTTCAAAAGAAAATCTCTTGGTTTATGTGTCCTTTGATGTGTGTGGATGCATCATGTGTTCCATCATTTTGTGACACATTCTATTTGTATATATTTTACTCTTTCTGCTTCTAGCAGGTATTCTTGAAGTTTACTGTACTGATGTATCATTTTTTTAACTTCTGTGCAGCTCAAATTCTAAAAGAAGTCGGAAAACAGATTTTTTTATAACCTTGTTTTTTGGGCATTTTTGTAAATTTTGGCTCATTGATCTTGATATTCGATTGAGCTATATTTCTGTGACTTTCATAAGTCTTTGCGTACTATTTTTATGCATGTGATCCTGTTTTGCAAGAAAAGAAGAATCTGTTTCTGTCATGAAAAATTAAGTTTGCTGCTACAGAATGATCTTGTAAATGATGGCATCATTGTGCATATCACTTCATGATACTGCTGATTGTTTGTTCTATATATATTTTTATATATTTTGTTTCATTCGTTTTTTTTTTCTTTTTTTTTCTCTTCCTATTATATATATATTAAAAAAAAATCTGCATAACTGATTTTATTTAGTACTAGTGAGTGGTTACGTTTTTTTTTGGATAACTGATCTTAACTTCTTTTTAAGTGGAGATATTGGGGTATCAAAATGCACTTAGTAGGCTTGTATGTGGTTATTTTCTTTCTTTAAACGATGGCTGATTTCAGTCCAAAAAGGGGGAGAAGGTGGCACAAAAACATGCTGGAAGCAAAGGCAGTGGAGATAGTGATTCCTGGAATGATGCCAATACCTTAGGCATCATTTGTTAACAGCTGAACTTGTTTGTTTGTTTGAAGAGTATTTGATGTGTTTTGGTACTTCTTGTTTCTGTCTTATATTCAGGGGGAGAATATTAACTGTGAGTTTTTGTGCAAGTTTTGTCCAGAAATCTGTAAGAAAGGGGGAGATTGTTAATGTTTGAAATCTTCAAACATTATCTACGTTTTCAGTTTCTTCCAGCATTCTGGTTAATCATTAACGGTTAGTATTATTCAGTTTTTCTTTAACTCCTTAGAAGTTACATGTAGTGGTAGGAGGTTACTTTTTCTTTTCCTTGTTTTGTGCAGGTGGTTTTTAAGATGTGGAAGTTACACCATGGAGTGGTTACGCTTTTGTCTATTTAAAGCAAACCAAAATCTGCAGTAAAGTACGGATTGAGAGTGTGAGATTAAATTGATGAAATCAAAGAGATACTCTTTTTACTCACAAGAAGTTTGCAGGAAGATAATGTGGCCTGCAATGTTGCTGACATCTTTGGCATCATCTTCCTTAGATTTGTTAGTTTGTTCATTTCGAGAGAGCCTATGTTATAGATGAGTGTATAGGGCGTGAATTGGAGGATTCTCTCAGTTTGTGATGAAGTATTGCTTACATTACAAGACTTAAAAGGGAGTATGTCTTTTAGTCTTGTTGGTTTTTATATTTTTGTATTTTGTAACAATATTTCATTTAAGAGTTTTTGTCCTAAGGACATCGTACAAGTATTTTTATACTTGTACAAAATTTTGAAACTTCTTGTGTTTGTTTTAATATCCGTCATTCCAATTTTGTTGTGATTTGTGTTTCTAAGTTACAAGACTTCCGTTGTGTTTTCAAAAATGCTGGCAACACATTTCACATCACTGCACTATTCTAAGAATTGGACCCTTCAATTATTTCAATTGGTATCAAGAGCCTACGCTTGACGCTACTAAGCGTGATCCTGTGTTTTTTTGGTGTTCAGTATTTTATAATGGAAATTCAGGGACTTCATTGGTCAGTCCTCTGGGATTTTTTTTTCTTTCAGAAGAAAATCTCTTGGTTTATGTGTCCTTTGATGTGTGTGGATGCATCATGTGTTGCATCATTTTGTGACACATTCTATTTGTATATATTTTTTTCTTTCTGCGTGTAGCATGTATTTTTGAAGTTTACTGTACTGATGTATCATTTTTTTTAACTTCTGTGCAGCTCAAATTCTAAAAGAAGTCAGTAAACATATTTTTTTATAACCTAGTTTTTTGTGCATTTTTGTACATTTTGGCTCATTGATCTTGATATTCGATTGAGCTATATTTTTGTGACATTCATAAGTCTTTGTGTACTATTTTTATGCCTGTGATCCTGTTATGCAAGAAAAGAAGAATCTGTTTCTGTCATGAAAAATTAAGTTTGCTGCTACAGAATGATCTTGTAAATGATGGCATCATTGTGCATATCATTTCATGATACTGCTAATTGTTTGTTCTATACATATTTTTATATATTTTGTTTCTTTCGTTTTTTTTTTCTTTTTTTTTTATCTTCCTATATATATATATATATATATATATATATATATATATATTAAAAAAATCTGCATAACTGATTTTATTTAGTACTAGTGAGTGGTTACATTTTTTTGGATAACTGATCTTAACTTCTTTTTAAGTGGAGATATTGGGGTATCAAAATGCACTTAGTAGGCTTGTATGTGGTTATTTTCTTTCTTTAAACGACGGCGGATTTTAGTCCAAAAAGGGGGAGAAGGTGGCACAAAAACATGCTGGAAGCAAAGGCAGTGGAGATAGTGATTCCGAGAATGATGCCAATACCTTAGGCATCATTTGTTAACAGCTGAACTTGCTTGTTTGTTTGAAGAGTATTTGATGTGTTTTGGTACTTCTTTGTTTCTTTTGTCTTTATATTCGGGGAGAATATTAACTGTGAGTTTTTGTGCAAGTTTTGTCCAGAAATCTGTAAGAAAGGGGGAGATTGTTAATGTTTGAAATCTTCAAACATTATCTACGTTTTCAGTTTCTTCCAGCATTCTGGTTAATCATTAACGGTTAGTATTATTCAGTTTTTCTTTAACTCCTTAGAAGTTACATGTAGTGGTAGGAGGTTACTTTTTCTTTTCCTTGTTTTGTGCAGGTGGTTTTTAAGATGTGAAAGTTACACCATGGAGTGGTTACGCTTTTGTCTATTTAAAGCAAACCAAAATCTGCAGTAAAGTACGGATTGAGAGTGTGAGATTAAATTGATGAAATCAAAGAGATACTCTTTTCACTCACAAGAAGTTTGCAGGAAGATAATGTGGCCTGCAATGTTGCTGACATCTTTGGCATCATCTTCCTTAGATTTGTTAGTTTGTTCATTTTGAGAGAGCCTATGTTATAGATGAGTGTATAGGGCGTGAATTGGAGGATTCTCTCAGTTTGTGATGAAGTATTGCTTACATTACACGACTTAAAAGGGAGTATGTCTTTTAGTCTTGTTGGTTTTTATATTTTTGTATTTTGTAACAATATTTCATTTAAGAGTTTTTGTCCTAAGGACATCGTACAAGTATTTTTATACTTTTACAAAATTTTGAAACTTCTTGTGTTCGTTTTAATATCTGTTATTCCAATTTTGTTGTGATTTGTGTTTCTAAATTACAAGACTTCCGATGTGTTTTCAAAAATGCTGGCAACACATTTTACATCACTGCACTATTCCAAGAATTGGCCCCTTCAATTATTTCAATTGGTATCAAGAGCCTACGCTTGACGCTACTAAGCGTGATCCTGTGTTTTTTTTGTGTGCAGTATTTTATAATGGAAATTCGGGGGACTTCATTGGTCAATCACCCTCCGGGATTTTTTTTTTTCTTTGAGAAGAAAATCTCTTGGTTTATGTGTCCTTTGATGTGTGTGGATGCATCATGTGTTGCATCATTTTGTGACACATTCTATTTATATATATTTTTCTTTCTGTGTGTAGCATGTATTCTTTAAGTTTATCAGATTGATGTATCATTTTTTTAACTTCTCATGCAAACTCAAATTCTAAAAGAAGTCAAGCAAACATATTTTTTTATAACCTAGTTTTTGGGCATTTTTGTACATTTTGGCTCATTGATCTTGATATTCGATTGAGCTATATTTCGTGACATTCATAAGTCTTTGTGTGCTATTTTTATGCTCGTGATCCTGTTATGCAAGAAAAGAAGAATCTTTTTTGTCATGAAAAATTAAGTTTGTTTCTGAGAATGATCTTGTAAATGATGGCATCATTGTGCATATCATTTCATGATCTTGCTAATTGTTTGTTATATACATATTTTTATATATTTTGTTTCTTTCGTTTTTTTTTTCCTTTTTTTCTCTTCCTATATATATATATATATATATATATATAAAATCTGCATAACTGATTTTATTTAGTACTAGTGAGTGGTTACATTTTTTTTGGATAATTGATCTTAACTTCTTTTTAAGTGGAGATATATTGGGGTATCAAAATGCACTTAGTAGGCTTGTATGTGGTTATTTTCTTTCTTTAAACGACGGTTGATTTCAGTCCAAAAGGGTGGAGAAGGTGGCACAAAAACATGCTGGAAGCAAAGGCAATGGAGATAGTGATTCCGAGAATGATGCCAATACCTTAGGCATCATTTGTTGCTTTGAACTTGCTTGTTTGTTTGAAGAGTATTTGATGTATTTTGGTACTTCTTGTTTTGTCTTATATTGGGGAGAATATTAATCTGTGTGTTTTTGTGCAAGTTTTGTCAACTGTAAGAAAGGGGAGATTGTTAATGTTTGAAATCTTCAAACATTATCTACGTTCGATTTCTTCAAAGATTCTCGGTTAATCATTAACGGTTAGTATTATTCATTTTTCTTTAACCGCTTAGAAGTTACATGTAGTGGTAGGAGGTTACTTTTTCTTTTCCTTGTTTTGTGCAGGTGGTTTTTAAGATGTGGCAGTTACATCATGGAGTGGTTACGCTTTTGTCTATTTAAAGCAAACCAAAACCTGCAGTAAATTATGGATTGAGAGTGTGAGATTAAATTGATGAAATCAAAGAGATACTCTTTTCACTCACAAGAAGTCTGCAAGAAGATAATGTGGCCTGCAATGTTGCTGACATCTTTGGCATCATCTTCCTTAGATTTGTTAGTTTGTTCATTTTGAGAGAGCCTATGTTATAGATGAGTGTATAGGGCGTGAATTGGAGGATTCTCTCAGTTTGTGATGAAGTATTGCTTACATTACACGACTTAAAAGGGAGTATGTCTTTTAGTCTTGTTGGTTTTTATATTTTTGTATTTTGTAACAATATTTCATTTAAGAGTTTTTGTCCTAAGGACATCGTACAAGTATTTTTATACTTTTACAAAATTTTGAAACTTCTTGTGTTCGTTTTAATATCCGTCATTCCAATTTTATTGTGATTTGTGTTTCTAAATTACAAGACTTCCACTGTGTTTTCAAAAATGCTGGCAACACATTTCACATCACTGCACTATTCTAAGAATTGGACCCTTCAATTATTTCAATTGGTATCAAGAGCCTACGCTTGACGCTACTACGCGTGATCCTGTGTTTTTTTTGTGTGCAGTATTTTATAATGGAAATTCAGGGACTTCATTGGTCAGTCCTCTGGGATTTTTTTTTTCTTTCAGAAGAAAATCTCTTGGTTTATGTGTCCTTTGATGTGTGTGGATGCATCATGTGTTGCATCATTTTGTGACACATTCTATTTATATATATTTTTTTCTTTCTGCGTGTAGCATGTATTCTTTAAGTTTACTGTACTGATGTATCATTTTTTTTAACTTCTGTGCAGCTCAAATTCTAAAAGAAGTCAGCAAACATATATTTTTATAACCAGGTTTTTGGGCATTTTTGTACATTTTGGCTCATTGATCTTGATATTCGATTGAGCTATATTTCTGTGACTTTCATAAGTCTTTGTGTACTATTTTTATGCTTGTGATCCTGTTATGCAAGAAAAGAAGAATCTGTTTCTGTCATGAAAAATTAAGTTTGTTGCTACAGAATGATCTTGTAAATGATGGCATCATTGTGCATATCACTTCATGATACTGCTGATTGTTTGTTCTATATATATTTTTATATATTTTGTTTCTTTCGTTTTTCTTTTCTTTTTTTTTCTCTTCCTATTATATATTAAAAAAATATATCTGCATAACTGATTTTATTTAGTACTAGTGAGTGGTTACATTTTTTTTGGATAACTGATCTTAACTTCTTTTTAAGTGGAGATATTGGGGTATCAAAATGCACTTAGTAGGCTTGTATGTGGTTATTTTCTTTCTTTAAACGATGGCTGATTTCAGTCCAAAAAGGGGGAGAAGGTGGCACAAAAACAAGCTGGAAGCAAAGGCAATGGAGATAGTGATTCTGAGAATGATGCCAATACCTGAGGCATCATTTGTTAACAGCTGAACTTGCTTGTTTGTTTGAAGAGTATTTGATGTGTTTTGGTACTTCTTGTTTCTGTCTTATATTCAGGGGGAGATTTGACTTCCTATATTCAGGGGGAGAATATTAATCTGTGAGTTTTTGTGCAAGTTTTGTCAGAAATCTATAAGAAAGGGGAGATTGTTAATGTTTGAATTCTTCAAACATTATCTACGTTTTCGATTTCTTCTAGCTTTACGGTTAATTATTCAATTTTTCTTTAACTCCTTAGAAGTTACATGTAGTGGTAGGAGGTTACTTTTTCTTTTCCTTGTTTTGTGCAGGTGGTTTTTAAGATGTGGAAGTTACATCATGGAGTGGTTACACTTTTGTCTATTTAAAGCAAACCAAAATCATAAAGATATAGACGGATTGAGAGTGTGAGATTGAATTGAAGAAATCAAAGAGATACTCTTTTTACTCACTAGAAGTTTGCGGGAAGATAATGTGGCCAGCAATGTTGCTGACATCTTTGGCATCATCTTCCCTAGATTTGTTAGTTTGTTCATTTTGAGAGAGCCTATGTTATACATGAGTGTATAGGGCATGAATTGGAGGATTCTCTCAGTTTGTGATGAAGTATTGCTTACTTTTCAAGACTTAAATGGGAGTATGTCTTTTAGTCTTATTGGTTTTTGTATTTTTGTATTTTGTAACAATATTTCATTTAAGATTTTTTGTCCTAAGGACATCGTACAAGTATTTTTATACTTGTACAAAATTTTGAAACTTCTTGTGTTCGTTTTAATATCCGTCATTCCATTTTTGTTGTGATTTGTATTTCTAAGTTACTAGACTTCCGCTGTGTTTTCAAAAATGCTGGCAAAACACATTTCACATCACATCACTATTCTAAGAATTGGACCCTTCAATTCTTTCAGGTAGTTACCCTTTTTCACTTGTGATGACGTCAACACCATGCACACACATGCAATGATGTATAGGAAATCAATTATAGATGTAATATATATGTATATACAGATGCCATATAATCCAACAAATATATATTGCATATTTGCATATATACGTGACACATGTCTTACTAATCCACACTTGTTTACATGCCATTATATATATAAGATATATATTTTTTTTAATGAATTCGAAATTATATATAAAAAATAAAAAGATATTAATCCTGATCACAGGCTGATCAGGTAACCAAAAGTAAGCCTGAAAACAATGTCATAAATAAAAGCGAAATGGTCACAAGCCGACCAAATGGCTGAATGGTTGGGGCCTCGTTAAAACCTCCCAAGGTAAAACCCACCCTTGTGGGAAAAACCCTTGGAAGGAAAAAGAGTACCCCCAGAATAGGGGTCCAAAATGGGAAAAGAAACCTGAAGCAGGACGCACTAGCTAACAAACCTATAGTTTGATTGGCCAACATAGTCATCAATGAGATAATGTACGATCTCCTCCGGCGGGACGCCCCACCATGTACTGTAATCCGTCTTCTTGCTCAGCATGTCTGCCACCTGATTGCCATCCCGAAAAATGTGAGAGACCACAAAATCCATATGCGCGAGAAGATGCAAGGTGTAACGCCAAGTGCTGAGGTGGCGCCATGGTACCTTAGCAGATCTTTTTTCCAGCAAGTTCACCACATACATCGAATCCGACTCCAGCCAAAGTTGCGTCCAACCCTTCGCAAATGCATAGTGAATCGCCCACATTGCTGCGACCAATTCAACTTTAAACGCATAACCCGATCCACAACGAATCATGAAACACCCCCGAAAGAAACCTCTACAATTTTGGAAAACCCCGGATGATGTTAAATTGCCCGGCGCCCCCGAAGAACTACCGTCCGTTCAAGAAAGGATAGCCACACGCCAGAGGAAATTAACCTGCTAACTGAAACGAAAGTTCATTAGCCGCACCAAAAATTCATTAAAGCTATTAGCCTCAAATGGGTGAACATTGAACGAATCAAAAATCTAACGCCAGAGAGCTCCTGCAAAGACACAAGAGACAAATAAATAGTCAAACGATTATGCAAAGTCATGACAAAAGGAGCAAACCGAGGGGCCGGTAAAGCTTCTCCTGGCCCTTAAATAAATCCAAGACAACCAATCGATTATGGATAGCCCACCATGCCACCACCGATCACCGTTCTAGGATATGTTGCGACCAAATCCAAGTACCTCACTTGACCGCCGGATAGTGGGGACGAACATGAGCATATGTTGTCTTCGAAGTAACCAAGCCATCCTCCGAATTCAACCATACACGTGTATCCCTCGAATTTGGGGCAATAGGGACGCGCATGATAGCCCGAACCAGATCCAAATAAGCCTCCACAAACAAAAAGGCAAAGTGTCATGACTCGTCATAAAAATAGTCTGAAATGCGATGGTGAAATAATTGTCTGTATTCTTCTGGGATACCAATTTTGTCTGCTATAGAGTAACCCAACCAGTTATCAATCCAAAATAATACCTCGAAACTAGCCCCTGGGATCCAATGAGAGTCATCCAAGCAAGATGAAATGCAAGGTTTAATCCCAGCCCAGATAGAAGAAGGTATAAACGACCTCTGAATCGCCCCATCCGCTTTCAAGTAGCGTTGCCTAAGGGTACTGAAGATCACCGAGTCCGAGTTCATGACCTTCCAGCCCAATTTCATCAAGAAAGCCGTATTAGATGCCACAATTGATCGCACACCCAATCCTCCTTCAGTCCGAGGCGTGCATAACCTATTCCAACTCACCACCACCGAACCCTTAGTATTCACATCCCTAGTCTAAATGAAATTACGCATGGCCCTTTCCATTTGCTTGAGCAAGGTGCGGGGCCATTTGTAAACCATCATGGTGTGCACGAAAGAATAAGTAATCACCGAATTAACAAGACAAACTATACCAGCAAGGGAAAATGATGAACCTTTCCATCTTGTGAATTTGAGGATGACCTTATCAAAGACGGGCTGTAAATCCAAAACCTTAGGGGCTCCCTTGAAGATCGGTGTGCCTAGATATACGGTAGGAAACGTCCCAGGATGGATCCCCATGATATTTTGCGCCCTCCCACGGACATGCGATGAGACCCGAGAGCCAAAGTAAACTATAGATTTCTGAGGATTGAACGCTTGGCCCGAAATATCCGCATAAAGGTTGAGAATCTGAAGAAGGATACGGGCATTGGCTGAAGAAGCCCCACACATAATAACAGTATCATCCGCGTATAAGATGGGCGATGGGAAGATAATCCGTCTAGGCGCCATGAAAGGTTCTAACCAATTTTGATCAACCGCAAGTTCGATAAATTTACTAAGTACTTCCTCAGCGATGCAAAACAGTAAAGGGGATAAAGGATCACCTTGTCTGACCCCTCTGAAACAGGGAAAGTATCCCACCGGCATTCCCTTTAGTAGCACTGAAATTTTGGACAACCGAAGAATAACATCCACCCAGTGAATAAAAATCTCTGAGAAACCAAAGCAGCGCAAAATGTGTAATAAAAAATCCCACTTCAATGTTCAAATGCCTTACGGATATCAATCTTCAAGATCATATTCGCATCCGATCGACCATGCAAGATATTGAACCCTTCCGAGACAATGGCAATACAATCATGAATCTGTCTCCCCGGAATAAACCCAAACTGCGAAGGAGATAAATAGGCAGCGATAATTGAACCCAAACGCGTAGCCAATATCTTAGTAATAATCTTGAACAGAAAATTACTCATAACAATCGGGCGAAAGTTCTTAATAACATTAGCATCCTTAGTCTTTGGGATGAGCGCCATGAAACTAGCGTTCAAACCCAAAGGTAGGGACGAGCTAATGAAGAAAAACAGTACAACGGCGATCACCTCGACGGAAATGACCTCCCAGAAGTGGCGATAAAAAGTCCCATTAAAACCGTCTAGTCCTGGAGAGCTATCCGAATCCATATAATAAATCGCATCATTAATCTCTGCATCCGAAGTAATGACTGTCAAGCTAGCATTATCCGACGCCCCAACCTAGGTGGAAATTACCTGATCAACTATAGTATAATCCGCAATGGTACCTCCAGTGTCCGCGAAGAGCTCCTTATGAAAAGTAATAATATGATTCTCAATAACCTCTTTATTATTAGTGTAACTGTTGTCAACCATAAGACCCTGAATCCTCGTGCGCCCGTTACGAATTTGGCTACGATGATGAAAAAATGTCGTATTACGATCCCCATCCTTAAGCCATGCCGAGCGTGCCTTTTGCTTAAGGAATTCCGATTGTAAAAGCAACATCTGAGACAACATCAACTGGGCCTCCATCTCCTTGTCCCGACGAGAAGATGTATATCCCAAAGCCTCAATATCTGCCTAAATTTGACGACGTTGCTCCATCTTAAACTCCACCCTGCGATTAACGTCCCCAAAAACGTCTCTGTTCCAGACCTTAATAACCTGCCGCACCCTTTTGAGCTTCCACATGACGCACAATAGAAGGTTGGGTGTGGTGCAAGGAGCAGTCCAAGAAGTGATAACCAAATCGTGGAATGTGTCATGATAAACCCACATACGCTGAAAACGAAATGGAGTCGGACCCCTGCTAATGGAAGATGAACAAGAAACCAAAATGGGGATGGTGATCGGAGCCAATGCGTGGAAGAACTAAACCCTTGACAACTTGCCAAAAAGAGAAAAATTGACAAGTTGCTAGGGCTCGATCTAATTTAGCCTGAAGTAGGGATAGAGGCCTTCGGGGGGAGCACCAAGTAAATGAGTTCCCCGTAGTCGCACTGGAAACAAACCAGCATTCTCCAAGCAGTCCCTAAAATCCTGACAAGAATCTTGGGATAAAGTACCACTGCCAAAGCGCTCATGATGTCCCAAGAACGCGTTAAAATCCCCAATAAGCAGCAGATCAGTAAGACCCAAATTCCTCAAATCCAACCAAAACGCACGCCGAGCAATATGATCACACAAACCATGAGCTAAGCCAACATGAAAAACCAAAGAACCAAATTGAACTTGCAGAACAATACATTGAGTAGAAGACCAAACCTGATTAAGGACACAGATACCAACATCACAGAAGACCCAAATATCAGCACGTCCATTTGCCTGAAAGCTCTGAGCCACGAATGTAAAACCTTAACTATTCCAATAAGAATCCGAAATAGACGAAATGTACACCTTAGGTTCACAAATAGCCAAAATAGAAGGCTTATGCTTTTGACATAAAGCCTTAAGAACATTGCGAGATGCAATGTTCCCAATCCCCCGGATGTTCCAGAAGATGCAATTCGTTGAGACGGTGGGAAGGGTGGCGCCCGTGACGATCGCACGGTAAAAACAGGAGTGTGGTGCGATGCAAAATCTGACGATTGAGAATTTCCTACTTCATTTGCATAGCCTGCCCATCTCTTTGAAGCTGCAAAGTCCACCTCATGTGGCCCTGGACGATCCGATTCAACAGAAATGCCATGGATTGGAGGCGATGGACCCATAGCAACACTCTGGACTAATCTAGACTTAGCCGAATCCAAGGATTTGTCTCGAAATGCACGATTAAGAGCTTGGATAGGCTTTTCCAATGGATGCTGAACTGTAATAGGCAGAATAGTGGATACGGAGCCGGTGTTGGAAGTAGAAGGGGCCCTGGGGGCTGGTTCCCTAGCTGGATAATTAGCCTGAGAATCTGTGGATGGTTGATCCGGTGTATCATCTGAGCCAAGAGCAGCAAAGGTGTTACCAAGGTGGATATCCATAGGGCAAGTGACTATTGCGCATGTAAGGGAGCCTGCATGCATAGCCGAACCCGTATTTCCCATTGAGTCATCAACGGCCTTGCCCTTGTCCTACTGCACAGGACAAAAAACTTTCCGAACCCTGGATTATCCTCGTTGGACTGAATTCGGACGTGTCGCTGAAGCCCTGGAACACCCATTGGCAGGAGATGCGCGCTTTTCCTTAGTTGAGTTTTCCGCAGCAGTAAGACGACAAGAAGCCGTCGAGTGTCCCGTAACATTACACTTCGAACAAAACTCAGGGAGTTTCTCATAACTGACTGACACAAATGAACACTGGCCAACTCTTTCCACTATTATGTGGTCCTCCAGCGGCTTTGCAAGATCAATATCAACCAGCACCCGAACGAAATGCCCAGAGAACCATCAAGCGATCGATGATCAATTTGTAGCGGATTTCCAATAGCACTGGCGATCCCCATGATGGTATTGGGATCCCAGTATTCCAAACTGAGCTCGAAAATGCGGACCCAAAAACTTTCCACAGACATATGCACCTTATAAGGGTTGAAATCCAGTACCCATGGAGAAAGTCGAATAGTACCCGGGTTAAGCACCCAATTGATACGTGTTTGAGCACGAGCTATATCCTGCGCATGAAACAATTTAACACAAAAATATCCCTTTCCCAAGGGAATTAGTTTTCATTCATTCTTAATACCCCATAGCTCGGATAGCCTTTTATGCAAGAGCATAGTAGGCCATGGCTTGTATATGAAAAGTCTGTCCATCAGCTGCATAGAAGTATTCGTGATGACTTTGCCAAGCATCTTCAGGTAGTATGTCAGGATTTATCATCAACTTTCCGGCTCCTGTATCGAATACATTAATAGCGTTGATTGATATATAATTCTTGGATGGTAGAATTTGCATTTCAATATTTGGATAAGGCATCCCTTCATGGATCAAGGAGCTTGTCTTAAGTGATGGTTGTGACTTGACCACAAAAATTGGGAGCTCTTAGGATGAATCTTCTTCTTCTTCTTCTTCTGGTCCTTGGTCATCAGTAGAATATTATATTGCAAATGCAGTGTCTTCTTCCTGCTCATCTTGTTCAGAAAATAAAGATTCAATATCGGCATCATCTATGTTGGCTTAATTAAGTTGGAATGCTTGTGATGCCAACTTCGCTGCTTTGTCTTTCTTATTAGGGCAATTCTTTGCAAAGTGCCTTTTTCTTCCACATAGGAAACACCTATTCGTCGACTTCTTCTGATTGGTTTCCTTCTGAAGAACCGATAAGCCTATTTCTTTTCGCCATCTTATTGATCTTTCTGATCTTTTTATGGGAAGACGATGATGAACAAGTGCAATTCTCCTTTCCTTTGCACTTTTTCTCCAGATGAGAGTTTTTTTTGCATAAAGATTTGAGGAGAATTCTTTTATCAAGCACATCCATGATGAAGACTTGTTGCTCACACATCTGGTATAAGGTTGCAAACGTCATCTGGTGGATTTTGCCTAGACTGATTCTTGAGACTTCCCTCCTGGAAGCTTGAATCATTATGTGTAACTCACGCTGGAGTTCTTTAGGTAGAGATGCATGATAGACATGTATGAGATTTACATCATTATATCCATTCAGCATGTAGAACGTTTCAGACATCCTTTTGAAATGTCTATCCAAATCTTTTCTTGTCAATGAATAACAATTTCCATCTTTTTTTTCAAGCAAAATGGCTCCCCAATATTCATCACCAGCATCAGTCTGGACAATCCTTTGTCCTGTACCTGGGATTTTCAATGGCAGAGTATCGACGCATTTGCTGAGTTGTTGAACTGCTCTGGCATTGGAAGATCCCCATGATGGAGCATTCTTCTTGAGCATCTTTGAAAAAGAGTTAGTGTATTTGGAGTAATCCGGAATGAAATCTCTGATATAATTAATAATTCTAAGGAATTGTTAAATTTCTTTGATTGACAAGTTTTCATCCGAAAACTTTAGTAATTCTTGAGCAATGTGCAGACTGGGCTGATACTCTCCATCGATTATTTTCATTCCCAAAAACTCAATACTTGTTTGACAAATGGAGCTCTTCTTTTCAGATAGCATGATAACATGTGACTAAACAATATCCAAGAACTGGTGTAGCAAAGTCTCATGATCTTGTTTATTTTATGAGAACAGTAAGATGTCATCAATGTAGATTAGGGTGTTATGTAGGATAGGTTCGAAAAGTTTGGTCATTACTTTTTGGAATAAGGAGTGTGCAACCTTCAAACCAAATGGCATGATTGTCCATTGGTATTTGGATGTAGGAAGGCAAAATCCAGTTTTATATATATCCTCTGGGACAATTCCCAATTGCCATAACCCTGATTTTAAATCAAACTTTTAAAAGATATGGGCTTTAGAGAGTTGGGAAAAATGCATTTGAGTTTTAGGTAAATGGAACTTCATCAAGGAGGAAATGGTTAGGAGCTTTGTAATCAATAACAAGCCTCTTTTCCCTCGTACCTGTTCAACTCTTTTGTTGACGTAGAATGCAGGGCAAGCGCAATTCGACTATGTGGTCTCATGGAGTCCAAGTGCTAATAGATGGTTGCATTCTTGGCTTGCAAGTTTCGACTCTTCTGGAGTCATTCCAGGATGAGTGGCCTTGGTAGCATTCACATCATCATTCTTTTTGAAAGGGAACTGAATAAAGAACTTGAGAAGCTGGTTTGTAATATCTCCATATTCTGGAGGTGCTCCTGATAGAGTAAACAACTTCCGGATGGTGGTGTAAGGTTGGAATTGTCTCTTGTAATTCAACCCACGAGGTAGAATCAGAGGATTTTAGTTTGGAAGAACAAATCGAAGCCCATCGAGATATCTTGTCCATGGAGTCTCGCCCTACAATGTTCATTCATACAAAGATGACCCAGGAAAGAGTTGAATTCCAAATCGGCTTCTTTGTAATGAGTGAGGCATGAAAAGTCTGTCCATCACCGCATAGAAGTATTCGTGATGAATTTGCCAAGCATCTTCGGGTAGTATGTCGGGATTTATCATCAACTTTCCGGCTCTCGTATCGAATACATTAATAACGTTGATTGATATATCATACTTGGATGGTAGAATTTGCACTTCAATATTTGGATAAGGCATCCTTCATGGATCAAGGAGCTTGTCTTAAGTGATGGTTGTGACTTGACCACAAAATTGGGAGCTCTTAGGATGAATCTTCTTCTTCTTCTTTTGGTCCTGGTCATCGGTAGAATATTATATTGCAAATGCGGTGTCTTCTTCCGCTCATCTTGTTCGTAAAGAAAATAAAGATTCAATATCGGCATCATCTATGTTGGCTTAATTAAGTTGGAATACTTGTGATGCCAACCCATTTTGCTTTGTCTTTCTTATTAGGGCAATTCTTTGCAAAGTGCCTTTTCTTCCACATAGGAAACACCTATTCGCCGACTTCTTCGATTGGTTTCCTTCAAGAACCGATAAAGCCTATTTCTTTTCGCCATCTTATTGATCTTTCGATCTTTTTATGGGAAGACGATGATGAACAAGTGCAATTCTCCTTTCCTTTGACTTTTTCTCCGGATGAGAGTTTTTTTGCATAAAGATTTGAGGAGAATTCTTTTATCAAGCACATCCATGATGAAGACTTGTTGCTCACACATCTGGTATAGGGTTGCAAACGTCATCTGGTGGATTTTGCCTAGACTGATTCTTGAGACTTCCCTCCTGGAAGCTTGAATCATTATGTGTAACTCACGCTGGAGTTCTTTAGGTAGAGATGCATGATAGACATGTATGAGATTTACATCATTATATCCATTCAGCATGTAGAACGTTTCAGACATCCTTTTGAAATGTCTATCCAAATCTTTTCTTGTCAATGAATAACAATTTCCATCTTTTTTTTCAAGCAAAATGGCTCCCCAATATTCATCACCAGCATCAGTCTGGACAATCCTTTGTCCTGTACCTGGGATTTTCAATGGCAGAGTATTCTGACGTACTTGCTTGAGTTGTTGAACTGCTCTGGCATTGGAAGATCCCCATGATGGAGCATTCTTCTTGAGCATCTTTGAAAAAGAGTTAGTGTATTTGGAGTAATCCGGAATGAAATCTCTGATATAATTAATAATTCTAAGGAATTGTTAAATTTCTTTGATTGACAAGTTTTCATCCGAAAACTTTAGTAATTCTTGAGCAATGTGCGGTGGTGATACTCTCCATCGATTATTTTCATTCCCAAAAACTCAATACTTGTTTGACAAATGGAGCTCTTCTTTTCAGATAGCATGATAACATGTGACTAAACAATATCCAAGAACTGGTGTAGCAAAGTCTCATGATCTTGTTTATTTTATGAGAACAGTAAGATGTCATCAATGTAGATTAGGGTGTTATGTAGGATAGGTTCGAAAAGTTTGGTCATTACTTTTTGGAATAAGGAGTGTGCAGCCTTCAAACCAAATGGCATGATTGTCCATTGGTATTTGGATGTAGGAAGGCAAAAGCTAGTTTTATATATATCCTCTGGGACAATTCCCAATTGCCATAACCCTGATTTTAAATCATACTTTTAAAAGATATGGGCTTTAGAGAGTTGGGAAAAATGCATTTGAGTTTTAGGTAAATGGAACTTCATCAAGGAGGAAATGGTTAGGAGCTTTGTAATCAATAACAAGCCTCTTTTCCCTCATACCTGTTCAACTCTTTTGTTGACGTAGAATGCAGGGCAAGCGCAATTGGACTATGTGGTCTCATGGAGTCCAAGTGCTAATAGATGGTTGCATTCTTGGCTTGCAAGTTTCGGCTCTTCTGGAGTCATTCCAGGATGAGTGGCCTTGGTAGCTTTCACATCATCATTCTTTTTGAAATGGAGCTGAATAAAGAACTTGAGAAGTTGGTTTGTAATATCTCCATATTCTAGAGGTGCTTCTGATAGAGTAAACAACTTCTGGATGGTGGTGTAAGGTTGGAATTGTCTCTTGTACTTCAACCCACGAGGTAGAATCTGTAGGATTTTAGTTTGGAAGAACAAATCGAAGCCCATCAGATATCTTGTCCATGGAGTCTGCTGCCTACAATGTTCATTCATACAGTACAGTCCGGAAAGAGTTGAATTCCAACTGGCTTCTTTGTAATGAGTGAGGCATGAAAAGTCTGTCCATCAGCTGCATAGAAGTATTCGTGATGACTTTGCCAAGCATCTTCAGGTAGTATGTCAGGATTTATCATCGACTTTCTGGCTCTTGTATCGAATACACCAATAGCTTTGATTGGTCTATCATACTTGGATGGTAGAATTTGCACTTCAATATTTGGATAAGGCATCCCTTCTTGGATCAAGGAGCTTGTCTTTAGTGATGGTTGTGACTTGATCATAAAGACTGGAAGTTCTGTGGATGAATCTTCTTCTTCTTCTTCTTCTGGTCCTTGGTCATCAGTAGAATATTGTATTGCAAATGCAGTGTCTTCATCCTGCTCATCTTGTTCAGAAAATAAAGATTCAATATCATCATCATCTATGTTGGCATAATTAAGCTGGAATGCTTGTAATGCCAACTTCGCTGCATTGTCTTTCTTATTAGGGCAATTCTTTGCAAAGTGCCCTTTTCTTCCACATAGGAAACACCAATTTGTCGACTTCTTTCTGAATGGTTTTCTTCTGAAGAACCGATAAGCCTATTTCTTTTCGCCATATTATTGATCTTTCTGATCTTTTTACGGGAAGGGGATGACTAACAAGTGCAATTCTCCTTTCCTTTGCACTTTGTGTCCAGATGAGAGTTTTTTTTTTGCATACAGATTTGAGGATAGTTCTTTTATCAAGCACATCCTTGATGAAGACTTGTTGCTCACACATCTGGTATAGGGTTGCAAACATCATCTGGTTGATTTTGCCTAGACTGATTCTTAAGACTTCCATCCTAGAAGTTTGATTCATTCTGTGTAACTCACGCTGGAGTTCATTAGGTAGAGATCCAAGATAGACATGTATGATATTTAGATCACTATAGCAATTTTGCATGTAGAACTTTTCAGACATCCTTTTGAAATGTCTATCCAAATCTTTTCTTGTCAATGAACAATATTTCCCATCTTCTTTTTCAAGCTAAATGGCTCCCCAATATTAATCACTAGCATCAGTCTACAGAATCATTTGTCCTGTACTTGGGATTTTCAATGGCGGAGTATTTTGACATACTTGCTTGAGTTGTTGAACTGCTCTGGTCTGGGAAGATCACCATGATGGAGCATTCTTCTTGAGCATCTTTGTAAGATGACTAGTGTATTTGGAACAATCCGGAATGAAATCTCGGATATAATTAATAATTCCAAGGAATTGTTAAATTTCTTTGATTGACAAGTTTTCATCCGGAAACTTTAGTAATTCTTAAGCAATGTGCAGACCGGGCTGATACTCTCCATCAATTATTTTCATTCCCAAAAGCTCAATACTTGTTTGACAAATAGAGCTCTTCTTTTCAGATAGCATGATAACATGTGATTGAACAATATCCAAGAATTGGTGTAGCAAAGTCTCATGATCTTGTTTGTTTGATGAGAACAGTAAGATGTCATCAATGTAGATTAGGGTGTTATGTAGGATAGGTTCGAAAACTTTTGGTCATTACTTTTTGGAATAAGGATGGTGCAACCTTCAAACCAAATGGCATGATTTTCCATTGGTATTGGGCTGTAGGAAGGCAAAAGGCAGTTTTATATCTATCCTCTAGGACAATTCCCAATTGCCATAACCCTGATTTCAAATCAAACTTTTAAAAGATTTGGGCTTTAGAGAATTGGGAAAAATGCATTTGAGTTTTAGGTAAAGGGAAGTTCATCAAGGAGGAAATGGTTAAGAGCTTTGTAATCAATAACAAGCCTCTTTTTCCCTCGTACCTGTTAAGCTCTTTTGTTGATGTAGAATGCAGGGCAAGCCCAGTTGGACTTTGTGGGCTCAACGAATCCAAGTCATAATAGTTGGTTGCATTCTCGGCTTGCAAGGTTCATTTCTTCTGGAGTCATTCCAGGATGAGTGGCCTTGGTAGCATTCACATCTTCATTCTTTTTGAAAGGGAGTTGAATAAAGAACTTGAGAAGCTGGTTTGTAATATCTCCATATTCTTGAGGTGCTTCTGATAGAGTAAACAACTTCTGGATGGTGGTGTAAGGTTGGAATTGTCTCTTGTAATTCAACCCATGAGGTAGAATCCATAGGCTTTTAGTTTGGAAGAACAAATCGAAGCCCATCAAGATATCTTGTCCATGGAGTCTGCTGCCTATAATGTTCATTCATACAAGATGATCAGGAAGAGTTGGATTCAATCGCTTCTTTGTAAAGAGTGAGGTATGAAAAAGTCCATGGCCCATCACCGCATAGAAGTATTCGTGAGGACTTTGCCAAGCATCTTCGTAGTATGGGATTTATCATCGACTTTCGGCTCTGTGATCGAATACACCAATAGCTTTGATTGGTCTATCATACTTGGATGGTAGAATTTGCACTTCAATATTTGGATAATGCATCCCTTCGATCAAGGAGCTTGTCTTTAGTGATGGTTGTGACTTGATCATAAAGATGGAAGTTCGTGGATGAATCTTCTTCTTCTTCTTCTTCGGTCCTTGGTCATCATGAGAATATTGTATTGCAAATGCGGTGTCTTCATCCTGCTCATCTTGTTCAGAAAATAAAGATTCAATATCAGCATCATCTATGTTGGCATTATTAAGCTGGAATGATTGTGATGCCAACTTCGCTGCATTGTCTTTCTTATTAGGGCAATTCTTTGCAAAGTTCCCTTTTCTTCCACATAGGAAACACCTATTTGTCGACTTCTTTCTGAATGGTTTTCTTCTGAAGAACCGATAAGCCTATTTCTTTTCGCCATATTATTGATCTTTCTTATCTTTTTACGGGAAGGGGATGACTAACAAGTGCAATTCTCCTTTCCTTTGCACTTTATCTCCAGATGAGTGTTTTTTTTTTTTGCATACAAATTTGAGGAGAGTTCTTTTATCAAGCACATCCTTGATGAAGACTTGTTGCTCACACATCTGGTAATAGGGTTGCAAACGTCATCTGGTGGATTTTACCTAGACTGATTCTTGAGACATCCCACCTGTAAGCTTGATTCATTATGTGTAACTCACGCTGGAGTTCTTTAGGTAGAGATGCAAGATAGACATGTATGAGATTTAGATCACTATATCCATTCAGCATGTAGAACTTTTCAGACATCCTTTTGAAATGTCTATCCAAATCTTTTCTTGTCAATGAACAACATTTCCCATCTTCTTTTTCAAGCAAAATGGCTCCCCAATATTCATCAATAGCATCAGCCTCGGGAGAATCCTTTGCCTCGCACTTGGGATTTTCAATGGCGGGTATTCGACATACTTGCTTCGAGTTGTTGAACTACTCCAGTCCGGGAAGATCCCCATGATGGATCATTTTCTTGAGCATCTTTGAAAGATGGCTAGTGTATTTGGAACAATCCGGAATGAAATCTCTGATATAATTAATAATTATAAGGAATTGTTAAATTTCTTTGATTGACAAGTTTTCATCCGATAAGTTTAGTAATTCTTGAGCAATGTGCAGACCGGGCTGATACTCTCCCTCGATTATTTTCATTCCCAAAAACCCAATACTTGTTTGACAAATAGAGCTCTTCTTTTCAAATAACACGATAACATGTGACTGAACAATATCCAAGAACTGTGTAGCAAAGTCTCATGACCTTGTTTGTTTGATGAGAACAATAAGATGTCATCAATGTAGATTAGGGTGTTATGTAGGATAGGTTCGAAAAATTGTGTCATTGCTTTTTGGAATAAGGAGGGTGCAACCTTCAAACCAAATGGCATGATTGTGCATTGGTATTGGTCTGTAGGAAGGCAAAAGGCAGTTTTATATCTATCCTCTAGGACAATTCCCAATTGCCATAACCCTGATTTTAAATCAAACTTTTAAAATATTTGGGCTTTAGAGAGTTGGGAAAAATGCATTTGAGTTTTAGGTAAAGGGAATTTCATCAAGGAGGAAATGGCTAAGAGCTTTGTAATCAATTACAAACCTCTTTTTCCCTCTTACCTATTCAGCTCTTTTGTTGACGTAGAATGCAACGCAAGCCCAATTGGACTTTTTGGGCTCAATGAGTCCAAGTGCTAATAGTTGGTTGCATTCTCGGCTTGCAAGGTTCAGCTCTTCTGGAGTCATTCCAGAATGAATGGCCTTGGTGGCATTCGCATCTTCATTCTTTATGAAAGGGAGCTGAATAAAGAACTTGAGAAGCTGGTTTGTAATATCTCCATATTCTGGAGGTGCTTCTCATAGAGTAGACAACTTCTGGATGGTGGTGTAAGGTTGGAATTGTCTCTTGTACTTCAACCCATGAGGTAGAATCTGTAGGCTTTTAAATTGGAAGAACAAATCGAAGCCCATAAAAATATCTTGTCCATGAGACTGCTGCCTAAAATGTTCATTCATACAGTACAATCCGGAAAGAGGTGAATTACAACTGGCTTCTTTGTAATTAGTGAGGTATGAAAAGTCTGTCCATCAGCTGCATAGAAGTATTCGTGATGACTTTGCCAAGCATTTTCAGGTAGTATGTCGGGATTTATCATCAACTTTCCGGCTCCTGTATCGAATACATTAATAGCGTTGATTGATATATCATACTTGGATGGTAGAATTTGCACTTCAATATTTGGATAAGGCATACTTCTTGGATCAAGGAGCTTGTCTTAAGTGATGGTTGTGACTTCACCACAAAAGTTGGGAGCTCTTAGGATGAATCTTCTTCTTCTTCTTCTTCTGGTCCTTGGTCATCAGTAGAATATTATATTGCAAATGCAGTGTCTTCTTCCTACTCATCTTGTTCAGAAAATAAAGATTCAATATCGGCATCATCTATGTTGGCTTAATTAAGCTGGAATGCTTGTGATGCCAACTTCGCTGCTTTGTCTTTCTTATTAGGGCAATTCTTTGCAAAGTGCCTTTTTCTTCCTCATAGGAAATACCTATTCGTCGACTTCCTTCTGATTGGTTTCCTTCTGAAGAACGAATAAGCCTATTTCATTTTGCCATCTTATTGATCTTTCTGATCCTTTTACGGGAAGACGATGATGAACAAATGCAATTCTCCTTTCCTTTGCACCTTATCTCTAGATGAGAGTTTTTTTTTTGCATACAGATTTGAGGAGAGTTCTTTTATCAAGCGCATCCTTGATGAAGACTTGTTGATCACACATCTTGTATAGGGTTGCAAACGTCATCTCGTGGATTTTGCCTAGAATGATTCTTGAGACATCCCACCTGGAAGCTTGAATCATTCTGTGTAACTCACGCTGGAGTTCTTTAGGTAGAGATGCAAGATAGACATGTATGAGATTTAGATAACTATATCCATTCAGCATGTAGAACTTTTCAGACATCCTTTTGAAATGTCTATCCAAATCTTTTCTTGTCAATGAACAACATTTCCCATCTTGTTTTTCAAGCAAAATGGCTCCCCAATATTCATCAATAGCATCAGTCTGGAGAATCCTTTGCCCTGTACTTGGGATTTTCAATGGCGGGGTATTCTGACATACTTGCTTGAGTTGTTGAACTGCTTTGGTCTGGGAAGATCCCCATGATGGATCATTTTTCTTGAGCATCTTTGAAAGATGGCTAGTGTATTTGGAACAATCCGGAATGAAATCTCTGATATAATTAATAATTATAAGGAATTGTTAAATTTCTTTGATTGACAAGTTTTCATCCGATAACTTTAGTAATTCTTGAGCAATGTGCAGACCGGGCTAATACTCTCCATCGATTATTTTCATTCCCAAAAACCCAATACTTGTTTGACAAATAGAGCTCTTCTTTTCAAATAACACGATAACATGTGACTGAACAATATCCAAGAACTGTGTAGCAAAGTCTCATGACCTTGTTTGTTTGATGAGAACAATAAGATGTCATCAATGTAGATTAGGGTGTTATGTAGGATAGGTTCGAAAAATTGTGTCATTGCTTTTTGGAATAAGGAGGTGCAACCTTCAAACCAAATGGCATGATTGTGCATTGGTATTGGTCGTCAGGAAGGCAAAAGGCGCTTTTATATCTATCCTCTAGGACAATTCCCAATTACCATAACCCCGATTTTAAATCAAACTTTTAAAATATTTGGGCTTTAGAGAGTTGGGAAAATGCATTTGAGTTTTAGGTATAGGGAATTTCATCAAGGAGGAAATGGCTAAGAGCTTTGTAATCAATTACAAACCTCTTTTTCCCTCTTACCTATTCAGCTCTTTTGTTGACGAGAATGCGCAAGCCCAATTGGACTTTTTGGGATCAATGAGTCCAAGTGCTAATAGTTGGTTGCATTCTCGGCTTGCAGGTTCAAACTCTTCCGAGTCATTCCGAATGAGTGGCCTTGGTGGCATTCACATCTTCATTCTTTATGAAAGGGAGCTGAATAAAGAACTTGAGAAGTCGGGTTTGTAATATCTCCATATTCGGGAGGTGCTTCTCATAGAGTAGACAATTTACGGATGGTGGTGTAAGGTTGGAATTGTCTCTTGTACTTCAACCCATGAGGCGAGAATCGTAGGCTTTTAAATTGGAAGAACAAATCGAAGCCCATAAAAATATCTTGTCCACGGAGGCGCCGCCTAAATTGTTCATTCATACAAGACAATCCGGAAAAGAGGTGAATTACAATCGGCTTCTTTGTAATTAGTGCGGTATGAAAAGTCCGTGGCCCATCAATTTGCATAGAAGTATTCGTGATGACTTTGCCAAGCATTTTCGAGGTAGTATGTCGGGATTTATCATCAACTTTCGGCTCCTGTTTCGAATACATTAATAGCGTTGATTGATATATCATACTTGGATTGTAGAATTTGCATTTCAATATTTGGATAAGGCATCCCTTCTTGGATCAAGGAGCTTGTCTTAAGTGATGGTTGTGACTTGACCACAAAAGTTGGGAGCTCTTAAGATGAATCTTCTTCTTCTTCTTCTTCTGGTCCTTGGTCATCAGTAGAATATTATATTGCAAATGCAGTGTCTTCTTCCTACTCATCTTGTTCAGAAAATGAAGATTCAATATCGGCATCATCTATGTTGGCTTAATTAAGCTGGAATGTTTGTGATGCAAACTTCGCTGCTTTGTCTTTCTTATTAGGGCAATTCTTTGCAAAGTGCCTTTTTCTTCCTCATAGGAAATACCTATTCGTCGACTTCCTTCTGATTGGTTTCCTTCTGAAGAACGAATAAGCCTATTTCATTTTGCCATCTTATTGATCTTTCTGATCCTTTTACGGGAAGACGATGATGAACAAATGCAATTCTCCTTTCCTTTGCACCTTATCTCTAGATGAGAGTTTTTTTTTTGCGTACAGATTTGAGGAGAGTTCTTTTATCAAGCGCATCCTTGATGAAGACTTGTTGATCACACATCTTGTATAGGGTTGCAAACGTCATCTGGTGGATTTTGCCTAGAATGATTCTTGAGACTTCCCTCCTGGAAGCTTGAATCATTCTGTGTAACTCACGCTGGAGTTCTTTAGGTAGAGATGTAAGATAGACATGTATGAGATTTAGATCATTATATCCATTCAGCATGTAGAACTTTTCACACATCCTTTTGAAATATCTATCCAAATCTTTTATTGTCAATGAACAACATGTCCCATCTTCTTTTTCAAGCAAAATGGCTCCCCAATATTCATCAATAGCATCAGTCTGGAGAATCCTTTGCCCTGTACTTGGGATTTTCAATGGCGGGGTATTCTGACATACTTGCTTGAGTTGTTGAACTGCTCTGGTCTGGGAAGATCCCCATGATGGATCATTCTTCTTGAGCATCTTTGAAAGATGGCTAGTGTATTTGGAACAATCCGGAATGAAATCTCTGATATAATTAATAATTATAAGGAATTGTTAAATTTCTTTGATTGACAAGTTTTCATTCGGAAACTTTAGTAATTCTTGAGCTATGTGCAGACCGGGCTGATACTCTCCATCGATTATTTTCATTCCCAAAAACTCAATACTTGTTTGACCAATAGAGCTCCTCTTTTCAGATAGCATGATAACATGTGACTGAACAATATCCAAGAACTGGTGTAGCAAAGTCTCATGATCTTGTTTGTCTGATGAGAATAGTAAGATGTCATCAATGTAGATTAGGGTGTTATGTAGGATAGGTTCGAAAAGTTGGGTCATTGCTTTTTGGAATTAGGAGGATGCAACCTTAAAACCAAATGGAATTATTGTCCATTGGTATTGGGCTGTAGGAAGGCAAAAGGCAGTTTTATATCTATCCTCTGGGACAATTCCCAATTGCCATAACCCTGATTTTAAATCAAACTTTTAAAAGATTTGGGGTTTATAGAGTTCGGAAAAAAACATTTGACTTTTAGGTAAAGGTAACTTCATAAAGGAGGAAATGGTTAAGAGCTTTGTAATCAATAACAAGCCTCTTCTTCCCTCGTACCTGTTTAGCTCTTTTGTTGACGTAGAATGCAGGGCAAGCCTAATTGGACTTATTGGGCTCAATGAGTCCACGTGCTAATAGTTGGTTGCATTCTTGGCTTGCAAGGTTCAGCTCTTCTGGAGTCATTCCAGGATGAGTGGCCTTAGTAACATTCACATCTTCATTCCTTTTGAAAAGGAGCTGAATAAAGAACTTGAAAAGCTGTTTTGTAATATCTCCATATTCTGGAGGTGCTTCTGATAGTGTAAACAACTTCTGGATGGTGGTGTAAGGTTGGAATTGTCTCTTGTACTTCAACCCATGAGGTAGAATCTGTAGGCATTTAGTTTTGAAGAACAAATTGAAGCCCATCAAGATATCTTGTCCATGGAGTCTAATGCCAATAATCTTCATCCATATAGCACAGTCTGGAAAGAGTTGAATTCCAACTGGTTTCTTTGTAATGAGTGAGGTATGAAAAGTATGTCCATCAGCTTCATAGAAGTATACGTGATGACTTTGACATGCATCTTCAGGAAATATATCAACATTCATCATTGACTTTCTCACTCCTGTATCGAATACCCCAATAGCTTTCATTGGTCTATCATACTTGGATGGTAGAATTTGCACTTCAATATTTGGATATGGCATCCTTCTTGGATCAAGGAGTTGTCTTAAGTGATGGTTGTGACTTGACCACAAAGATTGGGAGCTCGAGGATGAATCTTCTTCTTCTTTCCGTCCTTGGTCATCAGTAGAATATTGTATTGCAAATGCAAATGTGTCTTCATCCTAGCTCATCTTGTTCGTAAAAATAAAGATTCAATATCAGCATCATCTATGTTGGCATAATTAAGCTGGAATGCTTGTGATGCCAACTTCGCTGCTTTGTCTTTCTTATTAGGGCAATTCTTTGTAAAGTGCCCTTTTGTTCCACATAGGAAACACCTATTCGTCGACTTCTTTCTGAATGGTTTCTTTCTGAAGTACCGATAAGCCTATTTGTTTTTGCCATGTTTTTGATCTTTCTGATCCTTTTACGGGAAGACGATGATGAACAAGTGCAATTCTCCTTTCCTTTGCACTTTATCTCCAGATGAGAGTTTTTTTTCGTACAGATTTCGCCTAGACTGATTCTTGAGACTTCCCTACTGGAAGCTTGAATCATTCTGTGTAACTCACGTTGGAGTTCTTTAGGTAGAGATGCAAGATATACATGTATGAGATTTTGATCATTATATCCATTCAGCATGTAGAACTTTTCAGACATCCTTTTGAAATGTCTATCCAAATCTTTTCTTATCAATGAACAACATTTCCCATCTTCTTTTTCAAGCAAAATGACTCCCTAATATTCATCACTAGCATCAGTCTGGAGAATCTTTTATCCTTTACTTGGGATTTTCAATGGCAGAGTATTCTGACATACTTGCTTGAGTTGTTGAACTGCTCTGGTCTGGGAAGATCCCCGTGATGGAGCATTCTTCTTGAGCATCTTTGAAAGATGGCTAGTGTATTCGGAGCAATCCGGAATGAAATCTCTGATATAATTAATAATTCCAATGAATTGTTAAATTTCTTTGATTGACAAGTTTTCATCCAAAAACTTTAGTAATTCTTGAGCAATGTGCAGACCGGGCTGATACTTTCCATCGATTATTTTCATTCCCTTGTAATCGATAACAAGCCTCTTCTTCCCTCGTACCTGTTCAGCTCTTTTGTTGACGTGGAATGCAAGGCAAGCCTTATTGGACTTTGTGGGCTCAATGATTCCAAGTGCTAATAGTTGGTTGCATTCTTGGCTTGCAAGGTTCAGCTCTTCTGGGGTCATCAGTAGAATATTGTATTGCAAATGCAGTGTCTTCATCCGGCTCATCTTATTCAGAAAATAAAGATTCAATATCAGCATCATTTATGTTGGCATAATTAAGCTGGAATGCTTGTGATGCCAACTTCGCTGCTTTGTCTTTCTTATTAGGGCAATTCTTTGCAAAGTGCGTTTTTCTTCCACATATGAAACACCTATTCGTCGACTTCTTTCCGAATGGTTTCTTTCTGAAGTACCGATAAGCCTATTTGTTTTTGCCATCTTTTTGATCTTTCTGATCCTTTTATGGGAAGACGATGATGAACAAGTGCAATTCTCCTTTCCTTTGCACTTTATCTCCAGATGAGAGTTTTTTTTTTCATACAGATTTTGCCTAGACTGATTCTTGAGACTTCCCTCCTGGAAGCTTGAATCATTCTGTGTAACTCACGTTGGAGTTCTTTAGGTAGAGATGCAAGATATACATGTATGAGATTTAGATCATTATATCCATTCAGCATGTAGAACTTTTCAGACATCCTTTTGAAATGTCTATCCAAATCTTTTTCTTATCAATGAACAACATTTCCCATCTTCTTTTTCAAGCAAAATGACTCCCTAATATTCATCACTAGCATCAGTCTGGAGAATCCTTTATCCTTTACTTGGGATTTTCAATGGCAGAGTATTCTGACATGCTTGAGTTGTCGAACTGCTCTGGTCTGGGAAGATCCCCGTGATGGAGCATTCTTCTTGAGCATCTTTGAGAGATGGCTAGTGTATTCGGAGCAATCCAGAATGAAATCTCTGATATAATTAATAATTCCAAGGAATTGTTATATTTCTTTGATTGACAAGTTTTCATCCAAAAACTTTACTAATTCTTGAGCAATGTGCAGACCGGGCTGATACTTTCCATCGATTATTTTCATTCCCTTGTAATCGATAACAAA
Source organism: Rehmannia glutinosa (assembly GCA_016081115.2). Taxonomy (NCBI): domain Eukaryota; kingdom Viridiplantae; phylum Streptophyta; class Magnoliopsida; order Lamiales; family Orobanchaceae; genus Rehmannia; species Rehmannia glutinosa. The sequence continues at coordinate 56,338,461 of CM071927.1, read as the reverse complement.
CCTCTTCTTTCGTCGTACCTGTTCAGCTCTTTTGTTGACGTGGAATGCAGGGCAAGCCTTATTGGACTTTGTGGGCTCAATGAGTCCAAGTGCTAATAGTTGGTTGCATTCTTGGCTTGCAACGTTCAGCTCTTCTGAGTCATCAGTAGAATATGTATTGCAAATGCAGTGTCTTCATCCTGCTCATCTTTTTCAGAAAATAAAGATTCAATATCAGCATCATTTATGTTGGCATAATTAAGCTGGAATGCTTATGATGCCAACTTCGCTGCTTTGCCTTTCTTATTAGGGCAATTCTTTGCAAAGTGCCTTTTTCTTCCACATAGGAAACTCCTATTCGTCGACTTCTTCTAATTGTTTTCCTTCTGAAGAACCGATAAGCCTATTTCTTTTCGCCATCTGATTGATCTTTGTGATCTTTTTATGGGAAGACGATGATGAACAAGTGCAATTCTCCTTTCCTTTGCACTTTATCTCAAGACGAGAATTTTTTTTTTGGCGTACCGATTTGAGGAGAGTTCTTTTGTCAAGCGCATCCTTGATGAAGACTTGATGCTCACACATCTTGTACAGGGTTGCAAACGTCATCTGGTGGATTTCGCCTAGACTGATTCTTGAGACTTCCCTCCTGGAAGCTTGAATCATTCTGTGTAACTCACGTTTGAGTTCTCCAGGTAGAGATGCAAGATATACATGTATGAGATTTAGATCATTATATCCATTCAGCATGTAGAACTTTTCAGACATCCTTTTGAAATGTCTACCCAAATCTTATCTTGTCAATGAACAACATTTCCCATTTTCTTTTTCAAGCAAAATGGCTCCCCAATATTCATCACTAGCATCAGTCTGGAGAATCCTTTGTCGTGTACTTGGGATTTTCAATGGCAGAGTATTCTGACATACTTGCTTGAGTTGTTGAACTGCTCTGGTCTGGGAAGATCCCCGTGATGGAGCATTCTTCTTGAGCATCTTTGAAAGATGGCTAGTGTATTTGGAGCAATCCGGAATGAAATCTCTGATATAATTAATAATTCCAAGGAATTGTTAAATTTCTTTGAGTTTTCATCCGGAAACTTTAGTAATTCTTGAGCAATGTGCAGACCGGGCTGATACTATCCATCGATTATTTTCATTCCCCAAAAACTCAAGACTTGTTTGACCAATAGAGCTCTTTTTTTCGGGGAGATAGCATGATAACATGTGACTGAACAATATCCAAGAACTGGTGTAGGAAAGTCTCATGATCTTGTTTGTCTGATGAGAACAGTAAGATGTCATCAATAAGTCTTTCAAGGAAGATGGATCGTTCGGAGGATCCTTGGGGTATGGTCTTGTGATTGGCCGGTTGATGGAGGTGAAGGGTGTTCCACTCCGACATGGAAAGGCGTTCCATGTCAACAAGAAGATGTTCCGATCGAATCTTTCCGGAGCTCAGAAGAGACCTCACGCCAAGAGAGCGGATACAAGTGAGGGGGAATCAGCTGACCCTGAGGAAACATCTGTTGTCTCCCCTCCCTAGAAGAAAGTTGCCCCTGCAGCTAGAAAGAAGACTGATGCCCCAAAGAAGAAGAAGAAAGATGCACTGCCCCCGCAGCGCGAGTCACCTGTCCTGCAGCCGCAGCTGGGAGAAGGAACCTCAAATACCTTCTCCATTTGTCAAGAGAAGGAGGATCGACAAGCCAAGAAAGCCAGCTCCTCGAAGAAGAAGGTAGCACGGCCCCCGCCGCCCAGACTCGTAGAGGAAACCATATCCGAACCGTAAATTCCTCCGGTAAGGACCAAAAAAGAAGAAGACTCTTCAAGCGTCGGAGGTTGAGAAAACGATTGAGTCCGCCACTCACCGAACAGATCGTTGAAACAGCTGGAGAAGTATAGTCTCCAGAGATAATTGATGAAACAACCAAGTCTCACGAGGCCGATCAACAGAGGCAAGTCGAAGACCCACAGGGACAGACAACCGAGGATCAAGAAGAACTGAGATAGTGAATCTCTGCCGACAGATCGCATCTCCATCTGCGATGATCCGCCGAGAGGTGAAGAGCAAAGCAAGCTCTACTACCCTCCATTCCCGAGAGAAGGACAACACGAAGATGATGATGATGATGTGATCATGTTGTCCCCACCATATCCAGGACATCCAAAATCGTCTCCGTGTGAATGGAGAAAGTGGAAGCCGAGTCGATTGAGGGAACGATTCCAAAGACCGAGTTTATTGAAGAAGAAGAAGAATCGAGGAATTTCCTCAGTTTGACCACAGTGGTCCAAGCATTGGATGAAGATAACTGCATAGATATTTTGAATATCTTCAAATAAAATGAGAAGGAGAGATTGGCAGAGGAAGTCAAGCCCGAGAAAAGGCCAATATTTGTCCCTTCACCGAACCATCGATCACACGCATCCCCACTTCGATGTTCTCTCGAGAGTGATGAAGATTTGGACCCTGCTGCGCGGAAGAGATGGAAATGCAAAGCAAGCCATGCGGGAATCCGAGTGATGCATGAGCAAATACGGTGATGGAAGGACCTGGAGAGTCTTCCAAATCACGGTGAAATTGACCCTATGGGAGTGGTGCAGCAAATTGCAACTGTTGTTGTTGCGACCACTTCCCCAGCTCATTCTGATGACGGATCTAAGGGCACTAGCGATGAAACTGGGAATTCGGGGACCCAAGTCAGGCCAACCCCTATGGAAGGTATCTTACCACCTGGCCCAATGGCTGAACACTCAAAGGAAACAACCGGGAGTTTGGAGAAGAGTGACCCCATTCCAAGTCACTCACCGGTGTGCCACCGGGGGAAACTCCCTCCAGCGCAGCCTAGGTCGGAGGTTGTCTTGTAGATGACTCCACACCGAATCTAGGAGGCGAAGTGGAGAAGGAACAAGAAAAGATACACAAAGTTGTCGCGACAAAGCTCGGACGATTGAGATGTCTCTCAAGTGCCAACTACTGCAGATGAGGACATCGCGATGCAAATCGAGGCACAAGATGGATCTACCCTGGGAGTTAACACTCTGGGCAATGAAAGTGCAATCCACGGAGTTGAGGCTCCTGTGGATGCCACCGTCGAAGACCCCAAGACAGGTGAAACTGTCGAAGGGAATATCCAAGGCCTTGTTGCAGTTAGACTGCAGGAGGTACTGAAGGCCTACGGGAGGTTGAGACTTCCCGTGGTAAAAAGGCAGAAGCACAGAACATCCCTCCAGTTATCATCGATACATCTGAGAAGGAGATAAGTGCCCTTCACGATTCCCAAGACAACTTTGATGTAACATTTCTGGGATCTGAAGGAGAAGATAAGGCCGAGTCATCCCCTGTTGCAAGTCCAAACGACTCAGCTGGGGATGTTCTTCCCAGCACGAGTAAGCCAGAATTCAAGGTTGCTCGCCAAAAGTTTAATTTTGATGATGAGCCCCCTCTATAAGTCTCATCATCGTCCGATGATGCTACTGATATGGCTGAGGACCAGACAACTCAAAAGGAAAAATGTTGAGACCGACGGTTGTTGAGACTGTTGAGGCTCGGCCCGGGTCCATACCACAAAGACCCCAATCAATCACATCAATCGCGCAGCTCCCAAAGTCAGAGCGAATCGACTCAACCGGGCACATCACGACCGCAAGTCACATTTGAACAGATTCCCTATGTTCGTGATGATGCGTTTGAACAAACTTTCCCTTTCTCACTGGAGCTGCCTAATCTTGATGAAGAATCAGCTAGGGATCAACAACGTTTCCATAGACCTGATCTAGTCATTCCAATAGATACCATCGTTCCAGCCAACTTTGACTTTGACGATGCTTGGCCACCAGCTGAGGCAGAGGTAACAGCTGAGGTTCGAGAAGTTTTCAAGGCTATATTTGTGGAGATAGAGAAGATGGAAAGGCACCAGGCCTCATTAGATATGCGGCTGGATAACCGAGATGCTAATCTTACTGCTGATCTGCGTGGAATCATAGTCAGGATCCAAGAATGGTGGCAACAAAGAAGAGATAATGCGTGTGGAACAAGTTCGATACTTCAAAGCATTGTACAATAAGATGCTAACTGGAGCGCCGATAATCGACTGAAGAAGAGGATGCAAGAAAACATTGATAGAATGCATACCCCTCATACCACGAAAATGGAGTGCTGCGCGGAATTTCATCGAAAAAGAACTTCACGAGAGGAGAACATGAAGTTGGTGTCAGCCGAATCCAACGCCACTCGCACTGAATTTCGAGAAGCATACTCCGCAGTGAGAATCCAAGAAGAACTCATTCTCGATCGCCTAGATTTCATGCTTTTGGCATGTTTCTGGGTTCCTCTCTCCTTTGATGATGCCAAAAAGGGGGAAGAGGAATACCTAAAGACGTTAGAAGGGTCCGCAGCTGAGAAGAAGGACGCAGCTGTGAAGGAGAAGACAGCTGAAAAACAGAAGAAAGAATAGGGAAAATCAGTTGAGGGGGAAGGTTCGAAAGACATGACCTTAATGGTTGCTAGAACCTCTCAACAAGGACTTGTCACAATTTGAAATAATCAGCAAACTTCCAATGACTCTGGCGCTTCAACACTCTGTTGTGCCCATGTCCGAAAAGAGGAAAATAGTAGAAGCGAGAGATGTCGGAGATTGAAAGAAAAATGGATGCCCGTCGCGATGGATATCTTTGAAAACAAGACGGAGGCATTCCAACAGGAAGAGACATCGATGCCATTTCGCACGCTTCTGAATCGAGCCAAGATCCGTTGATGAATTCAAGACGCTCGCACCTGAGGATTCTTCCAAAAGATTAACATTGGCCCAACCTTGGGACTTGTATTGGGAAAAAGGCCTTAAGCTATGTGAAGAAGCTGATAGCGAGACTCCGAGCGATCGCTCTCTTTGGTCACTCACGGCCACTCTCTGAAAGAAGAAGGCCCCAAAGACAATACACACCCAGAGGAAGAAGTAGAAGTAGTGGAGGAAGAGGTTTCAAACCTAGACCTCTACCTAAAAACATTGAATACATAGATCCAGGGAAGAAATGAGGGATCTATTGGGCTGGGTTTGACGAAGTAGCCAACCTGCAAGTGGCCAAGAACAATGTTGAATATGTGAAGAGAATTGAAGAAGAAAATAAAAGACAAACTCAGCTGTGGGAAGAGAGACAAGAAAGAAAAAGAAGAGATGAAGCTGCCAGAAAAGCCTATGAGAAAAAGAAAGCAGCTGAAGAAGAGAAGAAGAGAAAAAGGTCAGAAGACAACAGAGCTGATGAAGAAAGAAGAAGGCAGCGAAGGAGATGAAGTGTTGTTGTCCACCCCTTCATGTAATTTACTATTGTAAATGCACAAGTATGTAAGTCTTCTGTACATTGTAATTTCTCTATTTTTGCGTAGACATATATGTTTCCTCTGATACACTTTGTAAATAGCTATGTAAAGGACAAGAATGCTATGATCAATAAAAAGATTGATTCTACGCATACATTCTCTGTTGTTGCACTACCTGTATGTATCTTTGATATTTACATTTTGTATGTATGCTTTAAGTTTTGGCATCATCAAAAAGGGGAAAATTGTTGGGAAATTTATTGTTTAGATTTTGATGAATGCCATGTAAAACTTAGACTAGAAAGTTGGCACCCCATTTTCTTTGTAATTTGCATTGTAATGGATAGGGCTGTTCGAGCTGAGTCAAGTCAGCTATGCCTAAAATATGCAAGAAGTCAACTAGAGACTAGAATGAAGACTCCGCTGTGAGGCAGATGAGTATGGCAAGTAAGAGAAGACAGAACTCGATCGAGAAGTATCAACCGAGATGTAGATGTGTGAAGTGTCACCAAGTCAACTCCGAGAAAGCCAAGTCTCAAGTTGAAATGACGGATGAGTCATCCAATGATTGGGAGCCGACTCAAGTCATGGGGAAGTTAAGGAACTCAGTCAAGTCAAGACAATGAAAAGAGTCCGTTGTACGTAAGTCAAGAAAGTTACTTAAATAAGTAATACTTCCATGCCGCAATATTCTAAAGTGCTCGATCCCGAAGCGTGCAAAAGGAATAAACCAATGGGAAGCACTGCTTGCACTGTCGTGCCCTGGAAAGTGCAAGACATTTAATACGAGGAAATCTCAATTTCAAGGATCGCAACAAGACAAGCTAACGATCACTAGTGTCTTTTAAAAATCAGCCTATCTCTTCAACGGGAAGATTTTTGAAAGAGCACTATAAAAGGCAGAGGAATCAATTTGAGAATAGGTTACCTTGCATACCTGAACTACGAACATTCAAGCTAACATTCGAGCTGTAACCAAGCAAAATATTCTCAAGTTATTCAAGCAAATCCTCAAGCCTAAACTTCAAGGAAATCAATCCAACACCAAGTCGTGTGAAGGAAAGACAACTTCAAACCTGTTGAAGAGGAAACTTTTGAAGAATCAAAGGGTCTACATTCCAAGGAGGATTGTAGAAAGGTTCAAGGTCGAACAGTCTCAAGTTATTGGAGGGCTTCATGGTCAAATCCAAGAAGCTTGAGCAAGTAAGTTGTAGCAAGGCAACTACCCTGTGAAGAAGTTCGAGTCGGACGAGAAGCCACTTTGTGTGACCAAGGCATCTCGATCGAGTCCCAAAGGATCAAGTCATTTGTGTGATCAAGACTTGCATCCGGATCGTTAACCACTTTGTACTCGATCAATACTTAGTGGATTCCTCCAGAGTTGGAGAAGAGAGGAGTAGAATTACCCCATCTTCGAACCTCTATAAAATTTATTGTGTCATTACATTTCAAAGATTTCATTTCGCATATTACATTATATCTCACGATAATTTGCCTTCCAATTGATAATTAACAAGTGCTAAAATCAAGTGTTAAAACAAACTTAAACCAAATTCAAGGGTGTAAAGTCTTCCGCTGAAAATCTCATCACAGACCAAGTTAAGGTTTAGACTAAACAAAGTGAGTTATTCTATCAACACTCAATCGAGTCGCATTTGAATGGCTAACTCATTTGGTTAATCGACTTATTTGTCCACCGAGGACTTAGTGTGTATTTAACTCAAATATTTTAAAAGGACTAAAATCGAAAAGTTGGTAAGGTTTATTCAACCCCCCTTCTAAACCTTACTCACACCCCTTGGGACCTACATGATCGATCTAAAATATTTTTACTAATTTTTCGGAGTATTTCTTGAAGTTTATTTTTGACTAAAATCAGACAACTCCTCTGTTTTGATGTCAACCGGTCGCCCTACAGGGCAACCCGTACCTGAACATGTTTTAAACGTGAAAACAGAGAACATGCTGAAGGAGGTCAACCGGTGTGTCAACCGGTGTCACGCCCCAAACGGGACGCGACGACGATCCACAACTTAAATACAATAACCAAACAGTCCAGACAAATATCAACGAGAACCCAATGAGACAGAGTCTAAATAGCAAAATGAAATAAATAACAGATACAAGTTACAACTTAAAGTCTACAATCCATCATCCAAATTACAACCCGAAAATCAACAAAATAGCAACTTAAGTCAAAGGGTTGTACGCCCCTTAATTACAAACCCGAATGGAACGAAATACAAAAGTCCAACAACAACATAAGAAAAGAGTCCAATCAACAACAAGAAATAGTAAATCCAACAAGCGTAGTACAAGGTCTCAATCCAGAGGTTCAAGATCTTCAACAAAATCCTCATCTAAGGTTAGAAAAGCGGTGGGGATGAGACAGAAATCTCGGTGGATGGGGTGATCGTGCAAGTGTGGCGCAATATAGTTAATGCGAGAAAACAATTATATGAAAACGCGTGAGTATGATGCATGAATTCACACGATTCATAAGCGTCGTGATAAAATAATACAATAGAATATTTATACTGATTCAAGAAAAGCAGTTCATGGTCACACAGCACTATGTGATTCAAGTCAAGACGGTAGATTGCGGAAGTGTAACGCCAATCCTATGCAAGGCAAATAATGGTTGTGTACGGATTTGTAGTGTCAACCAATGCAATACGGTAAGCGGTTGCACGGAAATGTAACGCCAACCAAAACGGGCCCGATAACTCGGGAATCGTGTGGATCGACAAGCGATTCCTTCGTTCTTCCTTGTAACTCCCGGTCGGTGGTCCAAGACCGGCACCTTATCGCTCCGTGGCAAAGACAAAATCCACAGTGGAGCTTGCAAGTGCCTGGATCTGTCATAATCATGATTATACCTCAAGATTACGACCCGCTTCCGTTGGACAAACTCCGTCCCTCGATTGCGGGATTAGGGCGATGGGGCGGAAGAGTGGAATAGCAGCCGAGCTGCCGGTTGCCCATCCCGACGTATCCATTCCGACTATGAGCTCGACACACCAAGTTGACTTAGCAGAAAGTAATTACAATTACGCATACCAACCAGCAATGAGTATTATTGATTCAGGAAGCAATTTCGGGAAAATTTTGAAAAACGCGAGTGGCAATTATGGCGTTGGTGGAGTATTTGGATGAAGATGATCATCGGAAGGATAAGCAATCTTCGATATCTTGAAAGATTATGTGGAACATAAGTCCCGTTATAGATTCAAAATCGCAAGGCGAGGAAGTCGCTCCGCGATCGGGTATTAATCGGTCAAATTGATCCGATAAGTCAAGGGTTTTGATAAAATAAATACTTTAATTAAATCTCCAAGTCAGAGGGTCTAGGGCTATTTTAGTAAAAGAGAAAATAATGTGAGAAAGTAATTTAGCCCCGTTTTGTAAAAACTAACACTTTTGGGGTTAAAAATTGAATAAATAAATATCCCAACCTTGAAAAATTAAGAGGTCAGTTCCTAAATTCTCCAAATTGTCCAGAGATTCAGGTTTTTAAAATTTTGCAGCCGAGATTTTGTAAAATTCTCACATTGGCCCCAAATTTGTAAAAATTGCCAATTCGGACCTTAAGTTTTAAAAATTCGGAACTCACAAACCGGAAGGGATTTTAATGTGATTCAAGTTGGAAAATGTCACTAAGGTTTGTAGGATATTGGGACAAAAACAGTTTTTAAAAGAAATATGTGTAGGTCCTTTAACGTTTGAAAATATCATATTTGTCCCATTTTGAAATAATTGCCTTTAAGGCTTTTAGGGGTCCAATTGTTATGAAATTTGAACCTTGGGTCCAAAATATAATTAAGTTATAGTTAAGTTAGTATTTCCAGGTGCATGGGCTGCATAAGTCCTGGAAATTTCATTTGGGTCCTAAAGTTTAGTATTTTACACATTAGTCCCTCAATTTTAGAAAAATTGTTTTCCAAGCCCTAACCACTTGGATTTTTGGAATACTTTCAAAATATGTAATTCCCAGTACCTTAAGAGTAAAAATTTCAAATTTTAAAGTTAAGGTCTGGTACAGTTTTAAAAATTGCAAAGTAGCCCTTAAACTTTCAAAATTTTACAATCTAGTCCTTGGGCTTTTAAAGGTTGATTTTATTTATCTTAAAACTCTTAAAACTTTATTAAAATGTCCAAAAGTCATTTTTGAACCTGAGTACAGTCCCAAATTTCGAAATTTGCAGAGGGGTCCTTTAACTTTTATTTTCTTGCAATTTAGTCCACCAACTTTCCATTTTTACATTTTTAAGTCCAAAATTGAAATTTAATCAATTATGATCGACTTTTCCAGGTTATAAGGCATCCAAAACATAGATTTTAAAGATCATACACATGCATGTCCAATACATACAAGAATTCATCAATTAAAACATTAAAGTGTACATGCATGCACCTAAAATTCAAAAAATAGTAATTTTGAGCAACTCTTGAGAATTTTCATGATTTGATATATAAAATTGACATGCAATACATAGATTATAGATATCTCAAGGCTCATGATCAAATTTTCCACATGCATTTAATCAAAACACCTACAAGTTGGAAAATATTTTTCCACCCACCTTAAATTTGGAAATTGTGAAATAAAAGGATAATTTCACAATTTTTGGATGAGGCTTCTTAGGTCAGCCCCTAAGTCAAGAAAATATCAAAATTTGGAGTTAGAAAAATGAGAGAAAATTGGAAAAAAAAGAAGGAAATAAGGAAATGAAAAGGACTACACTTTACCTTGTGTAGTAGATGTTTGGAGACTAGTTGAAGCTTAAAAATTGGAAATTTTGGCTCAACTCCAAAATCTCCTAAGGTCAGCCCCTATTTCTCAAAAATGAAAAAGGGGTGTTAAAATTTGAAAAAAATTAGAAAGAAGAGGAAAGAAGGGGTCTAGTACTCAATTCTTACCTTGTAGTCTAATTTCCTCTACTATTTCTTCTTCAAGCTTGAGGTCCTTCTTCAAAAATGTTGCCAAGCTCTAATCTTCAAGGTCTTATAAATGTACCTCCAAACCAAATTCAAATTTAAGTTAAGAAGGTGGAAGAGATGAACAATGTGATATCCAAAAATGGATTGAAGATAAAATTTCTTACCTTGGTATAGTGATGGTTCGATTTTTTTGTGAAGAATAGGAGGAAAATGTTGAAAATTTTTCTAAGTGTAGAAGGAGAAAGTGAAAGGAAGAATAGAGAGAAGTTGGGAGTTTTTAGAGAGAAGGACGAGGATTTTTGTTAGAGAATAAATGTGTTAGATGAAATGAGATGAATTTTTTTTTTTGTGTAATAGGCCATATGGCCGTCCACACCAAGGAGAGAGGGAGAGAAAATTTTGTTCAAATTGTGTCTTGCAATTTGCCTCATGCATGGGAAACAATTTGCAAGTCAAAGTATGGGCTTGAATGGTGTTGGGGAATATTGAGAAGAATGTTGGTAAAGTGGGAATAAGTTGGGAAAAATAGTAATAAAGAATTGGTGTATAAGATGATGTGTATAATGTTTGAATTAATGATATAATTATACACAAGATGACTAATATATGGTGTAGGTGTACAAGAGTTGGATGATATTTTTACTCCAAAAATACCATGTTGGCCGTCCACTTCAAAGGATATTATGGTAATTCCATATATTTTTTTTTTGTCCCAAATTTGATGATAATAGATGAAATATATCAATCTCCAAAATATTTAGTGATTTCCTTGATCACTTGTAAGTCTCATGATCACTTAATATAAATCAAAATCTTAATTTTATAAGGTAAAAGTCTCTAAAATAAATAGTCTCTTAAAATTCTAAGGTGACTAATAAATACAAAAATAGTAATCATGATCAATCAAGTGATCATAAATGAGGAATAGAATTAAATAAGAACATGATCACAAGTAATTAAATAAAATGAAATAAAATACAAAATGTATATATTATTAATAATTACCCGTCAAAATGACGCGGTAAAATAGTCGATCAAAAGTATAAACGATAATAAGGATCAATTAATAGCCTGGAAAAATCGGGGCTTCACATCCTCCCTTCTCTAAAAGAATTTGGTCCCCAAATTCTCTTCAGAATAGTTCTGGATATTGATTCCTTATGTCTTATTCCATCTCCCACGTTGCGTCTTCGTCTCGGTTGTGGTTCTGCCACACCACTTTAACCATCGGAATTTCTCTCTTATGCAACTGTTGTATCTGCTGATCAATGATCCGGGTTGGCCTCTCGGTGTAAGATAGATTTTCCATTAGAGGAGGAGTATCTCGAGTGATGATATGCTTGGGATACGGTTGATACTTCTTCAATCTTGACACGTGGAATACATCGTGCATTCCCGCACATGGTGCTGGTAACTCGAGTCTGTAGGATAACTTCCCGATCCTCTGTAAAATCTTGTAAGGTCCAACATATCTCAGACTCAACTTGCCTCCTTTCTTTGGATTGATCAATCCTTTCCGTGGTGAGAGTCTGAGAAATACTTCATCACCGACTTCAAATTCCAAATCCTTTCTTCTCTTCTCCGCGTAACTCTTTTGGCGCTCCGAAATGTGCGAATCCGCTCATTGATCGCCTTGACCTTCTACATGGCCTCCGAACTAAGTCGACCTTTGGAATCGAGGCGACTTTCGTTTCTCTTTGAGTCCATTGGTCGTCAATCTCCCGGTGTAGTGGGGATCTACATTTTCGCCCATATAATGCCTCGTAGGGTGCCATCCCAATCGTGGCCGATAAACTGTTATTGTAGGCGAACTCGGCTAATGGTAAGTGCGAATCCCCACTTCCTTGAAAATCCAAGGTGCAGGCTCGCAACATATCTTCAAGGGTTTGAATTGTTCGCTCGGACTGTCCATCGGTTTGTGGATGTGCGGTTGTGCTGAAACTTAGTGAGGTACCCAATTCCTCGTGCAAGCACATCCAAAATCTGGAGACAAACCTCGGGTCTCTTTCTGATACTATATCAACTAGTACTCCATGCAGTCGAATGATTTCTCGGATATAAATATGTGCAAGTTTCTGCAAGCTATCAGTTTTCTTGATGGGTAAAAAGTGTGCAGATTTCGTGAGTCGGTCTACAACTACCCAAATAGCATCATGGCCTCCTCTGGTCCTTGGTAGATCCGTCACGAAGTCCATCGTTATATGTTCCCATTTCCACTTGGGAATTCATAATGGTTGTAGCAAAGGAAGGTCGTTGGTGTTCGCTTTTACCCGTTGACAAGTCAAACATCTCGCAATTACGCTACTTGGTTCTTCATGTTTATCCACCAATAACTCGCTTTCAAATCCTTATACATCTTGTTTCCTCCATGATGTATAGTGTATTTTGAACGGTGTGCCCTCTAGCCAGATTCTATTCCTAATACGCATTCGTCATTCGGTACACACACTCGATTAGGACCCACGATAACTCTATCTTGGTGCACCGAGAATTCCGATCTTTCTCCTTTAAGTATCTTCTCCTTGATTTTTTGAAGATGTGTATCTTTCTCTTGTGCTTCTTTGATCTCATTGATTGATTGGGTGTAAGAAATGTTAGCACATGAAATCGACTATTGGTTCTCGTCGATTCCAATTGCTCGGCTCTTTTAATGATTCCCACTCTCGAATCATAAGTCCGCTAAGCTCGCCGCTGCTTAGAGCGTGCTCGACGTTAGCTTTCCGAGGATGGTATTGAATATCAAAGTGATAGTCCTGAATCAACTCCATCCATCTTCGTTGCCTCAGTTGAGGTCTTCCGGGAGAATAGATACTTCAAGCTCTTATGATCCGTGAAAACCGTGAATGTTGCTCCGTAGAGATAGTGTCTCCATTTCTTCAACGCGAAAACTATCTATTTTGCCAATTCCAAGTCATGCGTTGCATAATTGGCTTCATACGGCTTGAGTTTTTGTGATGCATAAGCGATAACTTTTTCTTCTGCTGAGCAATCGCTCCTTGTCCTTCTTTTGATGCATCACTGTAGGCGACAAAGTTTTCGGTTCCCTTTGGAAGGGCTAAGATCGAGCCGTAGTAAGTCATTTCTTGACTCTTTGAAACTTGCCTCGCACTTGTCATTCCAATCAAACTTGACTCTCGGGTTAGTCGGTTAGTCGGTGGTCCCGGCTATCTTGGAGAAGTCCTGGATAAATCTTCGATAATATCCGGCTAGTCTAGAAAACTCCCGATTTCGTTCTGGAGCACTGGGTTGTTTCTATTCAACCCTTTATCTGTACCTTCAAGGATCTCTTGCAATCCTAGTGCCGGATACTATATGTCCTAAGAACGCGACTTCACTAAGCCAAAATTCGCACTTTTTGAATTTGGCATATAGCTTATGCTCGTAGTGTCTCTAAAACGATTTTCAAATGACGTTCGTGCTCTTCCTAGACTTAGAGTATACGAGTATGTCATCAATGAATATCACTACGAATTGATCCAAATAAGGTTGAAAGACTCGATGCATCGAGGTCCATAAATTTCTTTGGTGCATTTGTCGACCGAAAGGCATTACTACAAACTTGTAGTGTCCATATCGAGTTTGAAATGCGTTTTGGAAATGTCTCCTTCGCAAATCTTGATTGATAATATCCTTTCAGTAAGTCAAACTTGAGTACAATCGTTGCTTGAAGTTGATCAAATAGTTCGTCTATCCTCGGGAGGGGATATTTGTTCTTGATGGTCACACTATTAAGTCCACGATAATCTATACATACTCTTAATGTGCCATCCTTCTTTTTGATGAACAAGACAGTGCTCCCCACGGAGACGCACGGTCGACGATAAATCCCACATCCACGTTTTTGTAATTGCGTTTTCGCTCTTGTAACTCAAGAGAGCCATTCTATACGGTGTTCGGCATCGGGCGTTCCTCGGTAACACCTTGATGGTGAACTCGACTTTCCTATCGGGAGGGACAGTGGTGAGTTCTTGTGGAAATACATTCGTGTATTTTGACACTACAGGTACTTGGTTGATTTGTGTCTCAACCTTGGGTTTGTTAATTACAAACGCCAAGTACCCCGAGCCTCTAGTGATCGCCCTTCTCGCTTTCATTGCTGAAATGATTGGGGCAATCTTAACTCGTGCCCTTCCCGAAATCTCCACCGGGTTTTCCGGTTCACATAGCTTAATGGACTTGTTATGACAGTCCATTTTGTGCATGGTGTGAGATAACTTGATTCATTCCCAATATCACGTCGTATTCGGATATAGGTAATAAGATCAAACCGCAAGAAAGTTTATCTCAAAGAATCTTAACTTCGCATAAAGTATAGATAATATCATTTATCCGACTTGCACCCATAGGAGTTGACACTTCTAAGCATATAGGCATATGTTCCATGCATGCATGCGATTTGTGTACAAAATGCGGTGCAACAAATGAATGCGTTGATCCAGGGTCGAACAATATTTTAGCGTAGTGGTTATATACTAGAAGCGTACCTTCCACCACATCCGTTGCCTCCGGAGCCTCCTGTCCGGCTAGTGCAAATGCTCGGCGGGCATCCTTGCCCAATTACCCTGGCCATTTCCCGCCACGTGGGTCGCTGCGTCACGTGTTTGGTTGGTCATCGTACTTCGGGCAATCTTGCGGTGGTGTCGACATTACTACCACCTTGCGCAAACACCTTCCTTGTTTACGCCAACAATTGTCGGCAATATGTCGGTTTCGGCAATGTGCACACTCTTGACCCGCTTTCCTCACTTTGGTCTCTTTCCTTTGTCTGTTTCATTAATGGTCCCTTCAAACTTAGCAAAGGCGGTTTAGATGTCTATCCCACAACTGTCCCTTAAGATCGCTCGATGGCCTATTCTCAATCATCGAAGACGGTGCGATCCCGACTCAATGCGGAGAGCCGCTTTACCGGCCGAGTAGGTTGCCGTTCAACAATCAACAATTGTTTCGAAGTTCCGATTTCAATCCTCGAGTGAACTTGTAAAGCTTATCTCTTGATCGATTGTCCCCAGAGCATACTTGGACAATCGGTGAAATTTGGACTCGTGCTCGACCACTGATCGATTCCCTTGCCTCAATCTATGGAATTCGTCTCGGCGCGCTTCCTTCACAACCTGGGAATATCTTTGTTCGTTGAACTCGGCCAAGAAATTTCCCCATGTTCGATTACTGGTCTGTTCCCATCTCCTTTCAACCGCCCTCCACCGTCTCTAATAGTCGATTCAGGCATTTAAATACAAACAGAGTGTGACTCTCTCACTCGTCGGAGTATTGAATAGCATTGAAGATATTCTCGACTTCTCTATCCATTCTTCTCGCTTTCACATCGTCCGGCTCTCCCAAGAAGGTTGGTGGGACGAACGCGAGAATTGCTCCAACGTGCGATCGTTTGCCTCTCGGCGGGTTCGGGAGCACGGGGTTGAGGCTCGCCTGTTGCCTCATATAAACCTATATTTGATGTAAGGCTTGTGCGGTCGATTGTCTCTGCAGCCAGGTGGAGTAGGTGGCGATAATTCCGGGAGAGGGTACCGATCCCTGGGGTACATCGTCGTCTCCTCGTGGAACGCAACGAGGTCTCCCCGTCCTCGATGTTCTGCCATTCTGTATCTTGAAGCGTTAGTTGCGATTCGCGAGTAAATGAATACAGTAATTATTCGCGTAAAGCAAGAGATATCGCAGGGAAAGTAACAACAAACTAAGGCAGATCAGTCAAAGGTAAAGGAAAGATAAGGAGGGAATAAGGAAAGAATGAACAAAGAAGGTCAGTCAAGAATCAACTAAGTCAAAACAAGTATGACTACGAAATCTTAAAATATGCGTTCTAACTTAGTTCAAATATCAATAAGACGGTTCTATGCCAATTTGAAATCGATTTCACACTTAATTGGTCAAGTCGTACAGATTACCCAAAAAACACGCAGGCCGAGGGTCCTATCCTCGGGTCGCCTCGGTGTAAGTTTCCATCTTACTAGCCGAGCTCGATACATTTTCTTCATCACGCCCCAAACGGGACGCGACGACGATCCACAACTTAAATACAATAACCAAACAAAGATGCAGACAAATATCAACGAGAACCCAATGAGACAGAGTCTAAATAGCAATAAAATAAATAACAGAGATACAAGTTACAACTTAAAGTTTACAATCCATCATCCAAATTACAACCCGAAAATCAACAAAATAGCAACTTAAGTCAAAGGGTCCTACGCCCTTAATTACAAAACCCGAATGGAACGAAATACAAAAGTCCGAGGTCTCAATCCAGAGCGGTTCAAAGATCTTCAACGTAAATCCTCATCTAAGGTTAGAAAACGGTGGGGATGAGACAGAAATTTCGGTGGATGGGGTGATCGTGTGCAAGTGTGGCGCAATATAGTTAATGCGAGAAAACAACTATATGAAAACGCATGAGTATGATGCATGAATTCACACACGATTCATAAGCGTCGTGATAAAATAATACAATAGTATATTTATACGATTCAAGAAAACAATTCATGGTCACACAAGCACTATGTGATTGATCCAAGACAGTAGATTGCGTGACGGAAGTGTAACGCTAACCAAAACGGTCCGATAACTCCTAATCGTGTGGATCGGATTGCGATTCCTTCGTTCTTCCTTGTAACTCCCAGTCAAGTATGGTCCAAGACCGCACCTTATCGCTCCGTAGACAAAGACAAAATCACAGTGGAGCTTGCAAGGCTCGGGATCGTCATAATCATGATTATACCTCGATCACTACGACCCGCTTCCCTTGGACAAACTCCGTCCCTCGATTTGCGGGATTAGGGACGATGGGGTAGGAAGAGTGGACTAGAGCGAGCTGCCGGTTCTATCCCCGACGTATCAATTCCAAGCTGTGAGATCGACACACCAAGTTGACTCGGCGGGAAAGTAATTACAATTACAGGCATCAACAACCAGCATCGAGTATTATTGATTCAGGGAAGCATTTTAGGAAAATTTTTGAAAAACGCGAGTGGCAATTATGGCGTTGGTGGAGTATTTGGATGAAGATGATCATCGGAAGGATAAGCAATCTTCGATATCTTGAAAGATTAGGTGGAACATAAGTCCCGTTATAGATTCAAAATCGCAAGGCGAGGAAGTCGCTCCGCGATCGGGTATTAATCGGTCAAATTGATCCGATAAGTCAAGGGTTTTGAGAAAATAAATACTTTAATTAAATCTCCAAGTCAGAGAGTCTAGGGATATTTTAGTAAAAGAGAAAATAATTTGGGTTAGGTCCTTTATAAAAGAAAAATTGTAATTTAGCCCCGTTTTGTAAAAACTAACACTTTTGGGGTTAAAAATTGAATAAATAAATATCCCGACCTTGAAAAATTAAGAGGTCAGTTCCTAAATTCTCCAAATTGTCCAGAGATTCAGGTTTTTAAAATTTTGCAGTCGAGATTTTGTAAAATTCTCACATTGGCCCCAAATTTGTAAAAATTATCAATTCGGACCTTAAGTTTTAAAAATTCAGAACTCACAAACCGGAAGGGATTTTAATGTGATTCTAGTTGTAAAATATCACTAAGGTTAGTAGGATATTGAGATAAAAACAGTTTTTAAAAGAAATATGTGTAGGTCCTTTAACGTTTGAAAATATCATTTTTGTCCCATTTTGAAATAATTGCCTTTAAGGCTTTTAGGGGTCCAATTGTTATAAAATTTGAACCTTGGGTCCAAAATATAATTAAGTTATAGTTAAGTTAGAATTTACAGGTGCATGGGCTGCATAAGTCCTGGAAATTTCATTTGGGTCCTCAAGTTTAGTATTTTACACATTAGTCCCTCAATTTTAGAAAAATTGTTTTCCAATCCCTAACCACTTGGATTTTTGGAATACTTTTAAAATATGTAATTCCCAGTACCTTAAGAGTAAAAATTTCAAATTTTAAAGTTAAGGTCTGGTACAGTTTTAAAAATTGCAAAGTAGCCCTTAAACATTCAAAATTTTACAATCTAGTCCTTGGGCTTTTAAAGGTTGATTTTATTTATCTTAAAACTCTTAAAACTTTATTAAAATGTCCAAAAGTCATTTTTGAACCTGAGTACAGTCCCAAATTTCGAAATTTGCAGAGGGGTCCTTTAACTTTTATTTTCTTGCGATTTAGTCCACCAACTTTCAATTTTTACATTTTTAAGTCCAAAATTGAAATTTAATCAATTATGCTCGACTTTTACAGGTTATAAGGCATCCAAAACATAGATTTTAAAGATCATACACATGCATGTCCAATACATACAAGAATTCATCAATTAAAACATTAAATTGTACATGCATGCACCTAAAATTCAATAAATAGTAATTTTGAGCAACTCTTGAGAATTTTCATGATTTGATATATAAAATTGACATGAAATACATAAATAATAGATATCTCAAGGCTCGTGATCAAATTTTCCACATGCATTTAATCAAAACACCTACA
Organism: Rehmannia glutinosa; assembly: GCA_016081115.2. Classification (NCBI taxonomy): domain Eukaryota; kingdom Viridiplantae; phylum Streptophyta; class Magnoliopsida; order Lamiales; family Orobanchaceae; genus Rehmannia; species Rehmannia glutinosa. The sequence goes on along the minus strand of CM071927.1, from coordinate 56,319,789 downwards.
AATTGGAAAATATTTTTCCACCCACCTTAAATTTGGAAATTGTGAAATAAAAGGATAATTTCACAATTTTTGGATGGGGCTTCTTAGGTCAGCCCCTAAGTCAAGAAAATATCAAAATTTGGAGTTAGAAAAATGAGAGAAAAATTAAGGAAAAAAAGAAGGAAATAAGGAAATGAAAAGGACTACACTTTACCTTGTGTAGTAGATGTTTGGAGACTAGTTGAAGCTTAAAAATTGGAAATTTTGGCTCAACTCCAAAATCTCCTAAGGTCAGCCCCTATTTCTCAAAAATAAAAAAGGGGTGTTAAAATTTGAAAAAATTAGAAAGAAGAGGAAAGAAGGGGTCTAGTACTCAATTCTTACCTTGTAGTCTAATTTCCTCTACTATTTCTTCTTCAAGCTTGAGGTCCTTCTTCAAAAATGTTGTCAAGCTCTAATATTCAAGGTCTTCTAAATGTACCTCCAAACCAAATTCAAACTTAAGTTAAGAAGGTGGAAGAGATGAACAATGTGATATCCAAAAATAGATTGAAGATAAAATTTCTTACCTTGGTATAGTGATGGTTCGATTTTTTTGTGATGAATAGGAGGAAAATGTTGAAAATTTTTCTAAGTATAGAAGAAGAAAGTGAAAGGAAGAATAGAGAGAAGTTGGGAGTTTTTAGAGAGAATGAGGAGGATTTTTGTTAGAGAATAAATGTGTTAGATGAAATGAGATGATTTTTTTTTTGTGTAATAGGCCATATGGCCGTCCACACCAAGGAGAGAGGGAGAGAAAATTTTGTTCAAATTGTGTCTTGCAATTTGCCTCATGCATGGGAGACAATATGCAAGTCAAAGTATGGGCTTGAATGGTGTTGGGGAATATTGAGAAGAATGTTGGTAAAGTGGGAATAAGTTGGGAAAAATAGTAATAAAGAATTGGTGTATAAGATGATGTGTATAATGTTTGAATTAATGATATAATTATACACAAGATGACTAATATATGGTGTAGGTGTACAAGAGTTGGATGATATTTTTACTCCAAAAATACCATGTTGGCCGTCCACTTCAAGGATATTATGGTAATTCCATATTTTTTTTTTGTCCCAAATTTGATGATAATAGATGAAATATATCAATCTCCAAAATATTTAGTGATTTCCTTGATCACTTGTAAGTCTCATGATCACTTAATCTAAATCAAAATCTTAATTCTATAAGGTAAAAGTCTCTAAAATAAATAGTCTCTTAAAATTCTAAGGTGACTAATAAATACAAAAATAGTAATAATGATCAATCAAGTGATCATAAATGAGGAATAGAATTAAATAAGATCATGATCACAAGTAATTAAATAAAATGAAATAAAATACAAAATGTATATATTATTAATAATTACCCGTCAAAATGACGCGGTAAAATAGTCGATCAAAAGTATAAACGACAATAATGATCAATTAATAGCTCGGAAAAATCGGGGCTTCACAACCGGTGTGGTCGACCGGTCCAGCAGGGGGTCGACCACTTGGTCGACCGGTGCCTGGGAAAGATTATTTTTGCTGAACTTCTCTGTATTAATTTTTGGACAAGGCCAACCGGTCCAGTGCACGTTGACCGGTCGGACCACCCATCGACCGGTCACCTTGAGTTATTTTGTGCGAATATTTTCAAACTCTTATTTCTATTCGACCGGTCGCCTTATATGTTTATCAACAGATTCTAGCCGTTGACAGCAGACAACTTTTTCTTAATTTGTGGGGTTGATTTCTAACAGCTATAATCTTGATTTTAATTGCATTTGTTTTGTAGAAACCGGTCCCCAAGAGGAGCCTATCCTTGATCAATCATCTTCTATAAATACATGAAGAATTGAAGTAACACAACAAGAGAGAATACTACAACACAACAAGATACATTCAAGCAAACACTTTTGTTCTTCATTTTCAATATTCTTGTTGTAATAGCCTAAGGTCTTACACTTTCACATCTTGAGGTCTAGACTTTTATTTCTTTATTACACTTGCACTCAAATTTGTATTATTCATTATCGAGTTGTAATCTTGAATTTGTGGTCATCATTCAACAAAAGATATCCTTGTGAGTGTTCTTATGGTAAGAACACACTTGGGTGATCTAGGTGTTAGGTGTAAGAAGATTGTGGTAATCTTCTTATTGAAGAGTTTGGTGCTCTTTGAGTTGTTGAATAATTTGGTGTTCTTCAAGGTTGAAGATTGTGGTAATCTTCACAAGGTGCCGTTGAAGATTGTGGTAATCTTCAATGGAGATTGTGGTAATCTCCAAAGAGGTATTGTAAGGTGATGTTGTATTAATTGTGGTAATTAATAAATTTTTTTTTCTTTTTCGAAACCCATCCCGGATATAATGGGGTGGTAGAGCACGTAGTCCCTAGGTGGGGTGAAGCTCTATAAATCGACGTGTGTTGTTTACTTCCCGCACCTTTATTCTTGTCTTGGCTTGTTTGATTCGAAAAAGAGGGCATAATCGCGAAAATGGGCATAATCTATTCAACCCCCCTCTAGATTATTGTAGCCGCTTGGACTTACATGTAGTAGGAAGACAACCCATGCTAATCCCCATAAGCCGCTGAATTCGTCCCCGAATGTAAGGCAAAACCCCATTACCAAAACAACACCTTATATTTAGCTAGATTAAAAATATGCCCAGAAATGGAGGCATACTGGCTGAGTATTTGAAACACCTGCCAAGCGTTAACTGTAGTTCCCTCGCAAAGAATCACTATATCATCAGCATAAAGAATACTCGGAGGAAAAATAATATGATGGGGTCCCACGAAAGGGGTAAGTAGATGCTCTGATATGGAATATGCAATGGCACGACCCAAAACCTCTTCAGCATTGGAGAAAAGTAAGGGATATAAGGGGTCTCCTTGCCGGAAATCCCTTGCACATTCAAAGTAACCAGTAGGCATCCCATTAAGAAGGATCGAAATCCTAGCAGAATAAAGGATAACCGAAATCCACAAGACGAAAGTATCAGAAAAACCAAATTGACAAAGAACATAAAACAAGAAATCCTAGCTTAGGATGTCGAAAGCTTTTCTGATGTCAACTTTGAGGATCAAATTATCATGTCCGACGATTACGCAAAATATTAAAACCTTCCGAAACCACCGCGATACAATCATGAATATGTCTTCCAGAATGAATCCAAATTGCGTGGGGGAAAGAATCCTACCAATTATAATACTAAACCTACTAACCAGAATTTTAGTAATAACCTTAAAAAGGAAGTTACTCAAGACAATAGGTCAGAAGTTCTCAATAGCCATAACATCTTTGGTCTTAGAGATTAAGACCATAAAACTCGAATTAAAACTCGGAGGCAACAGACCTGACACGAAAAAAATGATGGACCACAGTAGTAACATCATTCACAATAATATCCCAACATCTCTGATAAAAGACGCCATTAAAACAATCAGACCCCGAAGAACTATCAGAACCTAGATCAAAGACAGCATTACGGATTTCCAGGAACAGAAGTAAGACCATGATTGTCCGAAACCAAAATCACCGGAGAAAAAAAATGATCAATTAGGGAGAGATCCACATTGCTAATAGGAGGAGCCGCAAAAAGGTCCTTATAAAAATTAATGATATGAGAACCTATTATGGCTGGATCACGAGAAATATTACCATAAATAATCAAATTATGAATGCCGAAACAAAGAGTGCACATCTTGCAACAACGATGAAAGAAGAAAGTATTTCTATCCCCATCCTTAAGCCAAGCCGCCCGATATTTTTGTCGAAGAAAATTTGCCTGGGACGCCAAAGAATGAAGAAGCGCATTCTAGGCGTCCAACTTTTTCTGTCTAAGATCCCCTGAATAACCTAAAGTTTCAATATCCGACTGAATTAGCTGAACAAGATGGACCTGACAGTCCACGTTACGATTAACATCACCAAAAACCTCCTTGTTCCAAACTTTTAAACCCATACAAAGACATTTAAGCTTAACCATCATACGAATGATAGGGCTATGAACAAGACAAGGAACCTCCCAAGAAGCACAAACCAAATCCAAAAATCCTGAATGTATAACCCACATATTCTGAAATCTAAATGAGGTAGTGTAAGTCCAAACGGCTACGATAATCTAGAGGGGGGGTAAATAGATTATCTTCATCTTTTCGATTTTACCCTCTTTTTCAAACCGAATACTCAAAGACAATAATAAAGGTGCAGAATGTAAACAACACACGTCGATTTAAAGAGGTTCAACCCACCCAGAGCCTAATCCTCTACCATCCCAAAGATATCAGGGATGGATTTCAAAAAAGAAAAAATATTTTATTAATTACCAAAATTAATACAACACCAACTTACAACAACACCTTGAAGAGCACCACACTCTTCTTCAACACCACCTTTGAGATTACCACAATCTCTCTTGAAGATTACCACAATCTCCGACGGCACCTTGTGAAGATTACCACAATCTTCAACCTTGAAGAATACCAAATTCTTCAACACTTCAACAAGAAGATTACCACAATCTTCTAACTAACACCTAGATCACCCAAGTGTGTTCTTACCACAAGAACACTCACAATGATATCTTGTGTTGAATGATTACCCAAATTCAAGATTACAACTCGATAATTGATAATACAATAGAGTGCAAGTGTAATCAAGAAAAGCCTAGACCTCAAGAATGTGAATGTGAATAGCTAGGCAAATCACAACAAGAAATAAGACAATGTAAGAACAAGTGTATTCTTGAGTGTATCTTGTTGTGTTGTAGTTTTCTCTCATATTATGTTGCTTCAATTTTTCCTCTATTTATAGAAGATGTCTTGTGCATGATAGGCTCCTCTTGGGGACATGAATTCTGTAAAAAATTGCAAGACAATTGAAGAAAAGAGCTGTTAGAAATCCATCCCACAAATTAAGGGAAAGTTGTCTGTTTGTCAAACGGTCGATTTTTTTCATCAAACTAGAGAGGCGGCCGTCGTCGCGCATGATTGAAATTTTGAATCAGATCGCAAATTAACATGGGGCGACCGGTCGACGTATGCTTCGATCGGTCCACCCCCACATCAGCCGGTCGACCATGCCCATTTGGAGAATCAGGGAGTTCTGTTTCAACGCAATACTTGTGGCGGGCGGCCGGCCGACACCGGGCGGCCGGTCGACCGCTCAATATATACTCCGTCTCCTTTTCTGTTCCAAAATACATCTTGATGCGGGTTGCCTATAGGGCGACGGTTGGCCTTAAAACAAAAGTGTTGTCCAATATTTTATCGAAAATAAACTCCAAGAAATACTCCAGAAAATAGTAAAAACATTTTAGACCGATCGGGAGTATTAGGACAACATTTTGAAACATAGTTTGAATGTAAAAATCAATGACACAAAATCATTAAATGTGTTGTCCAATTTTGTCGAAAATAAACTTGAGGAAATACTCCCGAAAATATTAAAACCATTTAAAATCATTTAGGAGTATTTGGAAAACCTTTAAAAACATTGTTTTGGTATAAAAACAAAATCATCAAAATCATGATAAAACCATTTATCAAACAATCTCCCCCTTTTTGATGATTACAAACCAAAACAATTCAACAAGACCGATTTTGAAAACAAAACAATTTTGAGAGGCGATTTTGAAAACAAAAAACAAGTTTCCGGTCAAAAATGAATATCCGTTGAGAGCGACAACATTCCGTGCAATATAAACGCATGGATGGGAGTAGAGATATTCAAACACATATAGCAAATGCCCCCCTTATCAACATGCACAACAGAGGTAATATAGAAGCAACTTCAACATAAGCTAAAATCTTAGCTTTTCGATATTGAGCTTAAGTATCAAAAACTTAAAAGCTCCCCCTGTCAAAGAGACATCTTTAGAACCGTATATAAGTCCATACTACAGCCAATGGACCAATAACCATATTACACCAAGTGGACAAAATATGATCCACAACTTATGAAGCCATAGCTTATAGCTTCTTTTCGATAAGCTTATCTTAGCTTCTTTGAGCAAAAGAGCTTATAACATGTTTCTCCCCCTTTGGAATCATCAAAAAGAATGTTAGCACGATAAATACATCATATATTCATATCAAAGTGCGCAACAAAACCGATGTATCGAGCTATTTGAACATTGAAGCTTATAAACCAAATAGGAAGGTAAAAGTTGAATCATACGACTTGAAGAAGCTTATGAAAAATCTTTTGATAAGCAAAAACATGATCTCTATAAATATATGAGACTTTTGAAATCGAGAGAATCATGTAGGTGATGAATTTTTCATTGAGACATTTTATCGAACACTTGGCGGGCGTCAAAAATTGAAAAATATATATATAGCCCTTGCAAATGAAATCAAGCCAAGTTTTTCATCACCAAATGCAATCTTATAAATATCATCCATCAACAATCATCATGCTCAACACAAATATATAAGAATTGCATTAAGAAATATACATATAAGCCAAGTTCTCAAGGGTTCAACCCAATTGAGATAAGGAAGTGGAATTCTTACCATTTAATCGGTGAAGACGAGCAATGATGAATATAATCGAGCTAGAAAATCCCCAAACTATGTAATTCATGTAACAAAACTCATTTGAAGTGAACTGTGTGTGAAATTTGCAAAGGGGACGAAAAATAAATCAAAAAAGCCAAAAATGCTAAGTCCGGAAAAACAGAGCCATTTTAAACCAAAAAATCCCTTAGGGGCGACCGGTCATGGGCAAAGGCGATCGGGTCGATGGCACGGCGACCGGTCGAGTGGTGGGCGACGATCGGCCCTACCGCCCGCAACCCACTGTTTTCGATTCGTTTTGAAATCAAAATTTGATCCAAAATCCGATTTTTCGCCCTAAGTTTTAAAAACGTGCAAAATGCAAACGTAGACCTCATTCAATATACATTATGTCATAATCAAGCTCGAAATGAGGTAAAATACTCGTGATTAACGATTAAAAAGTCGCGAGTTATCCTTGAGACGGAATTAAACACATCTCAAGGTTTTTGTTAAAAACTCAATCCCTTTTTTTTAAAAAAAAATATCCAATCTCAATATGTTTAGTTCGATTATGACGAACTATATTTTGAATACGAAAAACCGTATAATAAATACCGGACTTGTTATCCCGAAAACTAAGAACATTTTAAAACTATGGATATACAAGTCATAAGAAGAAGTGCCTTTCAAATATTTGAAAATTTCTTTTAACAACACTTTAATGAGATTCGTTGGGATAGTTTTTGAAGTCGAGCATATAGACATAAGGCATATGGAATATCGAGTCTATATGAATAATACAAGAAAACATACCTCGAATTTATTTGTCGGCCGGTATGCCTTTCTCAACCTTTGTCAATCTTTAGCCATAGAGGTTGAGATGGTTCTTCTTTCTTCAATGCTTAACTCCTTCAAGAGTTCTTTTGAAATATATCCATCTTCTTGGTCTCGCCTTAGTTCGACCAATGTTGCCTTGGTCATCGAGTTTGTTCCGGAATACCTTTTTTTTGTCTTCTTCATCACTATCATCATAGGGCATCCAATAGATCTAAGGTGTTCATAATAGAACATCCAAATATTTTGAAGTAACTAATATTTGGAGTACTTCATTTCTCATCTACACACTATAACAAACTCATTACCGACATTGCTTATATAAGCAAGAAAAAATAGCTTAAGTGTAAAAACATGCCTCAATCATCAATCACAAAATATCTTGCATAAGAGCATAGTAGAAATAGACACTATTTATATAGACCATGAAGCAAGAAACACATACTATGCATTTAGAAGATCATCAAGAGTCTAATAAATCATGCAAGTTCAAATAAGCTTAAGAAATCTACAAAGGTCTCTTTTGAAATTTGAAAATCCGATAGCATATAGTTGAGACCTCATTTAAAAGAAGTATTTGAACAAGAGTTGACAAAGCAAATATATGCAATCAAATATCGAATAGTACCTTTCAAAAAATCTAAAAATCCTCTTAATGGCACTTGTATGAAATACTATGAAAAACAAGCACATAGGCACATGACAATACATATATCGAGTCTATAAGAGTAAGAATAACACAAGTAAATGTACCTCGATATTTTATGCCTTTCTTGACAAGTAATGACATAAATGGTCATTTGTGAAAATATGTAAATCCTACACAATTCTTAAAACAAATCTAGCACAAGTCATAATGATAAAAGTGTAGGCTTAGAGATATCACAAGTAAGCTCATGCCATAAAAATCCATAAGAGATGATAATACACTTTAGTCTACACAAAAATGCACAAGAGTTTTAAAAACATCAAATAAGGTCTTCTTTTTTAAAAATATTTTAAAAACACAAATATATATTGAAGACCTTAATTAAAAAATAAAAACTTGAAAACTCATTTTGCAATTAAGACACAAATAAAAGCATGCATAATACCAAAATAAAATGCATATTTAAATAGGGAGATACGGGTTACCAATTACGCCATTTCCATGGGTTGTGCCATTCCCATTGTTGATGATGTCTTCCCCTTGAGAGGTCACTTTGTTGATGATGGCTTCTTTGATTACTCCATTTCCAAGATTTTTGTCCTTCCCATTGTTGATAGTCTCTTCTTCTTTGAAAATCATCTTGTTGATGATGTCTTTGCCATTTCCAAGGATTGTGTTCTTCCCATTTTTGATTATATCCTCTTCTTGGAAATTGGCTTTGATGAAAATGTTTTCTCCTTTGATCAAATGAATTGGTAATTTGATGTCTTCTTGGCGGTATGAATTTTCTCCGATTATTATTTCGCCGGGTACCTAATACAACATTATTTTGTGGTACCCTCAAGTGCTTGGGTCCTTTAGGATTAGCTTTGAGACTTTTAGGTCTCCAACGATAATTAGAGCTATTTCTAGTCAGACAAGTATTTACCGTATGACCCTTTTTACCGCAATAAAAGCAAGTAATAATTCTAGAAGTATAATGACCAACATGCTTAGAGACTTGATTCTTTTTCATATGATTGACAACATTAAACTTATGATCAAGTTCTAGTTTCGAATTATCACAACAATCAACAATTTCATCGGTACTTAAGTTGGATTTAGATAAATCCTTTTTCATGCAATTAATATCCTCAACAAGAGTACTATTTTCTTTTTCAAGGTTTCTAACCTTGTCAAGTGTGGTGGTGTGAGCACATGATAGTGATTCATAGGAAGTAAATAAATTATCCTTTTCATTTTTCAAAACATTGAATTCCTTTTTCAAGTTTTTGTATTTAACAAGTAAGTCTTGGAATTCACTTTGAAGATCATCAAAATCATTTTGTAAATCACTATAATCATTTTGAATGATAATATCATAATAAGTAGAAGGTTTAAGGAATACCTCTTTTTCTTCTTTGATGCCCATAAAACAATATTCAACTTCTTCATAGTTGGGAGTTGTAAGAGGCTTGTTCCTTAGATTTGAGCTTGTATCCCTTTGAGAAGTAGATGCTTTTGTTTGACTCCTTTCATTAGCATATACTCCATAGATGGCTTCTAATTTTTGCCATACTTCATGTGCCGATCGAATTCCTACAATATGTTCATATTCCAAATTAGTAAATGAACAATACAAAATATTGAGAGCTTTACCGTTTAAGGAGATGATTTTCTTCTCTTCATCATTGAGCTCTTTGAAGCCTTTGGAGGTGTGTGGTGTGTCTTTCATCGGAATGGATTCTCCATTTATGACGATGTTCCAAATATCGAACCCGCAACCTTATAAATAACATTCCATTCTTTCTTTCCAAAATATAAAATTTTTGGAATCAAATAGTGGTGGCTTGGTGGTGGAGGTGCCGGAAAGTTGAGCTTCGTTCGTAGCCAACGATCGTTTCTCTTCACTCGACGATGTGAAACGAGCTTGCCAAAGAGTTTGGCTCTGATACCACTTGTAAGTCCAAGCGGCTACGATAATCTTGAGGGGGGATGAATAGATTATCTTCATCTTTTCGATTTTACCCTCTTTTTCAAACCGAATGCTCAAAGACAATAATAAAGGTGTGGAATGTAAACAACACACGTCGATTTAAAGAGGTTCAACCCACCTAGGGTCTAATCCTCTACCACCCCAGTATATCCAGGATGGATTTCAAAAAGAAAAAAACATTTTATTAATTACCAAAATTAATACAACACCAACTTACAACAACACCTTGAAGAGCACCACACTCTTCTTCAACACCACCTTTGCGATTACCACAATCTCTCTTGAAGATTACCACAATCTCCAACGGCACCTTGTTAAGATTACCACAATCTTCCACCTTGAATAATACCAAATTCTTCAACACCTCAACAAGAAGATTACCACAATCTTCTCACACCTAACACCTAGATCACCCAAGTGTGTTCTTACCACAAGAACACTCACAAGGATATCTTGTGTTGAATGATTACCCAAATTCAAGATTACAACTCGATAATTGATAATACAATAGAGTGCAAGTGTAATCAAGAAAAGCCTAGACCTCAAGAATGTGAAAGTGAATAGCTAGGCAAATTACAACAAGAAATAAGACAATGTAAGAACAAGTGTATTCTTGAGTGTATCTTGTTGTGTTGTAGTTTTCTCTCATATTATGTTGCTTCAATTTTTCCTCTATTTATAGAAGATGTCTTGTGCATGATAGGCTCCTCTTGGGGACATGAATTCTTTAAAAAATTGCAAGACAATTGAAGAAAAGAGCTGTTAGAAATCCATCACACAAATTAAGGGAAAGTTGTCTGTTTGTCAACGGTCGATTTTTGTTGTCAAACTAGAGGATGCACGGTCACAAGACAATAGAAATTTTGAATCAGATCGGCAAATTAACAAGGGCGACCGGTCGGCCGACGATGCTTCGACGGTCCACCCCACATCGCCCGGTCGACTATGCCCATTTGGAGAATCGGGAGTTCTATTTCAACGCAATACATGCGCAGGCACCGGCCGCACCATGGGCGGCACGGCCGACGACCTACCGGTCGACACCGGGAGCGACCGGTCGACCGCTCAATATATACTTTGTCTCCTTTTCTGTTCTAAAATACATCTTCAGTACGGGTTGCCCTATAGGGCGACCGGTTGGCCTTAAAACAAAAGTGTTGTCCAATATTTTATCGAAAATAAACTCCAAGAAATACTCCAAAAAATAGTAAAAATATTTTAGACCGATCGGGAGTATTAGGACAACATTTTGAAACATAGTTTGAATGTAAAAATCAATGACACAAAATCATTAAATGTGTTGTCCAATTTTGTCGAAAATAAACTTGAGGAAATACTCCGGAAAATTTTAAAATCATTTAAAATCATTTAGAAGTATTTGGACAACCTTTAAAAACATTGTTTTTGTATAAAAACAAAATTATCAAAATCATGATAAAACCATTTATCAAACAGGTAGGACCTCTTTGCTTCTGAATGTAACAAGAGACCAAAATCGGATGATGATCCGAAGAAATCCGAGGAAGGACTATTGCTTCCAGTCGTTCCCATAGGGAGGAGAAATCAATGGTAGCGATAGCCCTGTCCAATCTAGTTTAGATCAGATGTGTCAGAGTACGAGTAGAACACCAAATAAAGAATTTCTTGTCGATTGTGAACCGAGAATAAATCCCCATTATCCATAAAATTGCAAAAATCGACCGCTAAGTCATTGGAAACGCTACTCTTTGCCAAGTCACTCATGGCTTCCCAGATGGCACTAAAATCTCCTAACACCATAAAGTTAGTCAGGCTAAGACCAACCAAATCCTGCCACAACTGACAGCGGGCCAAATAATCACAATGAGCATGCATAAAAACCTACATGAAAGATAACACTAGACACTTCCACCTGCAGAACAATACACAGATCTGACAAATAGACCTGTTGTAGAATACTCACATCATAACGCCGAAAAACCTAAATATCCGATTTACCAGAAGCCCAAAAATTCTAAATGACAAAGTGTAAACACAGAGAATGCTAATATGAATCCAAAACAACACCCAAATCCACTTTGGGTTACGCAATAGCCATGAGGGAAGGATTATGACGCCGACAGAAATCCCTAAGAACATTGCGCGAAGCAGTGTTTTCTATCCTTTGAATATTCCAGAAAAGACAATTCATTGAGATAAGTCTGGGGAATTAATCCGTTGTGAAGGAGCGGAATTGTTATCCTTAGAGATATTATTAACATCATCCCTAGACTACTCTGGAGCCAATGATTCATCCTCCGAATAGTCCCCATTTTTCTTTAACAGCCAAATTGAGTATCTCAGGACCGTCCAACTCCGTAGTAATATTGATTTTATGAAGAGAAGGCAAAGGGCCTTGTTTAATATCCTTTAAAAGTCGTTGTTTAGCAGAATCAAGAAATTTATCACGAATAGCCCGACAAAGGTGTCGAATGGGTTTTTCTAATTGATACTGGATCGGTGATGCAATTTTTGAATATAAGAGAAAAAGGGCAGATCAGTAGATTTCAAAACAAAATAAATGGATATAGGAGTAGAACTATGCGTGGAATCCGGAATATCTTCCTCGTAAGTTTGCAGCGAAAGAAAAGAGTTACCCAAAGTGACTTCTTTGGATGTAGGGACCGTATCATGGGGTATAATCACAGTGGAAGCTGACATCCCCCTGGCTGTCCAGAAGAGGCTGCATTATCCATTGAGTTAACAACAACCTTACCTTTATCATGAGAATGATTAACCAGACAATATTCTTTACGAACTCGAGAACAACCCCTAAGAACAGAAGGTGGGCATTCAGGATCCACTTGGGTTTGGGTCATGGTTGAAGTTAAAATGTGACGACAAGAAGCCCTCGAGTGGCCTATGATACTACACTGTGAACAGAAATCCGGAAGATTTTCATAGTTCAATGAAATAAATGAGCAGTGTCCCACTCGTTCAATCATAACATAATCTTGTAAAGGTTTAGCCAAATCAACCTCCATAAGAACAGAAACAAAATGCCTTAGAATCGACTTGAACAGAATTACCCACCGCCTTGGTTATGCCCATTATAACATTAGGATCCCAGTATTCAAAACTTAACTCAAATATTCTGACCCAGACACTAGCAACCGAAGTATTAACCTAATTAGAATTAAAATCTGGGACCCAAGGGGACAAAAGAATAGACCCAGGATTAAGTTGCCATGAAGAATGCGAAGCCACTCAGGTGCGATCCAATTCCAAAGAGAATTTAATACAAAAATAACCCTTCCCCAAAGGTATTAACTTACAATCTCTTTGAATTAGCCATAATTTCGTAAGATGATTTGAAGGGGAATCAAAGCCCATGGTTTACTACCTTTACCCAGAAGCACCCGACCAATCAAAGCATATGAAAATTCCAAAATTCATTACTTATACCAATTTTCATCAATAGTAACAGAAATATATTCTCCATTCTTCACAGGTTCGGGGATAGAATTAACACATCCATTAACCACATTAGCATAGGATTGAGTAGTAGACGTACCTGGGATAAATATACTTGGAATTGACATGCTAGAGTCCGAAGTACCTGTGATCTGGGCCTTTATATAATTGATATCATGAGGTTAGGCCATAAATTGATTGGTGAAACCGTGATTGGAGACACATCTTGAGCACCTCAAGGGAGAAGGTTGCAATTAGGACCGGGACGGCATTCTAAAGGAGACGAAGGAGCCCACAGGACATCACCCCCGGGAAGGGCCCGGCTTGAGAGGACTAGCTGTCGTCCCCTCAAAGGAACATTGGATGAGACCGCCCCCTCCCCCCCATGAGTAGCAGCTGCCATGGGGGTAGGAGAGGTCACCCCCTTAAGAGGCCGTTGTTGAGTACTTCCGCGATGGAGATTGTGCACAACGCAACCGGAGAAGGTGGCTTCATGTATGTCTCTGGTGGTATCAATCCTAGACATTGAGAAACATCCTTGGGAGGCTGAGTTTTAAATGGAACAAAAGAAGACGGAATTGGGCGGCCATAGACATTGAATGGAGAAGACGAACCAGTCCATGAACGCCATGTATAGAAGCTTCACCATGTGAATCTAGATTTTCAGACAAAACCCTAGAAATTACAGAAGAACCAGAAACCATAGACGAAGAATTTAAACCCAAACTGCACGTCTCCATGTCCACTTGACGATCAAACATGGGGATGGAACCAGCCACGATGGAAACTAATGCACCGAAAAATTTGCGAGGAGCGGAACAAGAATCTTTGCACATAGGCGTGGATCAACATAATTCGATATGAGACCTTGAAGAGCAACTCGCCATCGAGTTGCCAAAAAATATGGCGAGAAAAGGTTCAAGAAAACCAAAGGGTCGTATTGTAGAAAGGTACAATAACATGAAGTTGAGCTCAAAGCCATTTGAGTACTCTTTTTCTGGTGTTAAAAAGGAGCGACTCAATTTCATCAATCTCCTACTTTTGGTATGAATTCTTGATTTCAAGGAGCTTTCTTGATTTGGTATAATTATCATTCATCAAATGCCTCCAATTAGCAATTTACCATGATATTTCAAAAAGTAAGTAAAGTTTGACGTAATAATCTTGTTTTTACATACTATTAATAAAATAAAATCACATTGATGTTACAAAAATCAATTTTGGTGGTAAAAATTTAATTTTGTGTCAAACATTAATTTTGTATTTTCGATTATTGTTCTTTATTTCTTTAGCTTCACCGCAAGTGAACGACTTAGTTAATGTAGATATGGTGAGCAAAGTTGATCCCACCAGAACTAATAAATTAACGTACTAAGTATTGAGATTATAGTAACACTAATTTTATTTAGACGATCGAAATTGTGGTTGATGATTGATAAATTTTTGTATATTGAATATACATACATATTATTTTTTTAAACTATTGATAATTTATAATTCTAATATAATGATATTTGTAATGGTTTAGTAAGAAATAAGGAATAATGCCGATTCTTTTTGTAATGTTTAATATTTTAAATAATCTTTGCTCAAATAACAAGATTTGGTGTCTAAAATATTTTAATAGAATTAATTGAATGTGCTTTCATTTTGTTTCATTTATATTATTGATTATCCATAAAATAATAGAAATTTATTAATGCAATGCTTTTGGACTATAAATTATATTAGATAAATAAGAAATAAATGATGAGGTGTAAAATTATAACTAAATTAGGTTTAAGAAAAAATATTTATTCATATTTAATATAATAATGAGAACTTATTTAAATTAAATAGTTAATATTTTATTTTGTTTTCATTAATTTTTCATATTTAATATTTTGTGCGTTATTGCTTTAGTTTTTTAAAGTTTGAATTACTTAATATACAATTAAAAAAATACTTTTAAAATTTAATAAGAATGTGAATCAAGTAGGGCACAAAATATTAAGATATTATAAAAATTATGTATATTTATTTTTATTAAGGGTTTTGTTCATATATTATATTTTAATTTTATTGAGGGAGTTAAGTGTTACATTTGCATGTTTAGGAGGTAAATGAGACATAGGGCCTGGTGTAATTGTATTTTGCCCAAGTTTTTATTTGATTTTGATAATTTCATAAAAATGAATTTTAAACCAAAACAATGTCTCTAAAAATTGTCCAAATACTTTAATTCATTTTGCTCGTTTTTTACTAAGTTTTGGAAGTACTTCTTAAAGTTTATTTTTGACAAAAATCGGACAACTTCTCTGTGAAGAGGGCGACCAGACGCTATAGTAGGGCGACCCGTACATGTGAGTTTTAAAGATTTGAATTATTTGCTTCTCTTCTGTATTTCTAAGGCAAACAGTCATTATCCATAGCAATCGGTGGCTATAGACAGTGACCGGTCACTCTTTTTGCCATACTGTGTCAATACTTTATTCAACGGTTTAAAATTTCAAATTTTAAACATAGCAACCGGTTGCTATCGTCTTTTGACAGAAAATTATATCCGTTGCAGAAACACTTCTCAGCAAATTAAGGCTTTATGTTTGTTAACCATTTCTTGGAATTGTTTTTATCTTTCTTGTGCAGGAAAAGTTCAAATAGGAAGAGCCTATGTTAAAGATTACATCTTGGTGCTCTTCTATAAATAGATGAAGCATTGGAGGATCAAACACAACACACTATTCTACAGCACAACAAGAAAATCTCAGCAACTCTATTGTTCTTCATTTTCAACATTCTTGTTGTAATAGCCTAAGCACTACACTTTCACATCTTGCTTGATAGACTTTCCTTCTTGATTACACTTGCACTTTTGAGTTGTAATATCTCATTTAAAGTGTCATCTTGATTGTATTTGTAACATCATCCAAAACAAGAAATCCTTGTTAGTGTTCTTTTGGCAAGAACACCTTTGGTTGATTAGAGTTAGTTAATTGAAAAGTTTGATATTTTTCGTGTTTAAAAGTTTGGTGCTCGTTGAGGTGTTGAAGAGTTTGGTGCTCTTCGAGGTGTAGAAGAGTTTGGTGCTCTGCGAGTTACAAGCGTTCGGTGCTCTTCGAGTTAGAAGAGTTTGGTGCTCTTCAAGGTTGTTGTTGTAAGAAGAATTTGGTGCTCTTCAAGGTGAAGTTGTAATAGTTTGATATCGATTAATAATATTTTCTTTTTGAAATCCACTCGGACATACTGGGTGGTAGTGGATGTAGGCCCTAGGTGGGTTGAAGCACTATAAATCCTTTAGTGCAGATTTATTTCTCCGCACCTTCTTATTTGTTGTTATATTATTCGAAAAAGAGGGTATAAATCGAAAAATCGGGAAAATCTATTCACCCCCCTCCAGATTTTCATAGCCACTTGGACTAACCAGTGGTATCAAAGCCAAACTCTTTGGCAAGCTCATTTTATTTTTGCGAGTAAAGAGGAAAAATCTATGATTACGAACGAAATCTATCTTCCAACTTGTGCCTCATCCAACAAGCTGCCACTATTTGACGCCAACAACTATACTTTTTGGAAAGATTGAATGGAATGATTTCTCCAAGATTGCGGGTTTGATATTTGGAATGCGGTCATTGAAGGAGTAGCTCCACCAACCAAGAAATTGGAGGATGGAACTATGGCTCCCAAAATTTCAAAGAGTTCGATGATGAAGACAAGAAGTAGTTTTCTCTAAATAGTAAGACATTGAATATTTTGCATTGTTCACTTACCGCTACTGAGTATAATCGCATTAGAGGAATAAGGTCTGCACATGAAGTAAGGAAAGAATTAGAAACCATATATGAAGGAACTAAGAAGGTTAAACAAGCTCGAAAAACTATGCTTGTTAAAGACTTCAAAAATTTCATCAGGTTCGAAGGAAAATGAATTTCAAAGATGGTAGAATAGCTCGACAACATCATCAACCCTCTATTGGTGCTCAGAAAAGTCATCTCTGAAGAAAACAAGGTAACCAAAGTATTGAATGCTCTTCCCAGTTCTTGGTCCGAAAAGGTGGCAGCTATTACAGAAGCTTTGTAAATTTTGATGAGCTTATCGGCAATTTTCTCATCTATGATTTCCATATCAATGAAAAGAGTAATTCAAGAGCATCTACTTCTCAATCAGATATGGAATCAACTGCAAAAGGTCTCACCTCAAAACCAAAAAATTATTATTCAAGTTAGGGGTGGGCATTCGGATACGGGTATCGGGTACCTGACCCGACCCGATCGGATAATACCCGATCGGGTCGAGTATTTTTCATAAAATATCGGGTTTAGGGTACCCGATACCCGAAATAATAAAATGCGGGTTGGGTAGCGGGTATTAAAAAAATACCCGACTACCCGTTCGGGTACCCGCTTAATTTAAGCCCTAGATTAGTCATTAGTCATTCAGTCTTCCACAATCTCATTCTCACGCCTCAACATCATCACACCCTCAATAGCAGCACACCCTCACGCACAACACACTTCACGCAGCACACCCTCAGCCTCAAGGTTGTATAACTGCTTAATATTCATTTTACAATTAGCTTGTAATTTTAGGTTTGTTGTTTTACAATTAGCTTAATATTACTTTTGTGCTTTTTCTTGTATAAATGGACAAACAGGCAACAACTTACAATGCAAAGGCGGAAGTACTGCATAAATGGACAAACGGCTTACAATTCTCCATTAAATGCTGGAAAATGTAATTTTTGGAAAAAAAAAAAAGGAAAAAACCCGAAATTATGTAATGTCGGGAACCCGACTTTTTCGGGTACCCAAAATGTCTGGTACCCATTTTTTTCGGGTAGGGGTCGGGTATCCCAAACTGCTACCCGAACTTTTTGGGTACTCGACCTGAATACCTGAATACCCGATTACCCGGCCGATGCCCACCCCTAATTCAAGTGATGATGAATATGTAGATGAACTTGTTAGAATATTTACAAAATTTGTAAATAAAAACAAGGAAAGAAAAGCAAAAAACAAGTCTTGCCTTAAGTACGGAAAACCCAGACACTATGTTGTCGATTGTCCAAAAGAGGAGGAAGAACAAAGGAACAAGAAATAATTTCATAGAAAATCAAAAGCTTTGAATGCCAAAGCCGAAGCAAAAACATGGGATGAGCTTCTTGTAACATTCGATGATGAAGAAACCGAGCAATGTCTAATGCGCATTGATGAAAACAATGAGATACACTCTAATTCTTCTATCTCCTGCATTAATGAATTACAAGATGATTATGATGAACTTCTTAATGAATTCCAATGTATGCTAGTTAAATACAAAATATAAAAAAGGAATTCAACACTATGAAAAATGAAAATGATAGTTTACTTGTTTCTTATGAGTCTCTTACTAGTGCTCATAATGTTACACTTGATAAGGTTAGAAACCTTGAAAAAGAAAATAGAACACTTATTAAGGATATTGATTGCATGAAAAAGGATATGATGAAGTTTAACTTGAACACCGATAAATCACCAAAATTCTTAATGTACAATATAGTGATCATTTGAAACTAGGACTTTTCATAAGCCAAATGTTATCAATAATATGAAAAAGAACCAAGTACCTACTTTTACTTATGCCAATCATCATGTTTCTAAAACTATTTCATGTTTTTATTATGGTAATATGGACACACGACCAATACTTGTAGGGCTAAAAATAACTCAAATTATTATTGGAGACCAAAAAGTCTCAATGCTAATCCCAATGGACCCAAACACTTGAGGGTACTACAAAATAATTGTATTTTAGGTACTCGATGCGACAATGGTCAAAGAAAATCTAAAATGACCAATAGACAACAAATGATCACGCCATATGATAAAAAAGAAAAGAAAATACTTTCAACAAAATCATATTTCAAGAAGAAGGTATAATTATGATCAACTATGGAAAAGATACAACCCTTGGTAATAACGACGTTGGTAACTCTTCTCTCCCTCTAAAATTTTACATTATTAGAGTTAGCCATATTTTATTTTTTGAGCCATTATTAATATGCAAATGTTGATTTTATTTTCAAAATTAATGTAATGTTTATCAAATTCACATTTCTAAATGTTTTTCAAGAAATGAGGTCCCAATTATATAATTCTCGGATTTCTAAATTTCAAAGGAGATCTTATATAGCTTGTACAGAATCACATTAGACTTTACATGATACATCAAACTTATTTTGGTTTTTCAAACCGTAGTATATGCCACTTGTCTCATTTTCCGAATGAAAATTGATTTCCTAATCAAATCAACATAGCCGATATTATCCGGTACTACTAAATTCTTGTGCAAGAAATTTTCTAGCATGAGATATTTTGGTATTAAAGGTCAAATGGCCATAGATAAATCAACAGATACCAACATCAAATTCGACAAGTTGTCAAAAACAAAATCGAGGTATGTTCATCAACTTATCCTACTACTCACAGACTTGATATTCTTCATGTCGTAGGCTTATGTGCTTGATTTCAAGACAATCCCAAAGAATCTCGTCTAAGTGTCGTAAAAAGAAATTTTTTGATATTTGAAAGGCACTATTTCTTATGGCTTGTTTTATCCAAAGAATGAAAATTTCTCTTTAAAATGATATAGTGACTCGGATTATGCCGGTAACATTAATGATCGTAAAAGTACATCTGACTCATGTCAAATTTTAGGCGATTGCCAAGTTTCATAGTTTTCAAAGAAACAATATTTTGTATCTTTATCAACGGTTGAAGCCAAATACATTTCCGAGGCTTTTTGTTGTACACAATTACTTTGGATGAAACAAAGCTTAGCGGATTCCAAATTCTTTTTTGAAAAAGTTCATATCTTTTGTGACAATACTTCTGCTATCGATATTTCTCAAAATTCGGTTCATCATAATCAAACCAAACATATTGAGGTTCGACATCACTTTTTAAGGGATTGTATTTTTAAACGAAAAATTGAGATATGCTTTGTTCCATCTCAAGATCAACTCGCAGATATTTTTACAAACTATTAACCGCCGAGTCTTTTAACTCAATTCAAGCTCGTTTAGGAATAATGCATAAATAAGGTCTACATTTGCATTTTGAGCATTTTATTAGAAAAAGTTTTGGAGTGAAATTCTATTTAAAAAAATTGGATATAATTTTCATTGAAAATAGGGACAAGTTTCCCTATACAGTGACCGATCATTTGTCTTCAAACACCGGTCGCCCCCTACAACGACCGGGTCGCTATACTTGCTAAAAATTATTTTAAAATCGCTTGTCCTTCTTCATTTATACTTCCCCACTTTACATACCTTTGCATAGAACAATCCACACACATATCACTCCATATGATCATTATTTTTACATGTGCTACTACCTACTACATTATGGGCTTCCAAATGCATCACCCCTCTATCTCATTCTTCTTCCACAATCATTGGTAAGTGTGGCTTCACTTTTCTCTTCTCCCATGGGTTAAACCCTTGGATAGTTTTTGGAACTTTTAGTATTTCTAAAATGTTGAATTTATTTGATGGGCATTGTTTATGTTATTGAATTGTTGCAATAATATTAGGATTGATATTGAAATTTTTGGCGTAATTTGATATATGGATTGCATCGACATCCTTGCTCTCATCTATGCATACCATGTGTTTGCTAAAATGCCTCAACGACATTTCACTCTTTTGCATGCCCTCCTTGGTTAAATTGATTGGAGTTCACGTGTTGATCATCATTATATAACATAGTCCCTTTTCATGGTCTTAACATGTTATTGTGATACTTTAAACTCATAGTATGTTGTTTTCATTTTCCTCTCACGATATTGAACATTTTTTATTATGCGCAACTTTGATATCAATGTTTTTTCTTATCCCAATGGTCTTTTTTATGATTCCAAAGGGGGAGAAAAATAAAATGAGCTCATAAGTTAAATGGTAAGATCAATTGAGCAAGAAAAAGCTCATAGAAAAAGCTCATCGATAAAAAACTTATTTGAATAAGCTAAAGCTTTTATGTTGCGGAATAGTGCTTATTACTCTTGTACATGTTGTTGAGCTTTGTGACTAATGATGCTCTTTGATAGGAAGATCTTTTTTAAGCTCTTTAGCTTTTAAATTTTTTTGAAATAGCTAAGCTTCTAGCTTATAAGTTATTAGCTTCTATGCATATTCATTGCTTAGCATGTTGATAGAGGGGATCTTTTAAAATTATTTTGAAAACTTTTGCTCCTTATATTAATGATTTTTGTCTTAAGAAGTGTTGCTTAAAATGGATAGATTATTTTGATCGAAAAATCTTGTTTTTTTTAAATTCGCTCTCTAAGAATTGTTTTGGGTTGAAATCATTAAAAAGGGCGAGTTTCTTTTTTTATTTGATTTTGATGATTTCATATAAATGAATTTTAAACCAAAACAATGTCTCTAAAAGTTGTCCAAATACTTGAATTCATTTTGCTCGTTTTTTACTAAGTTTTTGAAGTACTTCTTGAACTTTATTTTTGACAAAATCGGACAAGTTCTCTGTAAAGAGGGCGACTGGTCGCTATAGTAGGGCGACCCGTGCCCGTGAGTTTTAAAGAATCTAGAATAACAGAGACATTGTGATAGGGAGGCGGCCATTCGCCCTAGAGGGCAACCTGGGCCTAAAGAGTTAAATTATTTGCTTCTCTTCTCTGTTTCTAAGACAAACGGTCACTATCTGATCGTGAAAATCTTACCGCAAGCGTACGGTGTCAAGTTTTAGTATAGTTTTGAAAGTAGGATTATTGTCTCCACAGGGATTGTTATCGAATTTTATACTAAGTACTATAATTAAAATAACTTAATTCTATCTATAAATCGAAAAAAGATGGATGTTTATTTAACTAAAATTAAACTAACAATTGGTTCAGACAAATAATCAAACACTTAAGATATGAATTCTAGAGGGTTGATTTCACCTAGTTATCCCTTATGTTCTCAATCCAGTTCATTAATCACAAGTTATTAATCTATAAGCCAATATTCCTACCGTTTATCACTCCCTCTCTCGAGTGCCAAGTGATTCTAGGTTCCAATTTTGATTTCGATATCTCTATGAAAATCATAAATTAACCCCTAATACGCTCAATGAATATTCTATCACAGGCTTCAAAAGATTCATAAACCTCTCGGTTCTATGAAACCCTAGGTTGTGCTATTCTATGGCCATGCGTTCAATTACCTCTCTCGAGTGTCAAATCAAACACGCCAAAAAATCTAAACTATTGATCAGATAATTCAGATGAAATCAAATCAAATAGCACAAATAGATTAATTAACATGCAAATTTTATACACTGGAAATCAAAACATAGGTTCAAACGTAAGTTACATCAATCCCCTAGAAAAATGGGTTTAGCTCATATTGGATATACAAAAACTCAGAAAGAAGTAATTATACATCTCAAGAATTGACAAAGAAAAGCAAAGAAAGAATTGAGAAGAGAAGAGAAGTGCCTTCAATAGCCGTCCCAAACCCTAGCTCTGTGTCTCTTGCCTTGCGTTGTGCTCCAAAAAATGTCTGACCCCTTCTACGTACGTGAGCTCTTGTATTTATAGGCTTGAAACCCTCAAAAATACGTCCAAAAAGCCACGAAAATAAAGCCCAGTTTTTAGCCCCCGGACCGCGCGTTGCAGCCCTCTGTCGACCTTGCTTGCGGGCAGTACGCTAAACAACTTCCTCATGCTGATGGCTGTTTGCAACACGCTGTGTGAAGATCATCTCATTTGCACACTTGCACTGCTGCGCGTCAATCTCTGCCACTGTACTAATTTCAGCCCCCGCGCTGCGGCACGGGGGTTTTGGCGCTGCAGCGCTTGTCCTTACTCGATATTTTTCCTCTTTTCTTCATTCTAACTTGCGATTTTTCCCTTCCAACACGTTTTTCATTGTTTTTAACCAATTTTGGCTACCAAGACCTATCCCGACTATCAAACGACAACAAATGACATGAACTCGACTCAAACGACACTAAATCACCCAAAGACGATGCAAAATCCTAGTCTAGAATATTCAATACACTAGTATAAAACCAACTTAACAAATACCCCCAAACTTAGACGTTTTCTTGTCCTCAAGCAATTACAGACTCTATAAAATCAACAAACATGAAGGAAACAAAAATAATGCCAACTAACTCAACAGACTAACTGTAAAACTTCACAACCAAACTCATTCGTCAAATTTTGTTTCACTATCAATGAAGCACGTGTTTTCACAATGTGATCATGGAGGTGGAATGTTCATGCCAACTTTGTTTTCATTATCCAGATAGATTCACGCAATCAAGTGTTTTCAAGATGATCCACTTTCTGAATATAAAAATGAGATGCTTACCGGACTCCATAGGCTTGTCTTTCACACTAATCTTCACTAAGGATCAATAGGACTTTCAAAGCTTGTAATGTGGGCTTAGGGTAAGTAGGAAAATATAGGATTAAGTGACTCAAATCACCCAAACACACAATTATCACTTCTTCAACTCACCATTTAATAACTACCCTTCACTTTTTGACATCACCAATGTTCTCACTTTGCGTACCCCAATCCCGCTGATTTTTTTTTCGGAACCCCCAAACTCATTCTTTTGTATGCTTTACATATGGGGTTTCATCTTTTCTTTTCTCACGCAACTTCATGCAATTAAACACATACCCTTCTCATCATACCCTCCTCAACCTTCAATATTTTTCTATACTTCGTGTGTATGAGTGATGGGTAATTAGGATTTTGACATTTAGGCTGTGGGTATTAGATTGGTTGCCAAAGAAACGGGTTTATAAGGCTCAGAAGGGGACACTAGGGAGAATATAATATAAAGGTAGGCATTATTTGCTCTGGCTTGTTCAAAGATGGCCTACATCACTTCCTTAATGCTACTTCACCTAGGATTTCGCCTCGACTAGTGATCAAACAAGTTCTAGAATTCGGTGGGATCATACAAGAAACACTCAATCACATAAATCATCCCCAGATAAATCAACAAAGTTAAGCACATAAATGGAATTAATTGAAAGAAGATTAGATCATAGTTTTACAGACGACCCGACTCGACTCTGGACTCCTTTTTCATTTTTTTTTAACTCAAGACTCGACTCGATAAATAAAAAAAATAGAACAGACAACTATACCCCCCAAACATAAAATGACATGGTCCCCATGGAGAGGTGAGAAAGGTACTTTCCTGATAGCCGTGGACTAAGACTCCTCATCCGAGTCATGTGGCGGAGAATGTAGGTGACGGCTCCGAGGAGCGGTGGTGAAGGGGAAGCTGTGGGTATAACTGCCCGACCAATGCGCAAGGACCGGTCGCACTCATTCTCATATTCTTGTGTTGAACTCATTGTGGCTGCTCTCATCCTAAAAAGCCACGGCTAGCGACGATGTGCTCGCCACAATTCCTACAATCGTAGGTAGTACTCATGCATCGGGTCGGCCTGAAGTGCAGAAGGGTGGGACCGCTCGGCGGCCGAAGTGGAAGTACCCATGGCATGAGAGGAATGGGATGCAACAACAGCTTGAGGCGCGCGATCAGGGTCTATAATGTATCCCTCGCCCAGGATCGGGACACCATTAGTAATGTCCTCATGGGATGCAATGGGAGGTTTGAGTCCATTGGCGCCTTAGGGCGCTCAATGGCTCATCCGCCCCAACACAATACCCTCGGCCAAACTCAAGCCACAAAATCAAAGCGGCATGCACATACCTCCATGCTCATGGTGTCGAACAACTTTGATGAATAAGCGGCGATAATCATGGCGGCGTCAAACTGGATGCCGTGTATGATAGCATATAACAATCGGGCGCGAGGTAGCGAGACATGACTGAGATGACTGGTCGACATCAAGTTATGGCATAGAAAGTAGTACCATGCACGGCCATAACGACTCAGTGTCATGTGAGAAAAAACCAATGCACCCCCACCTTCTCGGGGTGCCACTCGATCGGGCGACAGAGGGCCTGGACAATCATATCTAGATCCAACTCTCCGGCAAGAAAATGCGTATGCGGCCGTGATCAACCTCGGAGTAGTACTCTCGGTGCCTCGGGGGGTGCGAGGATCCGATTGTACGTAGATATACATTCGTCGGGTCCTCACCAAGGTCATTAGCATTGGCATAATATTCCTTGACAAGTATCAGTACAAATGGTGGGGGTGGAGCACACAACTTTTTCCAATGGAGCTCTCGGATCATGCGCTGTAGATGACCATCCTGTGGTCCCGGTCGAAACCCCCGCTCAGCATTGATGTGCCGAGTCATTAGTCTGCTAATAACTTTCTCTTGTGCGGTTTTGCTAACAAATCTGTCTGTGTCGTAGTCCACCGAGGTGGATGCCTTTTGTTTGCCCTTTCCCTTCCTAATCCTTCCTATGACGATCACCTAGAAAAATAAACACCCAAACAAAACTCGTGGAAACATGAAACTCGGTGAGGGTGAATAATCAACAAGCAAGGTGGTTAGAAAAATGCACCCAAGCGGATGAATTAGCTACATGTCGAGACTACAAGTTAAATCATGCAAGATGGCACTTCAACAATGTGAAAATCTCAATGGGACATTTTAACAAACACCTTGTGTGCGTGAAATTGGGAGAAGATTATGAATGCGGTTTTAGAACAATTCAATACCAAAAATTCACACCCAAACCTAGTCCAAACATGCTCAAGCACAACACAATCACAACATAATACAATATTCAACATATATAGCTCAACCCACCACAATGCCTTAGCACAAATAAAAGAATTGGGGATAACCATGGGGTGGGGTTTTGGAAGCAAGAAACTTACCAATTGATGAGTGGTGAGGATGAGGGTGATGTGTGGGGTGCTAGAGTGCTACCTTGTGGAGAGGAGAGGTGATATTTGTAAGTTATGGTGAAAAATATGCTAGACCCGTCGAGTTGGAGGAGAGGAGAGTGTGTGAGTTTGTGTTTAAGAATGAGGGCAGGGGCGCTTTTTTAAAAACAATTCGGTGATGCGCTGCATCGCGCCTCCTCCACCTGATGATGTGCCCAGCGATATGAGGCCTATACGATTTTTTGTGGGGTGTGACTGCGGCCCCTTGCCAATATTTGGAACATATTTTTTTATCAAACCTGCTGCACGTTTCAGCTGGTTGTTCGGGCCCGCACATATAAAAAGCATGTCTTGCACGCACATATAAAAAGGGTCGGGGTGTGATGCAACTTGCTACTCCTACAATGCAAAAAAAAATCAACTATGATGAAATTAAAACGAAAAAACTACTAAACTGAATTAATACTACGAAAGCAATAAAAAGGGGCTTGGGTTGCCTCCCTAGAAGCGCTAAGTTTATTGTCTTCAGCCAGACTTTGTCAGATACTCACGAATTTTCATCTCCGAGCGGGAGATTGAGGATTTTTTGGGCTTCATCACCAAAATAGTGTTTTAACCTCTACCCATTAACCTGAAATGTGCTACCATCCTTACATCACAACTCAATAGCACCAAACGGCAAAACACGCTCGATGACAAACGGTCCAGACCATCTCGATTTTAGATTTCCATGGCATAATTTCAACCGAGAATTAAATAATAATACCTGCTGGCCCAGGAGAAACTCTCGCCTCAAGATCATTTTATCATGCCATTTTTTTGTCTTTTCTTCGTAGATTTTAGCATTCTCATAGGCCTCATTCTGGAATTCCTCCATCTTATCAAGTTGCAATAGCCTATTCTCACCCGCGGCCTTCGAGTCAAAATTCAGTTTCTTCACGGCCCAATAAGCACGATGCTCTAGCTCGGCCGGCAAGTGACATGCCTTCCCAAACAGCAAGCGATATGGGGACATACCAATAGGCGTTTGAAAGGACGTTCGATATGCCCAAAGCACATCATCCAGTTTCTGAGCCCAGTCCTTGCGATTTCATCTCACAGTCTTCTCAAGGATCTGCTTCACCTCGCGATTTGAAATTTTAGCATGTCCATTCGATTGCGGGTGGTAACCTAAAGCAACCTTGTGCCTTACACCATACATAAAGAGAATGTTATTAAACAATTTATTGCAAAAATGAGTACCTACATCACTAACAATAGCCCTAGGAGTGCCGAAACGAGTGGATGTATGCTTGTGTAAAAATTTCAACACTACCTTGGCATCATTTGTAGGCGTAGCAATTGCCTCCACCCATTTAGAGACATAATCCACCGCAAGAAGGATATAGGCATGTCCAAATGAAGGGGTAAATAGACCCATGAAGTCAATCCCCCAAACATCAAACAATTCTACTTCCATCATATTGGTGAGAGGCAATTCATGGCGTCGGGAAATGTTCCTAACTCGCTGGCACCTGTCACAATTTTGCACAAAAGTATAGCAATCTTTGAATAGAGAAGGCCAATAAAATCCGGATTGCAATACCTTAGCGGCCGTGCGGGTTGGCCCAAAATGACCACCATGGGGGCATAATGGCAATCTTTGTAGAATCTCCTCCACCTCCGCTGAGGTACACAACGGCAAATAATCGAATCCCCGCACACCTCTTGAACAAAAGCGGATCATCCCATAAATATGATTTAACATCATACATAAATTTCTTCTTCTGATGTGAAGTCAAGTCCGGAGGCAAGACTCCACCAGCCAGATAGTTCACAAAATCAGCATACCATGGGAGATGAGTTTCTACTACCAAAATACATGCATCCGGGAAAGACTCCGGAATTGGAGCTTCAATTAGCTCGTCAGGCTATTCTAACCTAGATAAATGTTCGGCTACTACATTCTCGCTACCTTTCTTATCCCGGATATCAATATCAAATTCTTGAAGAAGGAGAATCCATCTAATCAGTCGTGGTCTCGCTAAGAATGTTTTATGAAAAGAAAGACAATGTTTTAAGTATGAATATGAAAGTTTTTAAGTAAAAGAAACGTAAGGTTTTACAAAGTTTTAAATGTTAAGTTATCGCATTAGGCATGCATTCATGCATGATGTTACCTGTTGAGCTTCTTTAAGCTCATTCCACGTATGTTTTTTTCCATATGAGAACAATGAGGAAGAAGGAGATGACGATCGTGATGACTAGAAACCCACGTCTTTCATGATTTCATGTCCTTTAGTTTATCTTATTTTTAAAGTTTGACTTTCTAGCTTATTAATAATTCAATGTCATTTTATTTTCAATCTGAATGTTTCGAATTGGTAGTTATTAGTAGTTATTTCCGCTACAAACCTTTCGAACGAAGTAAAGTTTTTACTATTCGTATTTTTAGACATTCAAGAAAGTATTTCTATTTATTTATTGCGCATAAAAATTCAAGTAAGCTAGAAAGAGCATTACATTTAGTGGGACAAGAGCCGAGACTTTTTAAAATTGGTTCTGTAGCTTCAAAAGGTTTAATTTATAATAAGTCTTAAGCCGAGTCATGGGTTCTGAGTCGCGCTTCGAGCATCTCCCTCCGCAATATAGTAAGCTTCTCATTCAATATGATTATGCCCATATAATTTTGTGTTTATATCTTTCGCATTAGACTGCAAATGTCAATATGCTTGAGATAGTATTGATTATGTGTTTTGTTATTAATTTAATTATAGGTTTAATTGTGCATTTAATACTTTTGCTCCATCGAATATGAGAGTTGTTTTCACGCTTTAGCATATTACACTTCTTATATTTGACAAGTTTCGAGGATGAAAACTTTTATAAGGTAGGGAGAATGTAAGACCCAAATTTTATGCCTTAATTAGTATTTTAATAATTATGTTATTGGTTTATTTTATGGAATAATAATGGAGAATTATAAATTTATTAATGATTTTACTAAATAGTTAATTTGTTAAATTACGGATAACAAAGAGTCTGGTACTTACACCGGGATTTATTTAAGTTGGGCCTTATAATAAATAATTGGACCTTTAATTAGTTTAGAGTATTGGGAGTATGTTAAAACACAAATATAGAACACGTAAAACACACGGAGAGAATCCATAATACACGACAAAAAAAGAAGAATAAATGCATAGAGATAGAAAAATCGGACATAAAGAGAACAAGAGAGAAAGAGAAGAAGAAAGAGATGTTATTTCCCCATCGCGAATCTTCTAAAACTACGTTTGATTCCAAAGAGCATGAAATGAATTTTACTATCCATAAGTTAAACATGCAAGTTAGCTTTTTAGTTTTCACGTAGATTTAGGTTTTGATTATTGTTATGTATGTGATTTAGCTTTGGATTATTGTTATGTATGTGATTTTGACTATACTAATTTCAAGGCTTGTCCCCTTATCATGTTTGTTTATGTTATGTATGTGATTTTCATTATGTTGATCTCAAGGCTTGTCGTCTTATCATTTTGACTATAAGGCTTGTACCCTTAAATGTTATAAAGATTATGTATTGGGTTTGCCGCCAACAATGTATGATTGTTTGAATGTATGCATTTCCTATTTAGTTGAATGTATGTATTTTCCTAACTAACTAAATGCAGGGTTTTCTCCTAAATAGTTTTGAATCATTTAATGTATGCTTTCCCTTAAATTAGTTGAATGAATGACTTCCCAAAACTAGTTGAACGAAGGCTTCCCTTACCTAATTGAATGTGGTTATTTCGATAAGTAACTGAATGTAGGGTTAGTCATTTCCATAAGTAACTGAATGGAGGGTTAGTTATTTCCATAAATAATTGAATGTAGGTTTTTTCTAGCTAATTGAACGTAGGGTCTTTCCTAATTGTTGACCGTAGGTCTTTGCCTAAGTAAATTGACTTATGTTCTTCCCCTAATTAATTGAATGTAATAGTTAATTAAATACAATGTGTTTTCCCAAATATGTTGGAACCTTAATTTTACTAATTAAATGAATGTAGGGTATTCTCTTAACTAACTGAACGTATGACTTTCCTCCAAAGAGGTTGAATAATTAAATGTAGGGTTTTTCCTTAACTAATTGAATGTATGGATTTTTCCTAGTTAGGTTTGAATAATTGAATATAGGGTTTTTTCCTAACTAATAGAATGTAGGGTTTTCTCTTAACTAATTGAACGTAGAGTTTTCCGTAAATAGGTTTGAATAACTGAATATAGGGTTTTCCCTAACTAACTGAACGCAGGGTTTTTCCTAATTAATTGAATACAGGGTTTTCTCTAATTACTTGAATTATGATTTTATTCTAATGTTATGTGCTTACTTTTACTCGCGTATTCACTAAAGTTGCATTATTGAGGCTCATGCATCATATCAATTTATGTTCATAATAACATTTCATGAGCATGAGAAGTCAAGTTTTGAGATTTAGTATTAATAACGTTTTTCAAAAAGAAATGGGTGCACATTATTCTATGATGCTGGAGTGAGTGGAAAATAGGCGCAGAGACCGCGTTCCCATAATGTGTCGCTTGCAGCTAATGTTAATGTTCAAGAAAATGGGCCTTCAGGCAAAATATTAATCGGGTTCCAAATAACAAACCCACCGTCACCCAGATTAGAACAATGTGTCACCAAGTGAGTTTGTGTCTTAAGAACATTTTACGAAAAAAAGGACAATGTTTTAAGTATGAATGTGAAAGGTTTTTTTAGTAAAGGAAACGTAAAATTTTATAAAGTTATAAATGTAAGATATTGCATTAGGCATGGATTTATGCATGAGATTACTTCGTTGAGCTCCTTTAGCTTATTCAATGAATGTTGAATATTTGCAGATGAGAACCCAGAGGAGGAAGAAGACGGTGCAGCGCAGTGACTCGGAAACCCATATCTTTCATGATTTGATGTTCTTTAGTCTATCTTATTTTCAAAGTTTGACTTTCTAGTTTATTAATCATTCAATGTTAATTTTATTTCAGTTTGAATGTTTCAAATTGTTAGTTATTAGTAGATATTTCCGCTGCGAACCTTTCAAACGAAGTAAAGTCTTTATTATTCCATATTTTTAGACATTCATTAAAGTATTTCTATTTATTTATTATTTTTCGCATCAAAATTTAAGTAAGCTAGAAAAGGCGTTACAAAATCAATCAAAATCAAAGTTGTTATTTATCTTCCTTATAAAATGATAACACAAGTTATTTATTCTCTCTCTCGAGACAAAATAAACATGTAGACTGGATTATCTATGCTAGCATCTCTACTCAACATAAAATAACCAACTCCCAATAGCATAAAAGATCAATAAGATCCTCCAAAATAATCACAGACTTCTCAATCATTTAATATATTCATGTCAAGTACTCAAGATCTAGTATTAAAACTCGTCTCTCGATTTATAAATCAACACATCAAACATGCTAAACTATTGGCCAAATGATAAAACAAACAATAAATCAAAGTACTCTAATAGAATTCAAAATATAACTTCAATTGAAACTAATCATTCAGCAAGAAGTAAATTAACATTCTCCTAAGCCCCGAAATCACGAGATGTTTAGCCTAATATTGGGAAAGGAGAATTCATAGACAAATTATTCAAATCTATATCAAACCAGATTAAAATAAAATATAATGGAGAAATCAGGGACATCAATGAATCTCTCGATCAATCTTCAATCCTCAAGCGTGGATCTTAACTTTTCCTCTCGGTTCCTCTTGAAGACATTTTGCTCTTTTTTCTCCTTTTCGGGGTAAAAACTTGTTCTCCCCTGCTTTTCTTTCCACCTCCTATAGATTTAAACCCTAAAAGGATAAAATTTGATTGGATAGGATATATTATGTCAAATCTGCACGGACGTATGGTCTGTGCACACATGCACGGGCTGACCGTGCGTTGACCTACTATGTATATCAAGTCTCTCTGTCTCACGTAGGGTCGTGGTGCATACGCATGGGCTGCCCGTGCATGGTCATTTTCTCCTACAATTCATTTGATTTTTCTCGTATCAATCAACTTCTTACTTTGTGTACTCATTGTTCAACATAAATTCCCACAAAAAGGATTCTACTATCTCCGCAATGCTCCAAATTACCACAAAATGCTATAAAAATATCATTTTTCTACAAAATGATTAAATCGTAATATTTTTCCAAACATCAAGAACACAACCGTTATTACTAATCTAAGCATGTATATCACTAAATTTTAGCCAAAACAATATCCAAAATACATGCAAAAACCATAGTTAACATTATATGCACACATGTATGACATATAGATAATTGGTAATAAATTGTCCACTTCTATTTAAAAATAAAAATATCCATGTTTGAAAAAACACGTGTTTTTAGCCATTTTGACTAAAAACTAACGGTCATACCCTTCACGTATTCTTTAGTGAGGAATTTGGCCATTTTTCAAAAGTCAATGCGATACATAACTCGGCATCGAAGTCATGTATCTCGATATCAAGACACATAACTCGGTACAAGTTATGTATCGTTCTTAAATGAAAAAAGCGCAAAATGGATATTTGAACTAAAAAATGGCTAAAAAAATTTTTGTTATGGAGAAAATGCCAAAAATCGATTGAATCTATAGATAAACCTATATTAATTGATAGTATTAAATAAACTTATTTATTTGGGAGCATTAGGCCGTGCAAGGGCCCTGAACAAGCGGCTCAATGGCATAAAGGCTCCACGGATCCGGGATATGTGTCGGATATCATATTTATCTGATACTCTATGGATACATATCTATTGTATACAATTGAAAAAAAAATCGATCTAGACATCCCAATTGAAAAGAAACAAAACCATATTCATACGAATTCTTATAAATTCACATATGGAAAGAGATAGAATTTAATCTATTATTCATATTTTCAACATGTTTTCTATGGGTATATGTGATTTATCACATTTCAAATTTGAGTATTCATGAAATTTTAATTTTTTTGCTTGAAACATTAGTTTTTAATTGTACTTAGCTCGTCTATATTTTCAATAATATAAAAAGATATAATTTAATATGTATATATATATATATATCATATCTGTATCCTTAAAATTTCAAAATATAGTATATTCTCATACACGTGTCGTATTATACCCGTGTCTCATTTCAATGCAGCTTCACAGTATGAAGGAATTCCAAAAAGCAAAAAGAAAAATTGAAGGAAAAAAAAAAGTGGACAGACAAAGTTACCTACCCCAAAGCTGTTGGAACTTTTTTGTAGATTATTTAAAACTAGAGATGCGGAAATTGTTTCTTTTTCATAATTGGAAAACATTTTTGAGATTTTGGGGAAGATTTTTTCATGTTATTTAATTTTCAAAAAAATTGTGAAACAATAGTTTTTGTAGTTCTTACACCGAAGAAAGACTACACAGTGTAGCTACCATTCATATGTCATGCTTATCATCTACAAGTGTCCCATTTTCTAAAAAATGAGATATATAAATGATAGATGATACACCAAGTGTAGTGCTTCAGGTGTAGCATCTACAAAACCGAAATGGTACTACATGGGTCAACTAATGGTTCGAGTAAAATGTTAGACCAAATCAAACTTAGAGGTACTTTTTGTAATTTTCAAACTAGTTGGTTTTTTTAGGGAAAAATACAATTAATGGTCTTTTTTGAAATTTTGGTCACATAAGTTATGGATTTGTGCAATTCCGGTCCTATAAGTTTTAAGTTGGTGCAAATTTGATCCTGATGGCTATTTCAATATTTTACTATTCCCAAAATGCCCTTGTTATGAAATATTCAATATATCTAAGACAAGCCTATGTTTTATTTATTTAAAAGTTGATTATATCATTTATATTATAGATTGCTTAATGACAGAAGAATTTAAAATTATGAATCCGAATTAAAATATGATATACAATTTCTATATGAATTGCTTCCTAATTATGGACATAAAAAAACACACACAAATTTACAAAAAATGGTTATTTTGGCTAATATGGCCGAAATTACCATAACTAAAAAGGTATTAGAGTAAAATTGCCAAATCCTAAAAATTACAGAATTAAAATAATTATTTTTGTTTAGGGACAAAATTGTTACATGACTAAAATTTCAATTTCAAAAGTTATGGGACTAATATTGCAAATTTTGTCCATAATTACCCCAAATCTCAGGGTACTTTTTGTAATTAGCCCAAGTTTGAAGTTTGAAGTTTGGTTGGCCTTCTAGTATTATTCAATTCAAGAGATTAGTATTTAATTAAATTGTTCAGCCAGTGGTTTTACATTGGTTGCAGGATTTCTCCAAGGAATTTTGTGGTTTTACATGATAAAGTACTAACACGTGAGACAACATTTATATTTATTTAAATGAAGGAAAACAAGGGTTGAAAAATTCACGGTATGACATGTGATGCATGTGCCCTTTAGCAACTCTGTTTTTGTCCTTTGCAATAATTAAGGTTTACTTACATATGGAAAGATTCTAGTTTTCTCTTTTTTATTTTTCTTTTTTGTTTATTGTCAAAGGTAATTTTACCTCTCGCTAATCCACTATATTACCCGCATCCAGAATTTCCACAATGAAGATTATGTTAGTAGATCACAATTCAGACTTGTAGATAGCCCTGTTCTTGTGTTGTCCTTTTTATGGGTGAATCATGTGGATCATTTTTTTATGAACGATTTTTGGAGTCTTTTTTTTTTTTTTTTTTCCAGGGTTTTTCTCACGCGAGGGTGGGTTTCACCAAGAAGGTTTTAACGATCCAACTTTGCCTCTACCTGATTGACTTGTGATCAGGGCGCAGGGCGCTTTACATTTTTGTTTTTTCTGTTCGATTTTTGCTTGACGCTATCTGGTTGGCTTGTGACCAGAACTATTTTTCATTTTTTATATATATTTTTGACTTATTCAAAAATCCACTATATTATCCCTACAAAAATCTATAGGTAAGTATTAAAATAACAGTAACGTGTAAATAAATTATTTCACGCAAAATTATTGTAGGTAAATATTTACCGGCAAAATCTAAAATTGTTGGTAAATATCTATAGTTTTTCTGTTGTTAATCTAAAATTGTTGGTGATTTGTCAGTTATTGGTCGAGACAGTTTGGGGAAAAATAATATATTTTTTTTGTAGGTATTATGTAGGCAACTGTAAGATTTAATGACAAAATCATTTCTATTCACAATTTCTTGTTAACTCATGTAGTGATTAATTAACGCTGAATATTATTATAATCGTGGAAGTTCACTGTGAATATCTTTAATCTAATATTATATCGTGTCGCTAGGTGTGCCTTCCCTCCCCATCGAGATAATGTTTTTTTCATTTATATTTAATTTGAAGAAAATAGTAGTGCTGTTCTTAACTTATAGTACTTAATTATCGTCTATACTAGAAACAATCAATTAAAAATATTGTTTTATGGAGTATGAAATTGATTGTATTATTATTTCAGTATAAATTTGTAGCAACATCTACTCAGACGACTCTAGGTTTTCTTGAGACTTTAACCACGTGCAACACATTCTCCAAATTTCCTTATTATTATCGCTAATGCGCGTTAATGATATGTTTTACTTTCTTTTTGCAACAAATACGACTGAAAAATCCGTCTGACTCTTTCGCCAACTTAATGGAGTAGCTATCATCCTTTTCAAATTTCTTAAAAAAAAAAAAATAAGAAACAAGAAAAAAAAGGTCCATAGGATTTTTGGCCTTTTATCCATAGCCAAAATGATTTTTAGTCGTGTTGTTCAAAAACATGTTTTTTAGCCATTTTTTAGTTTAAATGTCTACTTTGTCATTTTTTTTATTTTTGGGGACCGAACCATTACCCGGTACCGTGTACCACATTAATTTTTCAAAAAATGGCAAAGTACCTAACATGAGATTACACGAAGAATATAACCGTCAGTTTTTAATCAAAATGGTTAAAAACATGTTTTTGAAAGACATAACTATATATTTTTTATTTTCACAAAACATAAATGGCCAATTTAGCCTATTACCACAAAAATATTCCCTGAAATTAACATAAAGAAAGGGATAGTTTCTTTTGCCTGTAGCATGAGTCGTTTTTTTTTTTGATAAATTCTCAGTAGAAAACTTTAGATTCACCTGCATATACTTACACAAAAAAGAAAATTCGTGTATGACGATAATCTCAGCAAGCCACTACCATTTGTTTCTTATCTCATTTTTTTTTGGGTGAGTCTTCTGTGAAACCGTTTCACGGATCAAAATCTGTGAGACGAAACCTCAATACTTAAACTCAAACCCAAATCCAAAGCAATAAAACAAGAAAAAGACGTTGGTCTTCTTTTGCGATCGATTTCTCCTTCTCTCACCAACCCCTTCTCTCGGATAACTTTTCCAATTTCCTATTAGCTCGCTCGAAATAGGAAAAGAGAGAAATGAGGGAAAACGAGATTTAGAAAGAGAAAGATTTGAGTTTAGAGTTTCATAAGCGCCAAAAAGTTAGTTACAACCGTGTCAGATGAATGTTTAAGTAGACTCGGGAAACGACATCGTTTAAGAAAGTTGTTAACAACAAACAGAAATAGTCTTCTCCAAACACGATTTAGCCCTACAGTTGTAACAATACCCCTCCCATGAAAGAATTGTCTTGTCCACAAGACACCAAATGCGGAAATTGAGCACCCATAAGATCAACATCTTCCCAAGTCGCCTCCTCCACCGGTAAATGAGTCGAACGAATCAACATCTGAGGTACACCATGATTGTTCCTCTTCATCAATCTCCTATCCGACAGGATGTAATATCACCTTCCCTTCATCATCAAAAGAAGGAAGTTCAGCAGAGACGGAATCTAAATACCCCAGTACTTTTGATATGTATAAAATATACGTGCATTTAGGGGCTTAAAATGATATAGATTTGATACATTTGCATGTATATTTAGTGTGTTTTTACTTGGTTTCCTTAGAAGGGTATGATACTGCGTATTCTTGTAACTTTTTACAGGAAATGGAGCTTAATCGAAGAAATATCAGTTAAAATAGGAATGACGAGTGCGAAGAGAAGATCGAAAAGACGAAAAAACCAGACAAAAATACATCACACGGCCGAATCGTGTGGGACCACACGGCCGTGTGACATACCCGTGTGAAAGAGGGCATGTCCGTGTGAAGTTGGGATGAAACACGGGTCGAAAATAAGTCGCACGGCCGGACCATGTGAAGGCCACACGCATGTGAGGTTCGCTGGGTGAAAGCCACACGGCCGGGCCGTGTGACGCACTGTCTTGGATTTTAGTGTCTTTTTCCCACTCCAATTTTATAAGTAATCTCTCCAAGCATGTATAAAAGGGACACAAAGATTGCACGAAAATTACAATATTCATACCACATACAACACACTGTTAGAATTGGGAAAACAGTGGTTGTACTGACTTTGAGTCCAATTCAACTAGATTACTTTCCTCATTTTTTTATTTCTTATTTTTTATGTTTTTGTTTGGCTTCTCACATTATCACATATGTTGTAGAGAGCATTAATTTTAAGTTGATGGACTTGATAATAATTTTCGTCAAATGTTGCAGCATTTTGGTGGGGCCCGGCAGGGGCAGACCCAGGATTTGTAATTGAGGGGGGCCAATTAGGGATAACATGGATGGGTAGACGTGGATACTCACACATATTCGGACTCTAATGAGACAATATGAGTAACTTTTTTCGGGTTTGGGATACGAGTAATAGGTATAATTTTTTAATAGGACTTGAGATGAGTACAATAGTATTAACATCATAGGGTTTTGGTAGATCAAGATACTCCAACGCTAACAGTTAAAGAACTAAAGATCAAATATATATGATAATTATGTTAAATACATTATCTTTGCATCAAAAAATTATATCAGTAATTTATAGTTAAATATTTCAAAATACATTAAATTCTAATCAAGATGTATACTTAACAATTTTAAATATTATGATATATATCAAGATCCGCATAGTATTATTCAAACTTAAAGTAATAGTCATGGGCTTATGTGGTTTATATAACACATTTTATTGATCAACAATTTAGTTTTGAACAAAAACACTAAAATACTACATATACATATATATATATATATATACATATATATAAGTAATAGAATAAAAAGTTTGGGGGCAAGGCCCCCTTATCGAAAATGTAGGTGCCATGGCCCGACCTACCACCCAAACCCAAAGGAAAAGAAAAAAGTTATTCAAATCATGAATGGAGAGCTATCTTTTTACCCATCATTTTTCATTTATTAGATTATGAGGTAATATTGGTGTTCTAAAAGCGATAGGTGATAGCTAGACAGCAGACTAGAGCTTAGCACCTAACCATAGTCTGAATGGGGTTAGGCGGGACTTAGCGGGTCTAACGCCTAGACGGAGACTAGCTAATTGGTCTGCAGAGAAATTTTTAAAACACCGGGTAATACTATTGGGACCCAAGGTGGTCTAGTTAAGGTATGGAGGTAGCCTCTTCATCAAAAAAATAAATGTAAAAAAGAATATTTTGTTTAAATCCTTGGAGAGTTAAGAGTGCCTTTAATTTATGTATTCTTCATCCCATAAACTAGTATATGTGGAGAAGAAAAAATAAGAAGCTCTTTGTGGTACACTATCCTAATTTTGCCTGAAATATCTAGAATAAGAAGTGGTCACAAATGGTTGATTATGTTGAAGAATCGGGAACAGATGGCTAGACCTACTGTGTAATTAGTACATCACTTTCCAATTCTAATATCCTGTTTGTTTCTTTACTTTTTTTTTCTTTCTTAATTTTATTTGATAT
This sequence comes from Rehmannia glutinosa, assembly GCA_016081115.2. Taxonomy (NCBI): domain Eukaryota; kingdom Viridiplantae; phylum Streptophyta; class Magnoliopsida; order Lamiales; family Orobanchaceae; genus Rehmannia; species Rehmannia glutinosa. The sequence goes on along the minus strand of CM071927.1, from coordinate 56,280,785 downwards.
TTTTAATTTTTTTAATAAATGCAAAACATTACTAAAAAGCAGTATTCTAAAAATCGCTAGACGCTAGTTAGTCGGCGGCAAGCCCCAGGGCCTAGCGCTGGCGAGCCTCGGACGAGATTAGGCGGGACTTGAGCGGGATTAGGCGGGGCCTGGTGGAAAAATAACGTAGGCGGAGAAGGGGGCTTAGCGCTGGCGAGGACTAATCGGAGCTAGGCGGGATCTTTTAGAACGATCTTTAAAAAGAAAATGTAGTCAGTCTTTGCTTACAAAGCTAAGCAACTAGCTTTAAAATAGGGGTCTCGTTAAAACCTATCAAAGTAAAACCCAGTGGGAAAAACCTTTGATAGGAAAAGAGTACCCATAAAAGAAACAACAAAAATAACTTAAAATTGCAATCGAAATGATGGGCGTCTATTTCAGAGGACTTCCGAATGACATTGTTGTAGGTCCCAAGGGGTGTAAGTGTAAGGTTTAGAAGGGGGGTTGAATAAACCTTACCAAATTTTCGATTTAGTCCTTTTAAATATTCGAGTTAATACTACAATTTGTGTCTGGGTGAATGACCAATTTAGTTAATCAAGTAGAGTTAGTCTCTCAACAGACTCAATCGAGCCGTTGATGGAATAACTCATTTGTTGGGTCTAAATTAACTCAATCAGTGGTTTGTTTTTATTGGAAGACTTAACACCCTTAAGTTTGGTTAAACAAGGATTTAGTGCTTGGTTTAGTACTTAGAAATTATCAAGTGGATAGCAAATTTATGTTGATTTAAACAATTAAGATGCAGGAATTAAAGTCTTTGAAATGTAAATGACACAATGAAATTTTTATAGAGGTTCGAAGATGGGGTAATTCTTCTACTCCTCTCTTCTCCAACCAAGGAGGAATCCACTAGGTATTGATCAATATACAAAGTGGTAATAGTCCGGATACAAGTCTTGATCACACACGGTGACTTGATCCTTTGGGACTCGATCCGAGACGCCTTGATCACTCGGTGGCTTCTCGACGACTCGAACCTTCTTCACAGGCGGTGCCTTTGCTACTACGACTCACTTGCTCAAGCTCTTTGGATTTGATCACGAAGCCCTCCAAAATCTTAAGACTTGGTTCGACCTTGAACCTTCCTACAATCCTTCGTGGAATGTAGACCCTTGATTTTTTATTTTCCTCTTCAACCGATTGAAGTTATCTTTCCTTCACAGGTGAGTGTTGGATTGATGTTCTTCGTAGTGTAGGCTTGAGGATTGAGAATATTTCAGGTTTCTAGTTCTAATAATTTGCTTGAACGTTTTTTTGGTTCCGTAACACTTCTCAAAATCATTTCGGCCTTTTATAGTGATCTTTCAAAAATTTGCCCGTTGAAGAGATAGGCTTATTTTTGAAAGTCACTTGCGATCGTTGGCTTGTCTTGTTGCGATCCTTGGAATTGCCATTTCCTCGTATGAATTGTTCTCGGCTTTTCGTAGTTCGACACGGTGTAGTGCTTCCCATTGGTTAATTCCTTTTGCACGGCAAGGATGAGCACTTCGAGAAAGGTAGTATGGAGATATTACTTGTTTAAGTAATTCTCTTGATTTCGTGCAACGGATCTTTTTGATTATCTCGACTGATTGCATTTCTTTGCTTTCCCAGGTGACTTAGAGTCGCCTTCCAATCATTGGATGACTCTTGTCACTTCAACTTGAGACTTGGCTTTTCTTGAGTTGACTTGTGATACTCCACTCACCGCATCTCATTTGCTTCTTGATAGAGTTCCGTCTACTCTTCTTTGCCATACTCATTTGTCTTGCAGCGGAGTCTTCCTTCTAGTCTTGATTGTCCGCTTGCATGTTTGGGCGTAGTCGACTTAACTCACTTGACCATCCCTATTTATTACAATGCATTTTACAACGAGAATGGGGTGCCAACTTCCTATTCTAAGTTTTACATGGCATTCATCAAAATCAACAATAAATTTCCTAACAATTTCCCTCTTTTTGATGATGCCAAAACTTAAACCATTCAAAAATGCAAATAGCAAAGATACATACTGAGATAGTGTATTCACATAGAATGTATGCGTAGAATCAATGTTTTTATTGATCATAACATTCTTGTTCTTTTACACAAGCTGTTTTACAAGGTGTATCGAGCAAACATTTGTCTACCACGAGAAAATAAAGAATTTATAGCTTTATTGCGAGAAAACTTACATAGTATGTATTTACATCATAAAATACATGAAGGGGTGGACAAAGAACACTTCATCTCCTTCATTGTTGTCTCCTTCTTTCATCTTGTTCAAAGCATCTTCTCGCTCTTCTTCTTTTTCTCATCGTCATTTTGCCTTCTTTTTCTTTTCATATGCCTTCCGGCGACTTCATCTCTTCTTAATCTCTCTTGTCTTTCCTCCCATAGCTGAGTTTGTCTCTTGTTTTCTTCTTCTATTCTTTTCGCATACGGCAAGATTACTTTTAGCCACTTGCAAATTTGCTATTTGGTCAAAAACCCATTGATGAGATCCCTCCTTTCTTGCACGGATCTACGTATTCAATGTTTTTGGCGAGAGGCCCAGTCTGAAACCTCTTCCTCCACCACCGCTTCTTCCTCTACCTGCAGGCGTGTATTGTCTGGGGTCTTCTTCTTTCGGTGGTGAGAGTGACCAGAGGAGTGACCAGTGAGTAGTAGGTAGCTGTCTGTCGCCTTCTTCACATAACGTGAGACCCTTTTCCCGAAGACAAGTCCCAAGCTTCGAGCCATAGACATATTTGCAAAGTATCCTTCGGATGCGGCGTTTTAAATTCATCAACTGATCGTGGCTCGTCCTGGGACATCCGAGATGGCATAGGTGTCTCTGTCTCTTTGGAATGCCTCCATGTTGTTTCAAGATGTTCATAACCGGGAATCCATTCTTCCTTCCACTTCCTCCATCCCTGCTTCAATTGTCTTTCTCTTTTGACCATAGATATGGCAAGAGTGTTGGAGTGGAAGAGTCACGGGAGTTTTCGCCGATAATGTCATTTGTGTGACAAGACCTTGTTGGGGGGTTTGTGCAATCATCAAGGTCACATCTTTCGATCCTTCCCCCTCAACAGATTTTCCTTTCTTTTGTTTTCGCTCCTCCCTCTTTGTCTTTCCCTTGAACATTGCATCCTCTTTTTAAACCGGATCTCTTCTATGCTTTAAGGTATTCCTCTTCCCCTTTTTGGCATCATCAAAGGGAGAGACGAACTGAAACATCTTGGCAAGTAGGAAGTCGAGCCGGTGATAGTCGAGTTCGTCTCAGTCCTGCGAGTATGCGACAAAATTCGGATCGAGTGGCGTTGGACTCTTTGAATTTAGCTTCATCTCGGCCATGAGAAGGCTAAATTTTCTATTCATGTTTTCTTCCAAACGCTGTAGATCACTCTTATTTTGCTCACGCATGACTTTATCTCGGCGGTGTGAGCTTCATGCATGTGCTCAATGTGTTCTCTCAACTTCTTTTTTGCATCGGCATTCTCGACTCTCCATGCAGTGACTTGTTGAACAATGTCCTGAAGTATCTAACTTGTTCCACACGCATTGTTTCTTCTTTATTGCCACCATTCCCCGATCCCGTTATGCCTCTTAAGTCGGCGAGTAAGATTAGCATCTCTGTTGTCGATCGCATGTCCACAGAGGCCTCGATGCCTCTCCATCCGTTCAATTTCAGCAAATAATGCCTTGAACACTTCCCCGAACTTCAATTTGTTTCTTCTTGCGGTGATGGCCACTATAACGTCAAAGTCATAGTCATTTGGAACAATGGTACTGACGAAATGACGGGAGCTAGTACGTGGAAGCGTGCGAGCTCATTCTCTCGACTCTTCATGGAGGTCGGGTACCTCTAAGGAGAAAGGAAATGATTCTACAAAGGAATCATCTCGCCAACAGGGGATTTGTTCAATGATGAGAGGGCGCGTGAAGTTTCTTTTGAGTCGAACTGCTTTGCGGCTTGGGAGCCTGCGCGATGGATTCTGCTTTCATTTGTGGTCATTTGTGAAGTGGACCCGACTTGCCGAGCCTGTTGTCTCAACGGCTTCGTTGGTCTCAATTTGGTTTCTCCAATTGAGTGGGTGGTCCTCGGCCTTATCGAAGCGTCATCGGACGATGATGAGATTTTCATTGGTGGCTCATCATCAAAATTAAAGGTTTGTGAGTATTCTTGGGATCGGACTTGCTCGTGCTTGGAACATCCGCGGTGAGTCTTTTGGAGCTATCACGGGGATGACTCGGCTTAACCCCGCTTTCCCGATCCCGAGAAAGGTTACATCAGATTATCTGGGAATCATGAGCGCGCTTATCTTCTTTTCGGATGGGTCAATGATAGCAGGAGGGATGTTCTCTACTTGACTTCCTTACCCGGGAAGTCTCAACCTCCGTGGGCCTTCATTACCTCCTGGTCTCGATTGCGGCGAGGCCTTGGACCTCCTTTCGGCCGGTGTCAACTGTCTTAGGGTCTTCGTGGTGGCATCCATTGGAGTCTCAACCCCATGGATTGCACTTTCATCGCCAGTGTTAACTCCCGGGGTTGTTCCTTCTCGTGCCTCGACCGCATCATCGGCGTCATTAACCGGAGCGGTTGGCACCTCGGTGAAAGCAGTCTCAATCGCCTCCGAGCTTCGTTGATGACAACTTCATTGTTCGTTTAGTGTTTGTACTTTCTCCACTTCGCCTCCTGGATTCGTTGTTGAGTCATCTGCGGCATTCTCCGACCTTGCTGCGGTGGAGGAGTTTCCCCCGGGGTGGCGCACCGGTGAGAGTGACTTGAATGGGGTCATTCGTCTCCAGGACTCATTTGTTTTCTCTACCGAGTGTTCAACCGTTGGGGCGGTGGTAAGACACCTTCAATAGGGGTTGGCTCATTTGGGGTCCCCACTATCCCGGTTTCATCGCCATTTCCTTATTGCCTTCTTCCGAGTGGTGGGGAAGTGGTGGCAAGCAACTGTGTGGCGATTTCTTTGAACCACTCCCATTGGATCAATTTCGGTGTGTTCGGAGGACTCTCCTGGTCCCTCCATCAATCTTTGCTCGTGAAGGATTAAGGTTCGTGCAATGCTTGCTTTGCATTTGCAACTCTTACGTAAGCGATGGAGTCCAGGATCCTCATCACTGCCGGATAAGACATCAAGGAGAGGATGTGTGTGTTGTGTGGTCCGGAGATAGGCGGAGATCTTTGGTCTTCTCATGTGCCTCGGCTTTCTCTCGCTTGTCTTTCCTTCTACTTGTCCTTGAGGATCTGCGGGGATATCGTGCGATTTGTCTTCATCCGATCTTTGGGATCACGGTGGTTAGGCGAGGAAGTTTAATAGTTCCTCTTCTTCTTCTATAAACTCGGGCCGTTGGAACTGTTCCTTTGATCGACTCAATTTCCACTTCCTCCACTCTCATGAGGCGATTTTGGATGTCCGGGTAAAGTGGGGATAGGATCGTCACATCTTGTCGACTCGCCTCGGCTTCTTCTTGTGTCTCAGGCTGCGCTTGGGACTATAGCTATTTCTTGATTTGCCTCTGCTTGATCGCCTTCGAGCAGACTTAGGCTGTTTCATCTATAGTATCCGGAGACTCTACTTCTCCCAGTCTCAGATATCTGCTCGGTGAGTGGTGACTCTCGGCCGGTTTCTCAAGCTCGGAGTGCTTGATGATTCTTCTTCGTCTCTAGTTTGTACCGGAGGGATTTCGGTTGAGACGCGATTTCTTGAGTCTTGGCGGCGGGGGTGCTAGTGTTTTCTTCCGAGGAGTGGCTGTCTTGGCTTATCGATTCTCCTCTTTTTGACGATCGGAGAAGGTATTTGAGAGTCCTTCTCGGATTCTTCGGGAGAAGGCGGAGCGAGTTTGACTTTCTTTCTTTGCGCAGAGCGATCCGTCTTTCTTAGTGCGCAGGGGCTTTCTTTCTTCTTTGGTGGAGAGGAAAAATTTGTATCTTTGGTGGTGATTCCCCTCACTCGTGTCGGCTCTCTTGGCGTAGGCTCTCTTCGTGCGCCGGAGAGGTTTGATCTGAACATCCTCTTGTTAACATGGAACGCCTTTCCATGTCTAAGAGGACTCCTTTCACCTCCATCATCCGGCCAATCACAGGCCATATCCTAGGATCCTCCAAATGTGCCATCTTCCTTGAAGGATTTGTTCCCTACATTCTCGCATACCGCTATAGACAAACTCAATTTTTCGGTTGATTTATTTTCCTTTCTTCAATGATCGCGCCATCACGATCAACTTTGCTTTGTGAGTTGGTCAAAGTCGCCAAATTTGATGTCAATGCATTTGGAAACTATGTCCAATAGCTTGTGATAATCCTCCCTTCTGATCTCTTGTTTCTTTGTGTAAATTATTTTATCAAGTATAGTCGGGCTTGGCTATTTCCTTCCAAGCAAAGAAAGGTTTACATCGGCTTCGCTAATTTTCGATGCTCCTTCCGTTGGTAGTGAGCGGTGTCAGCCAAATCCTTGGCGAGAGATGGTGAGCTACTTTCCGTGAAGATGACTTTATCCCTTCATCGTGAATCTCGGCATTCACGTAGAATCGTGCGACCTCCTCCACATAGGTCATCGGATATTCCAAAGATCGAAAGCGATTTCAGCCGGCAGGCGTTTCCAATTTCTCAGCGATTTTCTTCACTAGGGTGTCATCGGACCCTGTTTCACCATCCGTCGAAATCCACAGTAGACCCGGTGTGGATTTGCTTTCCTAACTTGACAAAATCATAGATTGGTGCCATTTTTCAGGATTTTATCGAAGAAAACTTAGGGATTGATTTGAAGATAGATAGGGTTTTGAGAAGATTTTTGCCTTTGCTTCTGAGAGAGAGAGAGATGAACAGTTTTGGTAGTGTGTGAGAGAAACGGACGAAAATGGTTTAAGTATGGTTTATGAAAGGACGTGCGGGTGGTTTTTGAAATGTGATCGAAATCAACGGTTTAGATTTTGCACGCCTATTTAGCATTTAATGTCTCGTATTTAATGCGGCAGCATTTATATCCAATCATAAGCTTGGTGTGCAGCTTTATGTCTGTACACATCATCATTATGCTGACGTCATTCTTAAAAACATTCCCGCTTAGCAAAAACGCTCATCATTATGCGTTTTTGTCACTTTGCTCATAAGTGACTCAGCTTATCCCTTAGCTGATTTAACTCTTCTTCTCACAGATTCTCTTAGTGACTCACTAACTAACTTGGTGACTTGGTATAAATTGTCTTTCCAATACTGGTGATTTTACTTTGATTTGTGAGTTGACTCTTTTCCCTTTTAGTGTTCCATTTCTTTTCTTTGATTCTTAAGTGTCGGCTCACTCAATTAATTCCTAACTCATGTTTGAGTTCTTCAAATCTTGACTCACATAATGGTTTTGTGAAGATGTCACCAATTGTTTATCGGTTGAGATATATTCCAAGATGATGTCCTTCTTTTCAACATGATCTCTTATGAAGTGATATCGACATCGATATGCTTTGTTCTTGAGTGCAACACAGATTTTGAGTGATTGCAATTGCACTTGTGTTATCACACATGATTGGAATTTCTTTTTCCTCAACTTCATAGTCTCTTAGTTCTTTGTCTCATCCATAGGACTTGGGCACAATTTTGCCTATGTATTATGCATTCTGGTTGTAGAGGTGGCTATTGAATTTTGCTTCTTGCTAAACCAGGAAATCACTGTTTCCTAGCATTTGACATGTGCTCGAGGTGCTTTTTTTCAACTCGCATCAAAGATAGTCAGTCTCGAATAGCTAATTAGCTTGAATCCACCTTCCTTTGGATACCATAAGCCAACTTCTTGGCTTCCTTTCAAGTATCTCAATATTCTCTTAGCTATTGTCATATGGCTCTCTTTTGGAGCAGATTGAAATCTTGCACATACACCTACAACAAAGGTGATGTCGGCACGCTTCTTTGTAAGATAGAGCAATGATCCAATCGGTGCTCAGTATCTTGTTTGATCTACTGGCTTGCCATCTGCATCCATGTCCATTTTTGGTGATGTATTCATTGGTATTTTCACGAGAAGACTTCTCCTCCATACCAAATTTCTTCATTAAGTCTCGGTGTATTTTGTTTGACTTATGAAGGTCCCATCCTTCGAGTTGTTTCACTTGGAGTCCAATGAAGAATGTTAGCTCTCCCATCATGCTCATTTCAAATTTACTTTGCATGAGGTTTGAAAATTTTTCACACGATTCTTTGTTTGTGGATCCAAAAATGATGTCATCCACATATATTTGAACAAGCAAGTATACTCTTTTTGTCTTGAATTCCCGAAAAGTGTTCTATCTACTTTTCCTTTTGTGAATCCATTTTCGTTAGGAATTGTGACAAAGTATCATACCATGCTCTAGGTGCTGTTTCAATCCATACAAGGCTTTCTTGAGTTTGTATACCTTATCTCCAAGAGTCTACGCTCAAATCCTCGGAGGTTGTTCAACATACACTTCTTCTTCCAATAAACCATTTAGGAATGCACTTTTTACATCCATCGATATACAATGAAATTCTTGTGAGTGCATAGGCAAGAAACATCCTTATAGCTTCCAATCTTGCTACGAGGAGCAAATGTTTCATCAAAATATATTCCTTCTTCTTGGGAATATCCTTTGGCTACTAGTCTTGCCTTGTTTCTTACCACAGAACCTTCCTCGTTCATCTTGTTTCGAACACCCATTTAGTGCCAATTACATTTTGATGTGTGGGTCTTTGAACTAATTCCCATACTTTATTTCTTTCAAACCGATTGACTCTTCTTGCATAGCTTGAATCAATGTGTGTCGTAACAATGCTTGTAACACATCTTTGGGCTCTATTTGCGAGATAAAGCATGTGAACATGGCTTCTTGTTGAGTTCTAGATCTTGTTTTGACACCTTATCTTATATCTCCAATGACAAGTTCGGTGGATGGTCTCTCGCCCATCTTACATCGGTTGGAGTAAGTTAGTGGATTGATCGTCTTGCGGTTGTGTTCTTTGTGTTGACTCTCTCGTAATCACTTAGCCGCAAATTTTCCATTTTGTTTTTGAGATTCACTATCTCATCTTCTTACGAGTTTATAATTCCAACTTCGGCAAAGATAGGGACTCTTCGTATGGTTGGATGATTCAGCTTATCGGTGACTCTTCAATGTCTTCTCCATTTACATTTGGCTCGTCGAATACCACATGAATGGATTCTTACGCAACCATAGTCCTTTTGTTGAGTACTCTCAGGCTTTGCTTTGGTGAGTATCCCAAGAAGATACCTTCATCGACTTTAGCATCGAAAGCCTTTAGATTGTCTTTGCCATTGTTGTGGATGAAGCATTTACATCCAAATATTCTGAAATATGCAACATTTGGTTTTCTTCCGGTCAAATCTCATAGGGAGTCTTTGTCATTTGTCTGTTTATCATACATCCTGTTTTGAGTGTAGCAAGTTTGTGTTGATTGCTTGACCAAAATCTTTTTGGTAACCTGCTTGACCTAACATGGTCCACTTTGCTTCTTTGAGAGTTAATTCTTCTTCTCGCAACTCCATTCTGCCGAGGAGTCCTTGCTGGCGATAGTTCATGACCAATACCATTTTCTATACAATCGAGTTATTATTCCATTGACAAACTCGGTTCCTCTCCGATCTTATTTTGATAATGGTTTGGCTCTTCTCGTTTTGAATCCTCTTCATCATTTGTGGTAGTTTCGTGAGAGTTTCTTTCTTCTTACACATGAATATTGTCCATGTATATCTTGAGTAGTCATCTACTACCACCAAGGTGTATTTCTTTCCACTTATCTTGTTTGGTTCCTGGGCCAAATAGATCCATATGTAGCGGATGCAATATTCTTGTTGAAGATGAGCATGTCTTTTCTTTGAATGAAGATTTGATTTGTTTTCCTTCGACATGCATCACATATACTCTCCTTCTTGTATATCGAAAGTCCGGAAGTCCTTCCACAAGACTACTTCGCAAGTTGTTAATCGTTTTGAAATTCGGGTGACTCGGCTTTTTTGTGCCACGGCCAACTTGATTTGGTGTGCTCTTTGCTAATAGACAGTCTTTGTGTGTAGCGGTTGACCAATCTACTACATACATGTTCTTTTGTGCGCATCCTTGCAACACAACTTCATTCGATTCAAGATCCTTGATTTGGCATACACCCATGTTGAATCAACATTATAGCCCTTGTCACAGAGTTGACTTATGCTTAGCAAGTTGAAGTTGAGTCCTTCGACATATGCAACATTGTGATTTCTAATCCGCCGTTCCTCTTGTGGATTCAATGCCTCTTATTTCACCTGGAGCTTCATTTCTCCTAATATTACTTTTGCTCCTTTAACTTCCTTGAATTTTGACAAATTTTTCTTATTTCTGTCATATGTCCGGAACAACCACTATCCATGTACCAGGTTCCTTGGCACTCATTTGTTCCTTGAACACGCAATCAAGGAAATTAAGTTTTAGGTACCCATACTTGTCCAGGTCTGAGGGGTTAGAATTGTAAGATGATCCAACCAACTTATATCCAAATGATTTGACTCAAGGGGTTGCCATCTATCGATTGCCATAATCATAATTAATCCTGGCAAATTGCTTGGGGATTCTAGGTTCATCTGATTGTCTCTTTTGTGTCAGTATGCTGTGTATAAGTTTTAGCAATCGCCTTCTTTGGGTAATAGTGGTGTCTCGAGTGTAGTGCCTAGGTGCATATGTGTCTTTGATGAAAGCTCTTATACTTTTGGAATGGCCTTTTTGAGTTCTAGGCCTTTGCCATTTGGGCTTATATTCCATAAGTCTATGTTGATAGTTTACATTATTCCAATCACTTGGCTTGGATATTTTCTACCATTCCCATCATATGTATTTCTTTTATGGATTTTCTGGGGTTTTTGGTAGCTCGCTTCTTCTTTACTGAGTATTTTTGTTTTCGGTTTTCTTTGAGAACTCGGCTGAATCTCTTCTCACTGTCCTTTCAGCCGCACTCAACTCGGGTCGTTTTCCTTTTCCTTTATAACCAAGGCCGGTTTGCTTGTAATTGTGCTTTGGAGTGAATGTGTGTGCAACATTTAGAGTTTTGGATTTTTAGACTCTTCATTGCTTGAAGATCCTTTTTCCAAAATTACTCTTGAAGTTTGACATAGCACGGAGGAATTAAATCCTAAGCTTTGTCTTGTCTCCACATTCTCTTTGACTCATAATAAGATCATCCAATGATTTAGATGCCTTAGTGAATGAGGCAATAACATTTTGAGGTCATTCTCCTCTTCTCTATGGCAGCAATTTCTACTATTAACTTAGCATTTTCGACCTTTAAACTTTCATTCTCATCACCTATTTGACTTAGAGTACTCGGCTCCTTGCTTGACTTTGAGTTTTGGCTTTTAAGTAGGTTGTTTTCCTCATTTAGTAGTGTGTGTGAGGATTTAATGTGTTCAAAATCTTTCATCATTTTGCCTAATGAATCATAAAGATCGTGGGTGATGAAGTGTGTGTGTCACGGTCACTATCACTAGAATCCGAGTTTGATGAGTTAGAGTGTACCTCATCTTCTTGGTCGAGGTTGATCTTGTTCCTTGGCCATTAAACGGATCGGGCTTCTTCTTGAGTCACTGAGTAGTCACTTCTTCGCTTCTTTTCGAATCACTGTCTCTCTTGACTTGTTTGGATCAAAGATCTCTGTAGCCAACATTGCCTTTTTCTTTTCTTGTCTTCTTTCTCTCAAGACCTTTCTTTCTTCTTCATCCTTGTATTTGTTGACTACAGGATATGGGCGATCAATGGCATAGTGACCTGGTTGTCTGAGTTCAAAGATAGATATTCAGCCTTTTGATCAACTCTTTCCATTCTTGGATTGTCCCTTTGATATTGACTTTTTGATGATCTGTTCTCTTGGTTGGTCTATCTTCCTTGATTTGGAGGAGTGAGTGTCTTCGGAAGATTCGCCCTTTCCTCTCTTGTAGTTCTTATTGAAGAACTTGTTGGACCTTTTAACCATCGGGCTATTTCTTCCGGATCAATGACTTCTTTGACCTCGACTCTCTTTCCATCTTTAACAATTAAAAATTGTTTTGGGTGTTGTCTCTTCCTGGTCTTTTCTTCTCGGCTCAAACTCGTAGGCTTTGAGGTCCGAGAATAGTTCATGGTTGGATGTCTTTGATAGGTCCATGGAATGTCTTAGTGCCATGACCTTCATTTCCCATTCATTTGGAAGACTTTTTAGGATTTTCATACACATTCTCGTGTATATTCCTTTCCAAGTGCAGATAACTCATTGGTGATTTCGTGAATCGAGCATCCAGTTGATCCAGGTTTTCTCCGAGATCATTTTGAAGTTCTCAAATTTCGACGGCCACCGATTTGATAATTTGTTTTCTTTGATTTGCTCACGAGCCTTCACAAATCAATGTTATCTTGTCCTGCATTTCTTTAGCCGTTTTGCATGATTTGACTTTATTGAACATGGCTTTGTCAAGGTTTTGTAAAGGATGTCCTTGGCTACATTGTCAGGTTGTATCTTTTTTGTCATCATTTGTCCATTCGGTTCTTGGTTTTTCAACCATGGTGATGCTGGGAGCAACATCCTCTTCTCCTTCACCATTGACTCTTCTTACAATTTGTGTTCACCTTTAAGATTTGCGGTGGCCCATCCTCTATCACTATCCACATCTCATCATGTAATCTTTGATAGATGAGCCTCGCATACGAATTTTCCAATCATCAAATTCTTCAATAGTGAACATAGGGATGCGTGTCAAATTTGCTTCCATGATAATAACTTTTAATGATAAAAAGAGTTTTGAAAGTTTAAGTACTAAAGCAAACTTTGAAAAGTTTGGAGATCTAGTTCAAGAACCGGTGCGGAGGGTTCAATGAACCAACCGCTCGATACCACTTGTAGGTCCCAAGGGGTGTAAGTGTAAGGTTTAGAAGGGGGGTTGAATAAACCTTACCAAATTTTCGATTTAGTCTTTTAAATATTCGAGTTAATACTACATTTGTGTCCTAGGTGGACATGACCAATTTAGTTAATCAAGAGAGTTATTCTCTCAATGACTCAACCGAAATTTTGTTGATGGAATAACTCAATTGTTGGGTCTAAATTAACTCAATTGTGGTTTGTTTTGGCGGAAGACTTAACACCCTTAAGTTTGGTTAAACAAGGATTTAGTGCTTGGTTTAATACTTAGAAATTATCAAGTGGATAGCAAATTTATCACAGATTTAAACAATTAAGATGCAGGAATTAAAGTCTTTGAAATGTAAATGACACAATGAAATTTTTATAGAGGTTCGAAGATGGGGTAATTCTTCTACTCCTCTCTTCTCCAACTTCCGGAGGAATCCACTAGGTATTGATCAATATACAAAGTGGTAACAGTCCAGGATACAAGTCTTGATCACACGGTGACTTGATCCTTTGGGACTCGATCTGGAGACGCCTTGATCACTCGGTGGCTTCTCGTGACGACTCAGCCTTCTTCACAGGCGTTGCCTTGCTTTGCTACTGTACTCACTTGCTCAAGCTCTTTGGATTTGATCACGAAGCCCTCTAAAAGCTTAAGACTTGGTTCGACCTTGAACCTTCCTACAATCCTTCGTGGAATGTAGACCCCTTGATTTTTCAAGTATTTTCCTCTTCAAGTGATTGAAGTTATCTTTCCTTCACAGGTGAGTGTTGGATTGATGTTCTTCGTAGTGTAGGCTTGAGGATTGAGAATATTTCAGGTTTCGATTCTAATAATTTGCTTGAACGTTTTTGGTTCCGTCCGTAACACTTCTCAAAATCATTTCTCGCCTTTTATAGTGATCTTTCAAAAATTTGCCCGTTGAAGAGATAGGCTTCTTTTTGAAAGTCACTTACGATCGTTGGCTTGTCTTGTTGCGATCCTTGGAATTGCCATTTCCTCGTATGAATTGTTCTCGACTTTTCGGAGTTCGACACGGTGTAGTGCTTCCCATTGGTTAATTCCTTTTGCACGCTTAGGGACCGAGCACTTCGAGAAAGGTAGTATGGAGATATTACTTGTTTAAGTAATTCTCTTGATTTTGGCAACGGATCTTTTCGATTATCTCGACTTGATTTGCATTTCTTTGCTTTCCCAGGTGACTTAGAGTCGGCTTCCAATCGTGGATGACTCTTCATCACTTCAACTTGAGACTTGGCTTTTCTTGAGTTGACTTGGACCGATACTCCACTGTGCATCTCACCGCTTCTTCTTGATAGAGTTCCTCTACTCTTCTTTGCCATACTCACTGTCTCGCGTGAGTCTTCCTTCTAGTCTTGATTGTCCTCTTGCATGTTTGGGCGTAGGCGACTTAACTCGGCTTGACCAGCCCTATTTATTACAATGCATTTTACAACAAGAATGGGGTGCCAACTTCCTATTCTAAGTTTTACATGGCATTCATCAAAATCTGAACAATAAATTTCCTAACAATTGTCCTGTGTTTTTTTTGCACGTGCTTGAGTATCCTCATGATTGTCTGATGTATCCTGTAGAATATCGGCCCAGGATCCTCGAGCCACAATTGCCACAGCCTTCATAGCTTCTAACGAATCACTTGAGTGAAAGACAATCGGAGTAGTTGAAGAGTCACCTAACTTGGTCTTTAAAGCTTCCAATTTGTCTGCATCAACTTGATCGTCTTCATCCGCCATATCTGACCAACATTTCGGGGCAGCAGCGGTCATAACCTTGAAGCCCTCGGAAGGATCATTGGAGCTAAGGACATAATCATTAAGAGGAACGCTATTTGAAATAATTTCCATTGCACGTTGCAAATTAGCATGTCTCTGTTCATCCAAATTTGTTGCTTGTGGTTGATAAGGAACCATGACCCTGTCTAAGTTGCTAGTATTATCTTCCGAAGCCATAATCCGATTCTCATTACCAGGTTTGTGCTCCAAATTCGTATTATCACATGCCACATGATCCGAATCAAGACCTTAACATCAAAAGAATTCTTAGTATGAATACGTGAAAAGAAGGTCCACCCTACTTAACACGACCTTGACGACCGTTACTTACACCCAGTTTTGATTCAACCGCCTTGCCCTTAGTAGTCGGAACACGATCTCGAATGGTGGAACGTCCACGAGTGGACTTGTTTCCTTGCGCCCAATGTCATCCTTACGTTGTTCCTCCTTAGATTTGACTGACGACAATTTTGATCACGGTGTCCAACTATGGCGGCGATTGACACAATAATTCGCAAATTTTCATAACTAAGTGAAACAAAAGAACTATTTGATATTTTTAATACATTATATGCATGTCAAATGTACAATAATAATAATAATAATAATAATAATAATAATAATAATAATAATAATATCTGTGCACATAATATATGTTGGTATATTAGAACCAAAATAAAATGAAAAACGAAGAGATCCTGCGTTGAGTCAGTGATGAACTGGGGGCCGGATGGTTGGGTTGCCCAACGAAAAACTCTACAAAATTAATCTCCTCCTTGCGTGGCCCCGCCATCACTTCCCTATTATTTTTCGTGTCCACACTCTAATTTTCGCACTTATGACTTATTTCCATATATTAATTAACAACCAACGAATTCAATTGTTCACCACCCAAGAAACCTAGCAGCATCTAAATTTATCAATAAAATTTCATTTCGATTTTCAACCTTCTTAACCAAGGAAATGAACAGACACACATGTTAACTTATCTTTTTCCTAAGAAAATAATGACATACTACAATGATTTAACTCAGTTTCTTAAAAAAAAAATTATGCAAGGGTAAAATAATTATACTAAAATGAAACTCTACTTCAGAATAAACAAAAGTAAATATGGAACAATATCTTTCTTTATATACGTTGCAATACTGATTTCTATGTATTAAAATTGCACTAGCTGGATAGAACACACACACACACACACACACACACATATATATATATATATATATATATATATATAGGATATGGATCAAATGGGTACTCCTACTTGGGGTGAGTCCATGGGGATACATTCTAACCATAGATAAATATTTTTGGGTGATCCAAATTTGTAGGGAGTTTTATATTTATTTTTTCTGTTTCAACAACTAAGAAGGGTAGGGTGGTCATTTTACAATATAGGATCAGTTATTGAGATTTGATGAGATCACAATCACGTTCAATTTCCTTCCCTCTTTCACGCGACACGTGCTTTCACTTTTTGAGTAACCCATATCTCTCATATTCACATTTCTTTTTTTCTCAGCGTATTACATTTGCTAATCGCTTATGTAATATAATCATATTGCATGTGTAGTATAACCATATTGCATGTGTGATTTAATCATATATGTGTTGCATATGTAGTGTATATCTGTTGTTTATGTAGTATAGGGTTGTTGCTTATTACTTGCTTATGTACTTAATGTATTTGTGTTGCATATGTAGTGTATATTCGTTGCTTATGTAGTACGAATTTGTTGGTTATGACTTGCTTATGTAGTTAATGTACATGCGGTGCATCCGTAGTGTATATTCGTTGCTTATGTAGTATGAGTTTGTTGCTTATGTAGTTAATGTAATTGTGGTGCATACGTAGTGTATATTCGTTCTTTATGTAGTATAGACTTGTTGCTTATGTAGTATGGGGTTGTTGCTTATGACTTGCTTATGTAGTTAATATATATGTGGTGCATACGTAGTGTAAATTCATTGCTTGTGTAGTATAAGCTTGTTGCTTATATAGTATGAATTTGTTTCTTATGACTTGCTTATGTAGTTAATATATCTAAAAGCACCATGACACGTCTATACAAGCAACAAATTACATCTTCATAAACGACCTTCGAACTGATGTTGAGCTCTAGCAACTATGGCGAATTGTCTGCAACTTTTTTCACACAGTAGTGAATTGAAGAAGAAGGAAGAAGGATTTCCCACAGTAGTGCGTTGAAGAAGGAGGAAGATTGTTCACGTTAAATTTGCTACGAGATTTGAAAGGATTGCGTGTGTTCTATTCAAGCCAATGTGATTGGTTCTCGTTCTCTCATGAACAACGTTCGAAGAAGAAGGATGATGAGATTTGTTCACGCTGAATTTGTTGTGAGATTTGGAGAGATTCTGTGATCATAATGTGAACAAAATCCCGTGAATATTGGGTAATTTTGTAGGATGACTAATTTACCCCTTTCTCTAATTACTAACATTTAATCTGAAATTTTAGCTCTAAAATCACAGCCATTGAAAAATCTAGATATGTGGCTAGGATTGATCCCTATGGACTCACCCTATGAGGTGGTCTCATATAACCCTCTTCCATATAGGATATATATATATATATAGAGAGAGAGAGAGAGAGAGAGATATTGGTTCAAATGAGACCAACCCCTTCAGGTTAGTCCATAAGAACACATATAAACCATTGATTTAATTTTTTAATGGTGTAGATCTCTTTGGTTATTTTTGGGTTATAAGGGTATGATTGTATTTTCACATATTTTCAGTTTTTAAGTAACTCACGTTAATTGCTATTTTTAAGAAAACAGAATCCTTCCTTTTTTAGTTACCTGATTTTTAGGGAGAAAAAAACCATAGATTTCAATCGTGTTTTTTTAAAACTGATTCCTTTTGTTTCCCTCCTCTTGGACGGTTTTTTCATTCATAAGAAAACCCTATTATTGTTAGTTTATTCTCCCCCAAAAAATACATATGTTCGTATTCTCGCACAAAAAATATTCGTTGTTCGTCTGCTCCGGGCAACCTAGAATCGTGAAGTTCGAAATCATTTCGTCGTTCCCAAGTTATTTTGTTGGTAGAAGGTTTGGATTTTGCGAAGAAGGGAGCAGAGTAGGATTTTTGCGCCCAATTTTTGTTTTGTAAAGGTGAGTTCTTTTTCTCAGTTATTGGCCTAAATCTTCCAAATTTCAGTATGTTCTTGTCTTTACCAAGTAATTTTTGGTGGTTGTAGGGGTTCAATTTTGTGGAGAAGGTTTGAGGAGAGGGGAACCGACGTCTGAGTTCTTGTATTGAAGGTATGTTTGTTTTTTTCTTCTTCTGTATTTTTTCATTGTTATTGCTTGATACTGAAGGATTCCCTCGCAATTTGTCTGTTTATTCAGTTACGGTATTTTTGCAAAATTTTGCAATTAAAACTCAAAAAACCCAAGTAACAAACCCATAACAAGTATGCATATATTTTTTATTAAGTATACTGATATATTATGTTAAATATACAACATTAAGTAGAATATAAATAAATTTTTGTATTAAGTTTTGATATATGAATTAGATGTTTTTTTATGTAGCGGGTTGTGGTGTATTCTAGCTATTCGGATATGTTATGTTAAATAAACAACATTAAGTGGAATGTAAACAAATCAGCGTATCCCAACTAAGAAACACATAACAAGTATGCAGATTGTTTTACTAAGTATACTGATATATTATGTTAAATATACAACATTAAGTAGAATATAAACATATTTTTGTATTACGTTTTGATATATGAATTGGGTGTTTTTTATGTAGGGGTTGTGGTGTATTCTAACTATTCGGATATGTTATGTTAAATAAACAGCATTAAGTGGAATGTAAACAAATTAGTGTATACAGTTTGGTGTATGAATTGTGTGGTTTTTGTATGTAGGGGTTGTGGTGTACACTAAGTATACGTTTATGGTATGTTAAATATATAACAAGGTATTTTTTTGCTTTTGTTTATCTTCTCTCTTTGTTGTTTATAAAAACACAAGGTGTTGATGCTTGAAACCCCACTGCCCCTGACAAGTATGCAGATGTTTTATACTAAGTATACAAGTATGTCATGTTAAATATACAACATTTAAGTGGAATGTAAACAACTGATGTTTACAGTTTTTGATATCTGGATTTGTGTTTTTTTATGTAGGTGTTGTGGCAAGTAAAATGTCAAGTGAAGAACAGGAAATAGAGGTCAATAGTGGTGCAGAGGAGAGTCCGGGAGACGAGCAGCCCAAAAAGAGGCGAAGGATTGATAGTTCATATCCCGGCACGCAAGTTAGGGCGAAACCAAAGGTTTTGGTTGATGCTCTTGCTTCTCTCAAACCTGCGTAAAAGAATGCAGTACTTGAGATGGGTTTTGGCAGTTTGTTTTCCCTGAAATATGAGGATTTCAATAAAAAGCTCACGTATTGGTTAGTTGAAAACTTCAATGTATTAAGTAGTGAACTTGTATTTGATGATGGTAGGCGTGTTCATATTGAGAGGGAAGATGTTGGTAGGCTTCTGGGTTTCCCTAATGCTGATGTGGCTATTGAAAAAAAGAAAAAATCTGGGAAATGTGCGATGTATGACGAGTGGCGTACAATGTTTCGAATTTCTCTGTGAGAGTATCTTTGGTGATTTAGTTTGTGAGGATGGTGGAGTGCGTGAGACGGGGACTAGTTCGAAGGCATTTTGTGACGCTTTGTCGCAGCGTTCTTATTGGAAATTTATAGTGTGGGTATATCAACCCACTTATTCTGAATTGCCTCGACGATATGTCCAGAATCAGGGAGTTTAATTGGTGGGATTACATTGAACACCCTTACGTCTAAAAGAGTTAAGTGGGATGAGCGAACAAGATTGAGTTCAACGGCCCGGTCTTTGTTGTTAACGGTAATTTGCCATTGTATTGCCTTTTTCCAAGTTTTTAGTTTAATTTGTTTGTCACTTATACAATGATTTTTGTATACGTAGGTGTTTTATTTGAATAGAGTGAGTGTCTTCGGGAGGAGGGATGTCTTGAGGACTTTACCGGCTATCGCTTCATGGACCATGGATAAGTTCAAGGAAAGAGTTTATAAAGAGTTCAAACATGGTGGCTTTGGGGGGGATATGTGCATGGACCATATTTGGGGGGGCGGGCTTCACTGCAACCTCAGTTGGAGAGATTGGTGACTGGTCAAGAGAAACAGTCATCTCATCCCGGGCCATCGTCGGCAGGCGGCATTGGGCAGGTATACAAATCGTATATGGTGTATAATTAGTTGATTTTTGTTGTATACATAAGTCACAGATATTGTATACTTGGTATTATACATAGTTTATATTAAAAATATTATATGTTGTATACTTAGTTGATTTTTGTTGTATACTTAAGTTACATATGTTGTATACTTGGCATATTTTATACATAGTTTATATCTTTTGTATAATTAGTTGACATATGTGGTATCTTTAGTTTATTTGTAGTCTGTATATGTAGCTCAACCGTGGTGTATACATATTGTACCTTTGATGTATAGTTAGTTATGATACACAATTAGTTTTATGTGTAGCATTGTTATCATACATAGATCAGTTTTGTGTATAATTAGTCTACATATATTGTATACTTAGTTTACCAATGTTGTATACTTGGTCTTATGCATACATAGTTTAGTTGTAGTATTTGTTGCATACTTAGTTTTATATATACCTAGCTCACAAATGTAGTATTCTTGCATACATAGTTCAGTTTTTATGCGTTAAATTTGTTTTCTTTATTTTTTAAATGCTTTTTTTTAATGTTGTATATTTTTAGCAAAATTGATTAGTTAGATTTATCTATTGCAGGATTATATTGGGAAATTAAGGCAAGGATTGCGTGTCTTGCTTCTGATGTGGTGAAAATTATTTCGTTGATTCTGGATGCACCTTCTGACGCGGTGGAGGTCCCTGAATTTTCTGAAATTGGGGTTGTTGCTAAGAATCTGATATGCCACAAGACTGTTCAAGTCGGGGGCACGGGTTGGAGAGGATTTTGTTGGAAGTGAGAGTCAGCAGGTTGTAGCATTCTGGAGCAATCCCGAAAACATAGCATTGCTTGAGAAGATGGAAGCTGCCCTTTGCAAGCGGGATGAGTTTGAGAAATGGAACGTTGACAAGCCTAGTTTTAGTCTTGGTTTAACCCAAGAACAAAACACTGGTAAATGGGATGCCGTGGTTGAGACATCATGTTTGTATGCGCAGGCTGAGCAGGAAAAGGAAGATGATGAGCAGGAAAGAGAAGACGATGGGGTAATTTGCATAATTTTTATTATTTTGCCTGAATTATGTTCTTATATTTTATTTTATTTTGATTCGTAGGAAGAGGCTAATCCGATTGTTGATGGTGGGAAGTGTGCGGTTGTGTCTGGGAAGGATGGACTGAAGAAGAACAACGAGAAGCTGAGTGTTTATCGTCGACACGAACCTCGCCAGAAAAAGAAGACTTAGATATTGACGTCCACGTTCGTTGAGAGACGGGTCGATGTGATGTCTAAGTTAAATGAGCAGCAGAACATGATTGTTAAATAGTTGTTTGAGAACCCGGAAAGTGAAAAGTAATTTAATTTTTTATGGTCAAATATACTATAAATTTTATTATAATTCTTGAATTTTAAATATATTTTTACGTATTTCTTTTTTGGGGGCGAGGCCATTTTTTTTGGTGACATGACTATAACAAGGGAAGACTTTGTTACTATGCGGCCTGGACGTTATTTGAGTGTCTCCCTGATCGATGTGTGGACGGAGATTCTGAACGCAAAAGAGTCGTCGAGCAAAGGTTCGCCCCTTCGTTTTTTTGCTATGACATATTCTACGGTACTCTCTTTTTTTTATTACATTTAATGCCTGTATTCAGAAAATAAATGTAAGTGCATGTTTGCAATACATAGTTGGGCATTCATTGCATTCAAGTGATGTATGTTTGTATATTTATTCTAGCAGAAAAGTATACATAGTCACGTGGATTAGTTTATTTAGTTCAATGGATATAACCACCATACACTTAGTTCGAGTGAATTTGTCTATTTTGATTCGATGGATTTTGTATACTTAAGTATGTGTATATGTATAGTTAGTTGATCTATTGTATATTTATTGTGAAATGATTTTGTATACTAAGTAATATTTCAGTGAATTTGTATAATTAGGAAGGTTTACTCATTGAACTATTTTTGGTTTATACTTGTAATGTTTTAATGCTTTAGTTAGATCAGTTTAATTGAATGCGTTGTCAAATATTTCTGTATATTTAGTAATATTTAATTGTATAGTTAGTTAGATGTACATGTATACTTTTAATGTTTTCATCATTGTCATTGATGTACATGTACATGTATAGTTTGTTTATTAGATTTGTTTATGTAGTTCAGAGGATATGTATAGTTAGTCAGAGTAATTGTATATTCTGCCAAGTGACTCTTTATACGTGGAATGATTTTTTTCATATTGATAATTGCTTGATGTATATTTAGTAATGTTCTAATGTTTAGATAGTTTTTGTATAATATGTACTTGCCAGATGATTCTGCATACTTAGCACTTTTTTATTGTATACTTAGCATTTTTTATTGTATAATTAGTTTAGTATTTTTGTATATTTTCAATTATTGCTTAATGTTTATATTTTTTGCACATTTCATGTAGTTGTTTTCCATTGTTACACCAAGTGAGGCAAATGATGATAATAGAAATTTGGCGTTATTTTCTCAAAGCCTTGATGCCGAGTTTGGTGATGTTAATCCAACAAAGTTGCAGGCGTTTGATATGGTATTTATTTTCTATAGTCCTTTTAAGATTTACAACTGTTATTTTCAGGTTTAACTAATGTTTTTTTACCTTTTTCCAGTTTTTCTTTCCAATATGTAAGAGCGAACACCTGTTTGTTATTGTGTTTGATATGAAGAGGAAGAATATGCACATTTTGGATAATTCTTCTGTTGGCGGAACCAAGTGTGACAAGTACGAATATGTGCCTGCTAAATTGGTGAGTATGAACATGTATTTTCGACATGTATATTCATACGTTGCATTGATACATAATTTTTGTTCTTCAGTCTGTTTTTTAATTGTTTGTATCTATTGTGCCAGGTTCGTGTTTTTTCTCAATACTTGATAAGCAAAGGTTGCGTGCAGATGGGTCAAGAGATTGGGGACTCACTCCGGCCCTTAATTGCAATGCTATGGAGAGATGCACGAAACAAGGTGGATTGCGAGAATCTTTGCAATGCAAAGATATGGAAACGCATACATGGGTGGAGGTTTGAGGGGCTGGTCACCTGGTTTACAGAAGGGCAATGCAAATCTCATGTGTACTTTCCGTTCCAAGTACACCGGTGCTATTTTCCTAGACGACATGAACGAGTTAAAGGAGAAGAATTTGGCTGAATGCAAGAAACATTGGACTGGCAAGAAGCCAGTGTAGAAGTTTGTTTGTTTTGTCATTGGTGGAATACTCTACTTTTTTTTCCTAGTAATTAATAGTGGTGGTTTTACATGATATTGAACATGTTTTTTGTTGGGAATGTTGGTGATTCAAAGTTTGGTACAATTTACTAAGTTGTTTTGCTTATTGTGTTTATGTGTAGCAGAATGTTTGTTTTTACCATGTGTTGGTGTTGTGTCATCTCCATTTTTTTCTTTATAGAGTAATCTTTTTAAAGATGTAAGTGTTTTTTTGATTTGCATGTACATTATATATAGATGCAGCAACCTGTATAGATATATATGTCGAATTGTATATTTAATGTGTTGCATTTGTTTATTTTGGTTTAGTTGAATTGTATTTTTTGCTGTACAAATAGTTTAATATATTTGCTTAATTAGTTACGTGGAATTGTATCTTTTATTTGGTGGAATTGTATACTTAATTGTATGGGTGATTCACTGATTTAGTTCAGTGGAATTGTATACAGTTGCAGTGACATGTATAAATAGATATGTCGAATTGTATATTTAATGTGTAGCATTTGTTTATTTTGGATTAGTTGAATTGTATTATTTGTTGTATAAGTAGATTAATATATTTGTTTACTTAGTTACGTTGAATTGCATCTTTTATTTGGTGGAATTGTATACTTAGTTGTATGGGTGATTCATTGATTTAGTTCAGTGGAACTGTATACAGTTGCAGTGACTTGTATAAATAGATATGTCGAATTGTATATTTATTGTGTTGCATTTGTCTATTTTGGATTAGTTGAATTGTATTATTTGTTGGATAAGTAGATTAATATATTAGTATAAATCTTAAGGTACAGATTGGCGTATACAGTGTAATTGTATACATAGTAAAACAATTCTGTATGCTTAGCGTTTTTTATTTTTGCATATTTAGTTGAATGTAATTTTAAATGCAATACATGTTTAGGGAGAAAAAAATAACCTTAAAGATAAATTAACAGTTCACACAATGTTACAAAAACAAAAAAAAACATTTTCATTAAATAGTAAACTGACAGGATTCATACTGCTTCACCCATTATTTTTTTGCAAAAATAGAAACATTGCACTAGGGCGTGGTGTTGCGGTTTGGACACGTTCTGCTGTTATGCGTTCCGATCTCACTGCATGTTTCACATCGTCTTTTGAGTTTTGTGCTTGCTTTAATGGCTTTCTCTCTTTGGCTCTGAATTCTACTCCTCAGATTACTACCGCTGCCTTTGTTCTTTGCTTGTTTTGGTGGTAATACAGAAATATCAAGTTGTGAGGTTGACCCACAATAGGTCTCTAGTACTGACTTTTTGCTTCCAAAAGACGGTACATGTTGCCCATCCTTTAACAATTTTGCCTTTTCTTCAGAAACAAGTCGTGATAAATTTGATAATTTTTCAACATTCCCTTGCGCTAGACCAATGCAGGTGTGGAAGTCAGACCAAAGGTTGTTTAGCGTGCTTGCGGCTTCATCCCCTCCCCCAAATTGATAAATCTAGCCAGATTTTGTGTATTGCGTTACTGAGGGAGTCTTCATCCATCGCTGAGCTGAAAATTTTATAGGTATTTCTTGACAGTCCTTTAGGATTACGAAAACATGACAACACAGTAAGCCCATCTGTTCGAACTTTTTGCAGCTGCAGTTTATCATTGTTTCCATCTTATAATTTACGACATCAAAGATTCGACTTGTTTTGTCTCTAATTCTGTAGGAACACTTGTTGGCATCATCAGTTATCTCTGTAATCGTGCAATCATAGCAGGCTGTTTCAATTTCTGTGCTAACATTGGTAAATACAGTGTGCGTGTACACTGAACATGCATGCTTCTCAATGGTCAATTTTGTCTTGCATTCTGGAAACGTTGTTTGGCAGTTGTGGTCCAATTTATCTGTTGCATGGCGTTGTGACTACATCGCGCTTTTAAAGTGCATGAAAAATTCAACCAAATTTGAACCAGGATTTGTAAAATTACCAAACCAGCTATTGGTGCTCTCTGACCGTGATGTAGTTTTGAGCAAACTACTCATTGGCACATCTGTAAAATAAGCTGGTATCCAACTCCTTCTAATCTCATACAGATGTGTGAACCATGGATGCGATTTTAGACTAAAGTCAGTCATAATATCATTCCATTGACTCCCAAACTATGGTATTGAAATGCTGGTATCCCACACGATTGAATTTAGCCGATTTATGAAATTTTTATCCTTGAACAGGGTGTGACCGACTTTAACACTAACCTTTTCCATTATGTGCAACATACACAATCTGTGTTTTGCCATTTTGAACACAGATTGTATGGCTTTCTTCACTGTCGAATCTTGGTCTGTTACTATATAGTATGGTTCCCGACCAACAGCTTCCAAGAATTTTGTGAACAGCCATGTATACGACTCTTCATCTTCCTTTAATATAAGACCAGCTGCAAATGTGACACATTGGCGATGGTTATCGACTCCAGTAAATGGAGCAAAAACCATTTTATACCTGCACATTTTTGTTATTTTAAGTATACGGTATATATTTATACTATTAAATTAAACTATGTATACAATAAACAACAAAACATAAATATGTATACAATTTCGTTATACTCACTAAATTAATCATACAACTGCACTGAAATAAGTATACTAAACTAAGCATACATCTGCAATGAAACTAGTTTTTAATCATTCAATTATACTAAACTAAGCATACAACTGTAATAAAATAAGTTTTTAATCATACAATTATAGTAAACTAAGCATACAACTGCAATGAAACAAGTATACAACTCACCTAAGTAGATATACAGTGAACATGAGTTTGTAAACAAATTCGATGTAGTAACTAAATTAAGCATCTAGTTTACTGAACTAAGCATGCAGGTGCAATGTATGAAGCATACAATACACCTGATAAAATAAACAACAAAACATACATATGTATACTATTTAGATGAACTAATATACAAGTACACTTCAGTAATTATACAAGGGAACACATTTGCATAAAATTCTATAATATAAACAATTCTTAAAACTAACTATACAATTGCACAAAATTAAGTATACAAATCACTAGCATTAATTAAACAAAAAGATCTTTTTAACCTGTTAGTATTGTATGTAGCATCAAATGAAATCACATCACCAAATGTGGCGTAGTTCCTTATAGCTTTTTGGTGCCCAAAAGAGAGCTTGTCGAGTTGTTCATCTTTGTCCACGTCGTAATCGAAAGTCATCCTTGATTAACTTCCTTTTGTCTAAACAATTTGTCTATTACCAACTGTGCGTCTGCACCACAGATGTATTCTTTCAAGTCTCGCTTGAAGTTTTTAAAATCTTCCTTGAGTGCCCCGACTTGTGGAAATCAACCCACCATCTCCCTGAATAATTCGTGTTGTTTAGAACTCACTATATTAGCCTTCGTGCAATTGATGATAAATTGCTGGTGACCGAAGTTAAGGTTTCTATTAACTTTAAGAAACTGCTTGAATGTGTCCATTGCCATTGGGTGAGTGTGGCGCTCTTCAAAATTGCGTATTTTATAGGCGTCGTTACTAGTGTACTCGAAAATACAGCGTGCATTGCACCCAACACGATTTGAAGTTCGCTTTCGCGACCCATGTGTTGTGCTGCCTTCGGTCTCCTCTGTAGGGTCTGCAGGTATGTTGTTTTTGGTGTTTTTGAAGCCTTCTCTATTGCAAAGAACATAATGCTGATGAATGACTTCATTATTGAATCGATTTGTCGTGCTCTTTCTGATGTCGAATCCGCTAATTGCTCCATAGTTTTGGTAAAATTGTACACCGGTTTCCAACGTAGCGAAATGCATTCCCACTCGCGGAATCTTTTCTTGTTCCACCTCTGGTATCCAATATTTTGTTGATCCCGGCGAGATTTTGAGCCGTTGTCCTACGTTGTTTTTGACATCACATACAAAATGGATATATTATATATCTGATTATATAATTACATTCATACACAATTTTCATTTTTTAATGATATTGCTTCTGTTCTCAAAGATTTGTTAGAGTACAATAATCAATTTGTATAAAATATACAATTTTAATAATCTATTTATGCACGTTTTGATTATTAATTATACAAAGAACGTTTAGTTAATATTCAAATTTTTTTACATCAAACTGATTAATTTATTATGACAGACAATTTCTACCATACAATGAAATAAGTATGAGTAGATTTTTAATTGAACAAATTACAACGAGAACATATACAAGTGTTATATTATAAATATACAATGAATAAATCAATATATACATGTTGTAAATGCTAAATAAACACGCAACGAATTTGGTAACAAATGTACTCTCTGAGATAAGGCGTAAGTATGCATATACATAATGTTATATACGCAAGGCTTACATTCAAAATAGGCAAACTTTCTGTACTAAACATACAAACTATTAATTGAGATGCAATCTTCATACAAGTGGGTAATATGCAAAAATATAAAACTATATATACAAAGTTGAACATTAAATAGACAACATATGTATACTAAACATACAAATCAACAATAAGAGGTGCATCCAGGTTCATTCGGACATCAATTGTTGATTCGGAGGCATATGAATATTGTAGCAAGTTTCTCGTTAGAAATTACCTTGAAGACATTCATCGATTGCGTTGAAATTAATATTTTTGCCATTGTATAACTCTTTCCAATCAAATGGATGATAACTCCTTGCAAATTGTTAGATATACATTGCGTTTAATTTTTGTGGAACAATTACAGTAGCCGATTTTGAGTGATAATGGTGATTATAGAGGTTTTGATAATGGTGATGCAATGTTGTTTTGAGAAGGAGACATATATTTGATTGTCTATGTTGAATGGCGTGATTTATGGGGCGTGATCAATAATGATCACGTCCCTATAATGTAGGAGGATATTTGTATCGATTTTATGGATTCCAATTTTACCCTTTCTATTGTATAGTTCTTAAAAACCTGTATAGATTGTAACGTATCTTGACCATTGATTTTATTTGGATGGTCTAGATTCTGGTCTTTATGGACTAACCAGGAGGGTGGTCTCACAAGATCTCTCTCTCTATATATATATATATATATATATTGAAGGAATTTTTTATTTGTGAGTGAGTGAAGAAATTATTGAGGACCTAATTTTATAATCATAATCTTCACTAATACATTACGTGCCACATAGGGTTAGTAATGCACCTTTTTTCTAATGACTATATATCGTCATTATCATTAACAAAAGGAAAATAATAATTTTCATTGGCAAGAGGAAGACGAATGTATAGACAAACAAATAATTTAAAAGAAAGGAGTGAAACTTAATAATTAATTAGTAAAAGAAAAAGAAAAAGTCCTTGTCATAGAGCGCAGGATTAAATGCCTCCTTGCTCTTAGCTTCACAACATTACCCCCACCCTCCAACAACTTGTATTACCTAGTCAAGAAAAGTTTCACTCTTTGAGGCTTAACACTGTTTTTCTCCTTCAAAACTCACTCACTCTCCCCCTCCTTTTAGCCAAGCTGAAAAAGTAGTAGTATTACTGTATTAGCACTAGCAGTAGCAATATGGATGACTTAATCGTCTCTTATCCTTCATCTTCTTCCATTCTTTCTTCAGAACTGCCCTCCATCTTCCAAAAAAGCTCCAATACATACTCCAAACCCAGCCAGATTGGTGGGCCTACGCCATTTTATGGCAGAGTTCCAAAGATGATAATGGTCGCATTTTTCTCACCTGGGGGGACGGCCATTTTCAAGGTACAAAAGAAAATAATCCCAAATCGGGCTCCCAGCCCGAAAGAAAGAAAGTGATGCGAGGAATTCAGGCCCTCATCGGGGAAAACCCTGGTGGGCCAGGGGACGGTGACGTGACAGATGCTGAGTGGTTCTATGTTACGTCCCTGGCACAGTCTATTTCCCTCGGCGATGGGGTTGTCGGTAAGGCGTTTAACTCGGGATCTCTAGTTTGGTTAAGCGGTGCTAATCAACTCAGGTTTTATAATTGCGCACGTGCAAAAGAAGCGCAGATCCACGGGATGCAAACCATGGTTTGTATCCCAACTTTGAATGGTGTTGTTGAGTTGGGATCTGATGTTATTATTGCAGAAAACTGGAATTTGGTTCAACAGGTTAAATCTGTGTTCGAATCAGATCCCATTAGCAATATTGGGTCGTCAGCACAATTTACGGCCGAAAAATTAATTTCTTTCGGTGATACTAGCAGTGGCGCCGTGCAGGCTGGTTTTCCAGAAGAAGCAGAAGCAAAGATGAAAAAACAACAACACAATAAGCAAAAGGGTGAAGTGTTTTCATATATGGACTCAGAACAGTCGGATTCGGATTGCCAGTTCTTTCTTGAAACGACGACGACCAGCGTGGACATGACTAAGAGTACTAGAACTCCGAAGAAGAGAGGCAGAAAGCCAAACCTGGGGCGTGACGCGCCGCTCAATCACGTGGAGGCGGAGAGGCAGCGAAGGGAGAAGCTGAACAACCGCTTCTACGCGCTGCGGTCGGTAGTTCCAAACGTGTCAAGGATGGACAAGGCCTCTCTCCTATCCGACGCCGTATCATACATAAAAGAGCTGAGATCCAAAGTGGATGAGCTGGAGTCGTCCAATAAGAAATTAGTGATCAAGACGGAAACTACTGTGGATACGAGTGTGGATAACCAAAGCACCACGACTTCTGTGGATCAAGTGGGGCCCATGGCTTCTTTGTTAGTGGAAGTTGAAGTGAAGATTGTTGGGGTTGATGGGATGATAAGGGTGCAGTCGGATAACAGTAATTATCCAGCGGCGAGGTTAATGGATGCGATTAGGGACCTTGAATTGCAAGTCCACCATGCCAGCATATCGTGTGTCAATGATTTGATGCTTCAGGATGTTGTTGTTAGGGTTCCTGATGGATTGAGAAGTGAGACTGCTTTGAAATCTGCTCTTGCTAGGAGATTACATCACCACTGCCACTAGCTAGTGATTCATTAATATATATATGATCCACCACTACTACTTAATTTCCTCTCGCTAATTACTTTTTGTGCGTGTAGCAAGCCTTCTTCCCCTGTTTGTAATTTTGTACGTTTAATCCTTGGATTAATTTGTACCGTACGATCGACTACCACTGCTACTTGTTCAATTCAATTTTAATTTCCATAGTTAGTTATATATATATAATTAGGAAAGAAAGGTCTAAAGGTTAATTAATCAATATTAATTCAGTAGATGAATCAATCTGCTATATATATATGTTTTGCATATTACAGTTACCAGGCCTATAATTGTTTTCCGACTCGGCGACTCCATCAATGGCGCTTCTTATTTATGTGACAGTGATAAATCTATGTACGTGGTATGTATGCGGGCAAAACAAAATGCAGCTGAAAAATGGAAATTGATTCTTCAGCATTAATTCAGGTAAAAGTATTACACGGCAGTGATGGGCTTATTTCAGAAGAAGCTAAAGGGCAAGTATTGATGATGGATGCAGGCGGAGTCCACTCAGGATTTCATCAAGAAAATATATACAGGATTTTTCCTTCAAGGGGTAGGTCTGGGAAACCCATACCAATATTTTTTTACTCTGATTTCATATTGACGCACATGCAAAATTTGGGACTTTTTTAATTGCAGGTATATTGTCGTTATCTTGAGACCTTAAATATCCAACCTTTTCTTTTTTTTTCTTTTACGATTAAATTCATGTGGATGAAATTGTGCTTTGTTGTGGAATGATTGAAACTCCGTACTATATGCCCTACCACCATCCACAACAGACATACGTGTACATTCTCTTCTGTTTTTATCTATTCATTTTCTTTCTTAATTATTAGGGATAATTACAAAAACACCCCTGAGGTTTTGTCTAATTACAAAACAAACCTAGAGATATCTCAAAATTATAAAAAAACTACCTCTTGTTTGATTATGCCTTCAATGTAAGGGGTAATTGTAATATTTTTGTAAATGTAAAGAATATTTTCGAAATGGTGTTTTTAATTTTATGAATGGTGAAAATGTAAGACACATCGAATCTCAAGGGAGATTTTGCAATTTTAAAAAATTTCTGGATTTTTCGTAATCAGCCCAAACCTCAGGGTGTTTTTTAATTATCCCTAATTATTATTACCACCATGTCCGTAACTGGTTTTGTTTTTTGCATTTGAGTTACAAATTAAATCTTTTTTTAATCTCACGAATAATACAAAGCCCTGTTTTGAAAAAATGCATGAACAAAATATTTTACCTCACATGTTGTAAATTGTGCAAAAATGTCTGGGAAGATTCAAGAAACTCCATATCTCTAATTTAAATGGTTTAAAAAGTATCAAATTCGCACTTTTTGTCACACGTAAACAACCATTTTCTACTGCACTAATCTATCCCTAGCTCTTGTCATTGAATAGAGCTTTCAATTGGGCGACGCATTTGGACAGGATGTCAGGTTCGCTTGAAATTTGAGGCCCCTACCACTCCATCTTATTTATGGACATCAGAAGCTACAGCCGGTAGCAATTGTTCATGCAAATCCAATTGGTTTTCATTTATGATGATCTGCGAAAGTGAATTTGGAAGAAAGTTGATCCACGTGTCCATTCGGTGATGATGACGCGTGGACCGACTGCTGATGATGTCAGCAAGAACCGAGCTGATGCGTGGCACTTAACGGGCTCGGTTGGCTACGGATGTCGTAGTAGTAAGTGGTTCAAAGATAACCATCTTGTTAAGTAAGGCCAATACCTTACTTTAGTCAATCTTACTTCACAATTGTCAACAAGTTAGAAGATGAGTGATAAGTGCCAAATACATGGCCAAAGATGCATGTTCGGGAGAGGACACGTGTCCTCCCTTAATCACTCTATTACACTAGATGTAATGATGATTAAAACCCACTAATTGTATTGGTATAAATATGTCTCATTTATTAGTAAAAAGACAAGAGAGATAATCCTGAGAAATACTTGTAAAAGCTCGAACTGTACCAAGAAAAACCCTCCTAAACTTCCCCTTTCGGTTTTGATATAAAAAGCGAAATTAACCCTTTCTCAAATATTTCTTAAGTGTTGTTTAATTTCCACGTCACATTATTTATATAGTTTGCTTGTTGATCGAAGACGCACGTCAACAATTTATTTATGGGATAATTTCAAAAACTACCCCTCAAGTTTGGTGTGATTACAAAAACTCAGAGAAATTTTGAAACTACAAAACCTACCCTTGAGAATTGATTTTATCTTAATTTTAAGGGGTTAACTGTAATATTTCTATAAATGTAAAGAGGGATTTTGAAAATATTTTTATTATGAAGAGGGAAACTGTAGGACGAAATCAAATCTCATGTTTTTTTTTTTTGTAATTTTTAAAGTTCTTTGGGTTTTTTTGTAATTATCTCAAAACTGTGGGGTACTTTTTGTAATTATCCCTGGATTTATTTATTAAGATCGATGATAAAATCTGCAACTAATATTCATATTTTCACCATAACAGCTTTATTCTATTCAAACAAAATGTTAAAAGTTTCTTTCCTCAAAGTCACTGATTGCCTAGGAAAATAAGGTGGTGCAGCAATTGCACGAGTTGGAGTTTTTTCCTTTTTAATTTTTTTTTTATGATTTTGATTATATTGTTTATTGCAAAAGTTGGGCCTAAAAGAAAAATTTGATGGGAGGTGTGAACGAGACTGCAAATTTTAAATTAATTTCTTTATATGAAAATAAATTAGGCATGTGATCCATATGAGAATGCAGTTTCCTTTTTTTAAATGTTTTTTTTTCTTTATGTCATTTTTTAGGGGGGGGGGGGAGGGAGGGGACAAAAAGGTCATGCGTATTGATGTCATTGCTGAAGCCAATGGACATTGATAGGCTGTCCATAAGGCATATGTTGATTGCAGATGAGGGAATGATAATACGACACAAACTGAATGTATGGTTGTGCTTGGTGACAACACCAATTGTACACAACCATAAACCTAAACTATCAGGTGAACTCCTGGTCCTGGAAGTCTTTTAGCAAGTTCAATGAACGACTGCGAACAAAGAAATAATAACACATGTAAAATGCAACTGCTACAAGGAATAGGGGTGTAAAAGACTGGAGTGTCAAACCCTAGCCTCATTTTTTCTCTAATCCATCTCCTGCTTCTTTACTTACTCTTCATTGTTAAAGGGTGATTGTTTGGCTATTTTTTTGCCTGAAATCACCTCATCTACATATTTTCTATTAATTTAGTTTCTCAAAAAGTGGTTGCCACAGATCCTGGATTATTCGTTTGTATTGTTTGTGATTTCGTGCCCCGGTGTGACATTTGGTTTATCACCATCTTAGTACGATGTTTTTTCTTGTGCAGATTCATACGATCAAGTCTTATGGTCTTCAATAAGTTGAGATCTGAGATCATAGGTATTCTAGACACTATGAAATTTTCAAAATTGTAGGCTTTAAGCCCCTTTTTTTTTGTTATTAACCTATATTGCTATGAATCTATTGTTGGAAATTTGGGTTTTGATAAAGTGGGCGTCAACCCGACTTTGACCAAATTTTCAGTGGCTAAGAGGAATTAAATTGTGAATTATTAATCTACGTTCCGAGTAGATGTTCGTAGTATTTTGTATTTCTCAAAACTAAGGTGAGTGAGAAATTAATACACGAAGTTGGCCACACGAATGGGCATTATGTAAATGGCATTGTTTATCCTAAAGTATAAATACTAGAAGGTGTTATTGGTTGGATATACTATAACACAAGTGTATGATCACAAATGGGTTTTAGACCCCGATTCTTTGGGCTAGAATGGGCTTGGCCCAAATTCAAGTAATTGTTGGGTAGGATGAATCAGGCATTGGAGGTGTCCAGGTTCGTGTGTCTATAAACTGGATATTGGAGGGCCCGGGTTCATGTGGCTTTGGAGTTTGTAACTCCTCAAGTAGTGGTCATAAGAAGAGATTTGTAACTCATGGGAGTTACATATGGTTTAATGCCCACTCTCTTTATCTTTAATTCCCACAAGTGTTGGAAATGATGGCACATATAAGTCAGGCGTTTTCTTTGCATTGGGGGTCAAAAGAAGAGATAAAGTCGAGAATACACGGATAAAATCGCATATCTCGCATATTCTTCAAGTGTCGCATTAAAGTGTTGTAACATTTCGAAAAAGACTTGCAAGAACACTTCCTTCTCGCATTTGTGCCAAGCAACAGCATTCTCGCCGCTCCTTCAAGCTCGAAAGGTGCTTTTGTATCGGTGGTGCTCTTTGACACACAAAAGTGGTAAAGCCGTTTTATCTTTGGGGACATTATGTCGTACCGTGAGCACTAGTCGGGATGTATTTCTCTTACGGAAAGAGGTCTTCCTCAACTCGGCTTGTAAAGTTCCATCAGATTCATGCTTCTGGAGTTGGAATCCATTCAAGAATTGTAATAGTTAGGTTTTACTTTTCTTGTAAATTTTATGTTTCTATTTTGTAAGCCATCTTGAAGGCTTTTCCCGCTTTTATAACCACTATAATTTCCAACAACTGCAAGACAAATATTGTACCTTCACGATGGCGAGGAGAAATAGAGTCATAGCTTGGAAATGAATCTGACAGAAGACCTTCCGGTGGTTGCTGGAATTGTTGTTGTTGCTAAAAACATGTTGCGTTTGAAGCATGGGGCTAGGATGGTGATATCCTATGCCGTAACTTTGTCTTTAAAAGACTAATTAGTTGTACACTTTACTGTATGTATTGTGTGGTTTGATATGAACTGAGGATGTTTTTCCAAAATGTTCATGTTTTGAAAAGAAATACGAAATGAGGATGTGTTTTCCAAAAGGTTCGTTATTTCTAATTTTTGGATTGAAAAATGGATGATTCCAAGAATCCAAAAATGTGTTGAAACTAGTCTAAAAGTTTCAACTGATCCTGCATGATATTCATGCTGAAGGGATGTCGTTTAAATAAAAAATTCCAAATGGTTTACATCGTTAAGATGTTGTTTCCAGGTTGGAAGATTTTCATTGAATTAGTGACCTGATTATTCGATTGAAAATCGAAGAAAGCAATCGAAGGTCTGAAAGCTAAATCCATGAAAGTCTTGCTAGAGACACGAGAAAGTGTGTTGGAATACTTTTTAAGAATTCTAACGGATCCATCAATTGTGGGGGTATGACCACACTTTCTGTCACAATTTTGGCTTGCGAGCTACAGTTGCAGATTTAGATGTGACAGAAGATGTAGTCTGAGATGTGGTAACATCTAACGCAGACGTTGAACCATAATTGCAGGAGGTGTTGGCATAGGTGTTGTAACACCAGAAGCGACATTGTACCATAGTTGCATAAGGTGTTGTATGAAGTGTTGTAACACCTAAGGTAGTTTCAGAACCAAGTGTGAGGTCTAAAATGTTTCCGAAGGTGTGATATCTAAGGTCACACTCGCTGTAAAATGGTTCGAACACAATTGTTGGAACAAGGTTCTGAAATTTGTTTGAACGAGGTTCTAACGATATTGTTGAAACAAGGTTCTAATAGTAATAGAACAACAAAAGGCATTCTAATGCTAATGAAAAGACCATGAGCTGGGATAATCCGGAGTTGAACAAAGAAACATAGAATATGTGGAGGGAAGCTGTGTTAACGGCGAACCACATATTGAATAAAATCCTACTTAAAGGGAAAGATAAGATTACGAATTGTGGAAAAAAATGTAAGCCTTCTTATAAATACCTTAAAGTGTGGGGGTGTTTGGATAAGGTTACAATACCTGAACCAAAGCAAGTTAAAATCGGTCCTAAAATGGTCGATTGTATTTTTATTGGTTATTCAATTAACAGTAGTGCATATCATTTTATTGTACATAAGTAAGAAAATCCGAAAATCACAGTTGGTACCATAATTGAGTCAAGGAATGCTATATTCTTTGAGAATATTTATCCCTGTAAAGAAAGACAAATGGAAGTTTAAAGAAGCGACTATATTCAGATGTTGCTGGAGATGTTACTCCCGATGTTATCACATCCGGGGCAGTGACAGATGTTGCTGAGATGTTCTTTGAAGGTCTTCTTGAGATGTTATAACATCTGGGACGACATTTGGTACAACATCTGTTGTCACACTCGATAGAACATTTAGTTCAACACCGAGTGGTGAAGAACTAAGACGAAGTAAGAGGCCTAAGGTGGTTAAGTCCTTTGGACCTGACTTCATAACATTTATGTTAGATGGTGAGCCAAACTCGATTAAAGAGGCTCTAAGTAGTCCAGATGCTACGCTCTAGCAAGAAGCAATCAATAGTGAAATCGAGTCCATTCTGCAAAATCATACGTGAGAGTTGGTTGATCTTCCTACTGGTCATAAACCATTAGGATGTAAGTGGATCCTAAAGAAGAAGTATAAAGCAGATGGAACTATTCATAAGTATAAAACACGACTTGTAACCAAAGGCTTTAAACAAAAAGAAGGGTATGACTTATTTGACACCTATTCTCCGGTAACGAGGATTGCGTCTATTCGGGTGCTTCTCGCAATTGCTGCTTTGCACAATCTAGAGATTCATCAGATGGATGTCAAGACGGTATTTCTGAATAGAGAGATAGATACTGAAATCTACATGGTACAACCTGAAGGGTTTGTTGCACCCGGTCAAGAAAAGAAAGTGTGCAAGTTAATAAGATCCTTGTACGGACTGAAACAAGCTCCTAAACAATGGCATCTTAAGTTTGATAACACGATGTTGTCAAATGGGTTTAAAATCAACGAGTGTGATAAATGTGTATATGTCAAAGGGACATCAGAAGCATTTGTCATAGTTTATCTATACGTAGATGATTTGTTAATCATGGGCAGTAGTCATGATACTATCATGGACACGAAAAGAATGTTAAAGAGAAACTTTGACATGAAGGATATGGGGACTGCTGATGTAATCTTGGGGATAAAAATCAGCAGAACTCGTGATGGAATTATCTTGTCACAATCCCACTATGTGGAGAAAGTGATCAAGAAATTCAATGCTTTTGACAATTCACCGTCAAAGACGCCCATTGATTTTAAGTGTAAATCTGGTTGCTAATAAAGCAGAACCAGTGGCTCAGATGGAATACTCACGTACAATAGGCAGTCTGATGTACATCACTAATTGTACACGTCTAGACTTGGCCTACCCTGTAAATATGTTGAGTAGGTTCACGAGCAATCCAATCCATGAGCATTGGAAAGCGTTAACCAAGGTGTTAAAATTAGTATGTAAGTCCAAGCGGCTACGATAATCTAGAGGGAGGGGGTGAATAGATTATCTCCATCTATTCGATTTAGCCCTCTTCTTACAACCGAATGCTCAAACACAATAATAAAGGTGCGGAATGTAAACAACACACGTCGATTTAAAGAGGTTCAACCCACCTAGGGCCTAATCCTCTACCACCCCAAGACATCCGGGTAAAAAGAAAAAGAATTTTATTAATTACCAAAATTAATACAAATTCAACTTACAACACCTTGAAGAGCACCACACTCTTCTTCAACACCACCTTTGAGATTACCACAATCTCTTCTTGAAGATTACCACAATCTTCCTTCAACGACACCTTGTGAAGATTACCTGATCTTCAACCTCAAGAATACCAAATTCTTCAACACCTCAATAAGAAGATCACCACAATCTTCTTGCACCTATCACCTAGATCATCCAAGTGTGTTCTTACCACAAGAACACTCACAAGGATATCTTGTGTTGAATGATAACCAAAAATCAAGATTACAACTCAATAATGAATAATACAATTTGAGTGCAAAGTGTAATCAAGAATAGCCTAGACCTCAAGGATGTGAAAGTGATAAGCTAGGCAAATATACAACAAGAATAATAACAATGAAAGACCAAGTATTTGCTTGAAGTGTATCTTGTTGTGTTGTATCTCAATTGTTTTTTTGTTGCTCCAAAACTTCCTCTATTTATAGGAGATGATTGATCAAGCATAGGCTCCTCTTGGGGATTGAAAATCTACGAGAAAAATACAATTAAAATCAAGAATATAGTCTGTTAGAAATCAATCCCACAATTTAAGGAAATGTGTCTCATTGTCAAACGGTCATATTTTTGTTGTCAATGCAGGCGACGGTCGCACATAAATAAGAGAATTAAGAACACTTTGAAATTTTCAACAAAGCCGACCGATCGACATAGGCTTCGACCGGTCGACCCCTGTTTCAACCGGTCCCCTCAAGCAAAAAAAACAAGATAGGAAGTTCAGAACAAAAATGAACTCCCAGTCCTGGCCGATCAGGCGGCCGACGGCACACGATCGACCCTCGGCGGCCGGTCGACCGACTAATATTACATCCGTCTCATTTTTCTGTTTCTAAAAACATCTTCAGTACGGGTTGCCCTATAGGGATGAGGTCGACCACGAGACATAAATGTTGTCCAATTTGTGTCGAAAATAAAACTCAAGAAATACTCCAAAAATTTAGTAAAAATATTTTAAACCAATCGGGAGTATTTAGACAACATTTAAAATCTTGTTTTAGGAGTAAAAACCCATTGACATAAAATCATTAAAAGTGTTGTCCATTATTATCAAAAATAAACTTGAGGAAATACTCCGGAAAATATTAAAACCATTTTAAATCATTTATGAGTATTTGGACAACCTTTAAAAACATTGTTTTGGTGACAAAATAAAACCATCAAAATTAAGATAAAAACATGTATTAAACAATCTTCCCCTTTTTGATGATTACAAACCAAAACAATTTTTACACAAACTAAGAAAGCAATTTTAGAAATGATTTTCCGGTAAAAATATTTGACCATTTGGAAGCAACCAAAATTTCCAAAAATATTAAAGCAACCAAGTAGGGAGTAAATATATTCAATAATAAGCACAAGCTCCCCCTATCAACAAGCATATCAAGAATAATGTAAAAGCAATTTTTCCATAAGCTAAAAGCTTTTACAAATTGTTCAAGAGCTTATAAGCTCCCCCTGTCACAAAACATCATTAAACAATTATATAAGTCCATCAAGCAACAATTGGACTAAAAACGAATCACAACTTATGGCTTTTATGAGCCATAACTTATAGCTTTTATGACAAGCTTTTGTTAGCTTCTTTTAGCTAATGAGCCAATATCCTGTTTCTCCCCCTTTGGAATCATCAAAAAGAATGTTAGGATGATAAAAACATCATACAAATATATCAAAGTGCGCAAACGAGACGGTTTATCAACCATCGAGCAATTTATACTTAAAGTCCAAGGAAAATGGGAGAATTGTAACATAAGAGATCCATAAGCTCATTAGTTAGCTAAAAAACATGATTTCAAAAAGATTTTAAGACATTTTGAAGCAAGAGAATCATGAGAAGTTGAAAGTTTCATTGCGACATTTCATCGAACACCTTGTGTGTGTGAAAAATAAAAGAGGTTGTATATAGTCTTTGTAAACGTTTCAAGCCAAAAATTTTCATATCATCATCAATCAACCTCATTCCAAAGCTCAACATATGCAACATTTGTTCATCAATTAAGAGGCTCAACAAAGAGATTCTCAAGGGTTCAACCCAATTGAGACAATATAAGCCCAGAAAAAGAATCAAGGCATTACAAATGCCAAAAATTAGAGCATCCATCAAGTGATACAAACAATACAAGTATGATATATCAATTGTCCCAACATATCCATCTAAGCATAATGATCAAGGCATTAAGAGAAGCACTTTTACCATCAAGTACTTCATACCAATTATCAAACCATGCCATATAAGAGTATTTTTACCATTAAATACTCCATCAAAATCATGATCATCCACAAGTCATTATCAACTTGCAATTTTAACCCTTTTAAGAAAACAAGCAAATATCATTAGTACAAAGGAGTTTTACAAAAGTTCATAACAATACAAAGCAACATTAATGAAAATGCTAGAAAGTAAAGGGGGTGGGGACATCAATCTTCGTCCGAAGAGAAGCAAGTTCCGGGAATAAGGTCCTTGATGAATTTCTTCAACTTGCCGATAGACTTTTGCATTTTGGAGGTCTTTTGCTCCAAAGCCTCATATCTCGTCTCATGAAAAGCCCTCATCTCTTCAAATTCGGCTTGAGTATACCTCCTAGGCGGTTGAGCACCGGTATTACCCTCCGGATTGCTCGGTTCGCCCTCTTCCGCCAATCTTGCAGCCTCGGTGTCATCAAAGAAGTCATTAGGATCGGGGGACTCTTGACCTCTTCCTCTAGCCATTTTAGTTGGTCGGATGTCCATATTCTTGCGCATTGTGACCATTTGGGAGATGTTATCAATGTCGAAGTCATTTTGAAATACCTCCGAGTTACACTCCGACGAAGGTAGTCCCGATTGAATAAGAAGTTTACAAATCCAATTTCCCATAACCAACTTCTTATTACCTGAGTGATGGACTCGATTAGACATTGAATAAGTATGGCGCCAAAGTTAAGTGGTTCCTCCTAGCAATCTTATAAGTCAAAAATAATCCATGTTGCTAGGCATCTTTCCGACTTACCACAAATGCAATATGCGACAATGACCGATAAAATACGATGCTCAAGTGTCATTGCCAATAAAGAATACTTTGGCCATACTCCCAAATACGTCTTAACTTCTTTCATTGACACCCCCAACATTTCATCATTCCAAGTCCCACAAGAGAAATAATCCCAACCACCTTCTCTAACATGTAAAAGCCGGCAAATGTCATTGGGAGTCCATCTAAAATGACGACCCCTTATAAGCGAATTTACGGCTATCGGCTTCCTTTCAACATCATATTCCACCCACATATTGGCATAAAAGAGTTGGATAATATCATCATCATACAAAACATAAGCATGCTCCCATAAATACATCCAACCTTGCTCCTCAAAAAATCCTCTTATAGTAGGATACTCATTTGTAAATGAACTAAAACGACACATTTTAGTTCGAGCAATAGATTTTCCTCCCATTCCCGAATCCTCATAATACCATTCCGCATACTTATTGATGAAATTAAGAACATTGTGGGAATTAGGAGCTTGAGTAA
Organism: Rehmannia glutinosa; assembly: GCA_016081115.2. NCBI lineage: Eukaryota > Viridiplantae > Streptophyta > Magnoliopsida > Lamiales > Orobanchaceae > Rehmannia > Rehmannia glutinosa. The sequence continues at coordinate 56,239,646 of CM071927.1, read as the reverse complement.
CAAAAGATTTTTTTACCTTTCGCCCAACGGCAATTTTGGAGCGAAATTGTTCATGGAGCTCGGTAATTTGGGCCCGAGAGAGAATGGGATTTTGAACATCATCACCTTCTTGAGCCACATTTCTTTGAGCGGCTCGAATATCCCTTTGTTCGGCTTCCTCTTGCCGATTTCTCGAAGAACCCTCTCTGCCCCTTCTACGCTTGGAGATGGGATTTCGACCGGTAGAATTTCTAGGAGGGGCCATATATGTAAGATTCTTGTGAAAATAAGAAGATTAGCAACAAGAATCGTGAAAAATGATGAAGAATTGAAGATTTTAGGAGAAAGGGGATGAAAAAATCGCACCAAGGGTTTTGAGAAATTTCTTGCGTCTGTTTCGAGAGGAAGACAGAATGATTTTAAGTTGTAAAAATAGCCTGGGTGACCGGTCGAGGTTGGGTGCGACCGGTCGACGTGCTTGGCGACCGGTCGCCCCTGCTTTGACCGTCCCAGGTAATTTTTCTTTCCCCAGAATTTTTCCCAAAATTCGATTTTTCACCCCAAAAGTTTTAAAACTTTGCAAAAAGATAATTTTGGGCTATCTCCAACAAATATGGGTTTCGGGAAAACATATATTCGAGAAAATCGAGACTTAACAAGTAGTGCCCTTTTAAGAGAATATTTGCAAAATCATTTAGGGGCACTTAAGGGGTTAAAAAGAAATATCTTGAAAGATATGTGCATAAGCATAATATCGAGTTCTAAGAAAAATACGAGTAAACGTACCTCGATAGTTTAAGAAACTTGATGACGAAATAGCCAATGAAAATGAGATATATATCCTACACAATTCTTAAACAAAATTTGCACAAAAGCACAAGTGTAGGCAAGTAATAGGAGACATCAAGAAAAATGCTTATGCTTATGACAATACATAGAAGATAATAAACCACATAGGACTAATAAAATGCACAAGAGTTTTAGAAATATCATGCAAGGTCTTCTTTTAAACATTTTAAAACTCACAAATATATTAAAGACCTAAATTAAAAAATAAATGCATGAGAACTCATTTTGCAATTAAGACACAATTAAAAACATGCATAGAATTAAAATAAAATGCATAAATAAATGGGAAGATACGGTTTACCAATTACACCGTTTCCATGGGTTGTGTCTTTCCCATTGTTGATGATATCTTCCTTTTGAGAAGTCACTTTGTTGATGATGACTTCTTTGATTACTCCATTTCCAAGGTTTGCTACCTTCCCTTTGTTGATAGTCTCTTCTTCTTTGAAAATCATCTTGTTGATGATGTCTTTGCCATTTCCAAGGATTGTGTTCTTCCCATTTTTGATTATATCTTCTTCTTGGAAATTGGCTTTGTCGAAAATAGTTTCTCCTTCTTTGATCAAATGAAACGGTCATTTGATGTCTTCTTGGCAGTATGAATTTTCTTGATCATTATTTTTGGGTACCTAATATGACATTATTTTGTGGTACCCTCATGTGTTTGGGTCCTTTGGGATTAGTCTTGAGACTTTTAGGTCTCCAACAATAATTAGAGCTATTTCTAGCTCGACAAAAATTAGCCGTATGACCCTTTTTACCACAATAGAAGCATGTAATAATTCTAGGAGCATAATGACCAACATGTTTAGAGACTTGATTCTTATTCATATGATTGACACCATTAAGCTTATGATCAAGTTCTAGTTTCGAATTATCACAACAATCAACAATTTCATTGGTACTCAAGTCGGATTTAGATAAATCCTTTTTCATGCAATTAATATCCTCAACAAGAGTACTTTTTTCTTTTTCAAGGTTTCTCACTTTATCAAGTGTGGTGGTGTGAGCACATGATAGTGATTCATAGGAGGTAAATAAACTATCCTTGTCATTTTTCAAAATATTGAATTCCTTTTTCAAATTTTTGTATTTAACAAGTAAGCTTTGGAATTCATTTTGAAGTTCATCATAATCATTTTGCAAATCACTATAATCATTTTGAATGACAATATCATAGGAAGTAGAGGGTTTAAGACATACCTCATTTTCTTCTTCGATGCCCATAAAACAATATTCAACTTCTTCATAGTTGGAAGTTGTAGGAGGCTTGTTCCTTAGATTTGAGCTTGTATGACCTTGAGAAATAGATGCTTTTGTTTGACTCCTTTCATTTGCAAATACTCCATAGATGGCTTATAATTTTTGCCATACTTCATGTGCCGATTTTATTCCTACAATATGTTCATATTCTATATTAGTAAATGAACAATACAAAATATTTAAAGCCTTACCGTTTAAGGAGATGATTTTCTTTTCTTCATCATTGAGCTTTTTGAAGCCTTTTTGAGGTGTGTGGTGTATCTTTCATTGGAATGGATTCTCCATTAATGACGGTGTTCCAAATGTCGAACCCGCAACCTTGTAGATAGCATTCCATTCTTTCTTTCCAAAAATTAAAATTTTTGGAATCAAATAGTGGTGGTTTGGTGGTGGAGGTGCGGATAGATGAGCTTCGTCAGAGTCGACGATCGTTTCTCTTCACTCGCAATGTGAAACGAGCTTGCCAAAGAGTTTGGCTCGATACCACTTGTAAGTCCAAGCGCTACGATAATCTAGAGGGGGTGAATAGATTATCTCCATCTTTTCGATTTAGCCCTCTTTTTACAACCGAATGCTCAAACACAATAATAAAGGTGCGGAATGTAAACAACACACGTCGATTTAAAGAGGTTCAACCCACCTAGGGCCTAATCCTCTACCACCCCAGTACATCCGGGTAAAAAGAAAAAAGAATTTTATTAATTACCAAAATTAATACAAATTCAACTTACAACACCTTGAAGAGCACCACACTCTTCTTCAACACCACCTTTGAGATTACCACAATCTCTTCTTGAAGATTACCACAATCTTCCTTCAACGACACCTTGTGAAGATTACCACAATCTTCAACCTTGAAGAATACCAAATTCTTCAACACCTCAATAAGAAGATCACCAAAATCTTCTTGCACCTATCACCTAGATCATCCAAGTGTGTTCTTACCACAAGAACACTCACAAGGATATCTTGTGTTGAATGATAACCAAAAATCAATATTACAACTCAATAATGAATAATACAATTTGAGTGCAAAGTGTAATCAAGAATAGCCTAGACCTCAAGGATGTGAAAGTGATAAGCTAGGCAAATATACAACAAGAATAATAACAATGAAAGACCAAGTATTTGCTTGAAGTGTATCTTGTTGTGTTGTATCTCAATTGTTTTTTTTGTTGCTCCAAAACTTCCTCTATTTATAGGAGATGATTGATCAAGCATATGCTCCTCTTGGGGATTGAAAATCTACAGAAAAATACAATTAAAATCAAGAATATAGTGTTAGAAATCAATCCCACAATTTAAGGAAATGTGTCTGTTTGTGTCAAACGGTCATATTTTTTTGTCAATGCACGGCGACTTGGTCGCATTTAAATAAGAGAATTAAGAACACTTTGAAATTTTCAACAGGCGATCGGTCGACATAGGCCGACCGGCCGACCCTGCTTCAACCGGTCCCCCTCAAGCAAAAAACAAGACAGAAGTTCTCAGAACAAAAATGAACTCCCAAGCCGGTCGGCCGATCGGCGGCGGCCTTGGCCGACCCTTTGGGCGGACCTGGCCGACCGACTAATATTACATCCGTCTCATTTTTTGTTTCTAAAAACATCTTCGTGTACGGGTTGCCCTATAGCGGGCCAACCGGTCGACCACGAGACAGAAATGTTGTCCAATTTGTGTCGAAAATAAAACTCAAGAAATACTCCAAAATTTAGTAAAAACATTTTAAACCAATCGGGAGTATTTAGACAACATTTAAAAATCTTGTTTTAGGAGTAAAAACCCATTGACATAAAATCATTAAAAGTGTTGTCCATTATTATCAAAAATAAACTTGAGGAAATACTCCGGAAAATATTAAAACCATTTTAAATCATTTAGGAGTATTTGGACAACCTTTAAAAACATTATTTTGGTGACAAAATAAAATCATCAAAATTAAGATAAAAACATGTATCAAACAAAGTATACCCTAGAGTATGGGCTATACCACTCGAGATATCCGACTGTACTTGAAGGGTATAGTGATGCTAGTTGGATTTCCGATTTGAACGATTCTTATTCCACTAGTGGATACATATTCACCATTGGAGGTGGTGCGGTATCATGGAAGTCCACGAAGCAAACGTGTATAGCTCGGTGTACCATAGAATCTGAGTTTATAGCTTTGGACAAAGCTGGTGAAGAAGCAGAGTGGCTTCGAAATGTTTTTGGAAGATATTCCATGTTAGAGGAACCATGTACCTTCTATGATGATTCACTGTGATAGCCAAGCGGCTATAGGAAGGGCACATAACAATATGTATAATGGTAAGTCTAGACATATTCGTCGGAGACACAATACCGTTAGACAATTGATCTCAAATGGTGTGATATCAATTGACTACGTAAAGTCAAAAGATAATTTGGAAGATCCTTTGACGAAAGGATTGAATCGAGATCAATTGAGTAAATTGCTAGAGGGAATGGGCTTAAGGTCCACAAAGTAAAATAATCATCATAGTGGTAACCCAACCATAATGACTGAAGATCCCAAGAACTTAGTTCAATGGGAAAACTAAGCTATGAAGGTTATGTTATAATATTTGGAAATAATGTTTCAACCCATCCCTAAAGAGCAATGCCAAGTGTTGAAACACCTGCAAGTTGTGGTGAGGCTAAGTCATTTGACTTTTAATGATTCCTACACCTCGTTGAGGTTGAGTATGGCAGGATACTCGGATAGTATATCACCTATATAAGTGAGAAGTGCGGGCCACTTCAAAGTAACACTTATGAATCCAAAGAGGTGTCCATGGCCGAAACGGACACAAAACGTGAGAACAGGAGGTGTTTAGATGTTACTGTGTTAATGTTGTTGTCTTGGTATACACCATGGAGGAATAGTTCAAGGCATTATGTCCACTAAGCCGCCATGTTGGGAAATTTATTGTTTAGATTTTGATGAATGCCATGTAAAACTTAGAATAGGAAGTTGGCACCCCATTTTTGTGTAAAAAGCGCATTGTAACAAATAGGGCTGGTCAAGTGAGTTAAGTCACCTATGCCTAAACATGCAAGAAGACAATCGGAGACTAGAAGGAAGACTTTCCGGAGACAGATACCGAGTATGGCAAAGAAGAGAAGACGGGAACTCGATCAAGGTGCAAGCGAGATCTGGTGAGTAAAGTATCGTCAAGTCAACTCAAGATAGCCAAGTCTCAAGTTGATGTGATGAAGAGTCATTCAATGATTGAAAGTCGACTCTAAGTCATCCTGGGGAAAGCAAGGAAACGCGGTCAAGTCAAGGATAATCGAAAGAGATCCGTTGCACGTAAATCAAGAGAATTACTTAAACAAGTAATACCTCCATGCTACCTTTCTCGAAGTGCTCGGTTTAAGCGTGCAAAGGAATGAACCAATGGGAAGCACTACACCGTGCGTAACTCGAAAAGTCAAGAACAATTCATACGAGGAAGTGGCAATTCCAAGGATCGCAACAAGACAAGCCAACGACCACAAGTGACTTTCAAAAATAAGCCTATCTCTTCAACGGACAGATTTTTGAAAGATCACTATAAAAGGCTGAGGAATGACTCTGAGAGATAGTTACCAAGGTTACCTGAACCACGAATATTCAAGCAAATATTTGAACTGTAACCTAAGATATTCTCAAATCATTCAAGATTAAATCCTCAAGCCTACATTACGAAGAACATCAATCCAACACTCACCTGTGAAGGAAAGATAACTTCAATCAGTTGAAGAGGAAATTACTGAAGAATCAAGGGGTCTACATTCCACGAAGGATTGTAGGAAGGTTCAAGGTCGAACCAGTCTTGAGCTTTTGGAGGGCTTCGTGATCAAATCCAAAGAGCTTGAGCAAGTGGGTTGTAGTAGCAAGGCACGCCCGTGAAGAAGCCGAGTCGCACGAGAAGCTTGGTGAGTGACCAAGGCATCTCCGATCGAGTCCCGAAGGATCAAGTCAGTGTGTGATCAAGACTTGTATCCGGACTGCATTACCACTTTGTATATCGATCAATACCTAGTGGATTCCTCCAGGAGTTGGAGAAGAGAGGAGTAGAAGAATTACCCCATCTTCGAACCTCTATAAAAATTTATCGTGTCATTTACATTTCAAAGACTTTAATTCCTCGCATCTTATTTGTTTTTCTCACGACATATTTGGTATCCATTTGATAATCTCTAAGTACTAAAACTCAGTATTAAATCATAACTAAACCAAACTTAAGGGTGTTAAGTCTTCCAATAAAAACAAACCACAGTTGAGCTAATTGTCTTAACAACTCGAGTTATTCTATCAACGGCTCAATCGAGTCTGTTTGAGTGACTAACTCTCGATTAACTAAATTGGCTGTCCACCAAGGATACATCCGTGTAGTATCAACTCGAACTTTTAAAAGGACTAAATCGAAAATTTGGTAAGGTTTATTCAACCCCCTTCTAAACCTTACACTCACACCCCTTGGGACCTACAAGTGGTATCGTGAGCGGTTGGTTCATTGAGCCTTCCGCACCGGTTATCGAACTAGATCTCCAAACTTTTCAAAGTCTATTTTAGTACTTAAGTTTTCAAAACTCCTTTTATCATTAAAAGTTATTATCATGGAAGCAAATTTGACACGCATCCCTATGTTCACAATTGAAGAATTTGATGATTGGAAAATTCGTATGCAGGCTCATCTATCAAAGATTACATGATGAGATGTGGATAGTGATAGAGGATGGGCCACCGCAAATCTTAAAAGTGAACACAATCGTAACAAGAGCTACGTTTGAAGGTGAAGAGGATGTTGCCCTAGACAAGCTATGGTTGAAAAACCATGAACCGAATGGACAAATGATGACAGAAAAAGATACAACCGGACAATGTAGCCAAAGACATCCTTTACAAAACCTCGACAAAGCCATGTTCAATAAAGTCAAATCATGCAAAACGGCTAAAGAAATCTGGGACAAGCTAACATTGATTTGTGAAGGCTCGTGAGCAAATTAAGGAAAATAAATTATCGGTGTTTGTACAAAAATTTGAGAATTTCAAAATGATCACAGGAGAAAACCTGGATCAACCGGATGCTCGGTTCACGTAAATCACCAACGAGCTATCTCGCACTTGGAAAGGAATATACACGAGAATGAAATGTGTATGAAGATCCTAAAAAGTCTCCATTGAATGGGAAATGAAGGTCATGGCACCGAGACATTCCATGGACCTATCGAAGACCTCCAACCATGAACTATTCTCGGATCTCAAAGCCTACGAATTTGAGCCGAGAAGAAAAGATCAGGAAGAGACAATTTGCACCCAAAACACCGCTTCTAATTGTTAAGGATGGAAAGAGAGCCGAGATCAAAGAAATCATTGATCCGAAGAAATAGCCCCGTTGGTTAAAAGGTTCAACAAGTTCTTCAATAAGAACTACAAGAGAGGCAAGGGCGAATCTTCCGAAGACACTCACCTCCCTCCAAGTCAAGGGAAGATAGGCCAACCAAGAGAACAGATCATCAAAAAGTGAATATCAAAGGGTGACAATCCAAGAATGGAAAGAGTCGATCAAAAGGTTGAATATCTATCTTTGGAATCGTAGGGCAACCAGGTCACTATGCCATTGATTGTCCATATCCCGTAGTCAACAAATACAGGAATGAAGAAGAAAGAAAGGTCTTGAGAGAAAGAAGACAAGAAAAGAAAAAGGCAATGTTGGTCGCAGAGATCACGAGACAAACAAGTCAAGAGAGACAATTGATTCAGAGAGAAATGTGAAGCCGACTACTCAAGTGACTCAAGAAGAAGCCCCGATCCGTTTGATGGCCAAGGAACAAGATCAACCTCGACCAAGAAGATGAGGTACACTCTAACTCATCAAACTCAAATTCTAGTGATAGTGATCATCGTGACACACACACTTCATCACCCACTCGATCTTTATGATTCATTAGGCAAAATGATGAAAGATTTTGAACACATTAAATCCTCACACACACTACTAAATGAGGAAAACAAGCCTACTCAAGAGCGTAACTCACGGTGACTAAGGAGCCGAGTACTCTAAGTCAAATAGCCGATGAGAATAAAAGTTTAAAAATTTGAAAATGCCAAGCTAATAGCAGAAATAGTGACATAGAAAAGAGGGAGAATGACCTCAAAAATGTGATTGCCTCATTCACTAAGGCATCTAAATCATTGGATGATCTTATTATGAGTCAAAGAGAATGTGGAGACAATACAAAGCTAGGATTTAATTCCTCGTGCTATGTCAAACTCCAAAAGTAATTTTGGAAAAGGGTCTTCAAGCAATGAAGAGTCTCAAAATCCAAAACTCCAAATGGTGCACACACATTCACTCCAAAGCACAATTACAAGCAAATGGCCTTGGTTATAAAGGAAAAGGAAAACAAAGTTGGGTGCATTGAGAAGTCGGTGAGAAGAAATTCACCAAGTTCCTCAAAGAAACTCCAAACAGAAATACTAAAGAAGAAATAGAGCTACCAAAAAACCCTTAAAATCTATAAAAGAAACACATATGATGGGAATGGTAGAAAACATCCAAGCCAAGTGATTGGAACGATGTGAACTATCAACATAGACTTATGGAATATAAGCCCAAATGGCAAAGGCACAGAACTCAAGAAAGGCCATTCCAAAAGTATAAGAGCTCTCATCAAAGACACATATGCACCTAGGCACTACACTCAGAGACACCACAATTACCCAAAGAAGGCAATTGCTAAAACGCATATACAGCATACGGACAAAAGAGACAAATTTGTATGAACCTAGAATCCCCAAGCAATTTGCCAAAATTAATTATGATTATGGCATCGATAGATGGCAACCCCTTAGAGCGATCATTTGGCTATAGGCTGGTTGGATCATCTTACAATACTAACCCCTTAGGACCCGGACAAGTATGGGTACCTAAAACTTAATTTCCTTGATTGCGAGTTCAAGGAACAAATGAGTACCGAAAGGAACCTGGTACATGGATAGTGGTCATTCCCGGACATATGACAGAAACAAGAAAAATCTGTCAAAATTCAAGGAAGTTAAAGGAGCAAAAGTTATATTTGGAGGAAATGAAGCTCGGGTGAAATAAGAGGCATTGGATCCATCAAGAAGAACGGATTAGAAATCACGGATGTTGCATATGTTGAAGGACTCAACTTCAACTTGCTAAGCATCACCAACTCGCGTGACAAGGGCTATAATGTTGGATTTAACATGGGTATATGCCAAATCAAGGATCTTGAATCGAACGAAAGCGTGTTGCAAGGATGCGAGACAAAAGAACATGTATGTAGTAGATTGGTCAACCGCAACACCCAAAGACTGCCTATTAGCAAAGAGCACAAATTGAATCAAGTTGGGTTGTGGCACAAAAAGTTGAGTCACCCGAATTTCAAAACACTTAACAAGCTTGCGTAGTAATCTTGTGGAAGGTCTTCCAGACTCAGATATACAAGAAGGAGAGTATATGTGATGCATGCGAGAAGAGAAAACAAATCGATCATCATTCAAAGAAAAGACCGCCCATCTTCAACAAGGATATTGCACGCTACATATGGATCTATTTGGTCCATTGAACCCGCTAGCATAAGTGGGAAGAAATATACCTTGGTGGTAGTAGATGACTACTCAAGATATACATGGACAATATTCATGTATAAGAAGAAAGAAACTCTACGAAACTACCACGGTGATGAAGAGGATTCAAAATGAGAAGAGCCAAACCATTATCAAAATAAGATCGACAGGAGGAATCGAGTTTGTCAATGCTATAATAACTCAATATTGTATTGAAAATGGCATTGGTCATGAATTATCTGCATGCAAAGGACTCCACAAACAGAATGGAGTTGCGAAAGAAGAATAGAACTCTCAAAGAAGCAGCAAGGACCATGTTAGTCAAGCAGGTTACCAAAAAGATTTTGGGTCAAGCAATCAACACAACTTGCTACACTCAAAACAAGATGTATGATAAACAGACGGTGACAAAGACTCCTATGAGATTTGGACAGGAGAAAACCAAATGTTGCATATTTTAGAATATTTGGATGTAAATGCTTCATCCATAACAATGGCAAAGACAATCTAAAGGCTTTCGATGCTAAAGTCGATGAAGGTATCTTCTTGGGATACTCAAATTGAAAGCAAAGCCTACAGAGTACTCAACAAAAGGACTATGGTTGCGAGAGGAATCCATTCATGTGGTATTCGATGAACCAAATGTAAATGGAGAAGACATTGAAGAGTCGGTGATAAGATGAACCATCCAACCATACGTAAGAAGTCCTATCTATGTCAAGTCAAATTTGGAATTACAAACTCGGATGAAGATGAGATAGCCGAGTCTCATAAAATGCTGGAAAATTTGCGGCTAAGTGATTGCGAGAGAGCCGATCAAAGCAACACAGATGCTTAGACGATCAATCCAGCTAACTTACTTCAACCTCGATGTAAGATGGCGAAAAACCATCCACCGAGAACTTGTCATTGGAGATATAAGAGAAGGTGTCAAAACAAGATCCGAACTCGACAAGAAGCTATGTTCACATGCTTTATCTCACAAATAGAGCCTAAAGACGTGTTACAAGCATTGGATGACACACATTGGATTCAAGCTATGCACGAAGAGTGAATCAATTTGAAAGAAATAAAGTATGGGAATTAGTTCAAAGACCCACCCATCAAAATGTTATTGGTACTAAATGGGTGTTCGTAAACAAGATGAACGAGGAGGGTTCGTGGTAAGAAACAAAGCAAGACTAGTAGCTAAAGGATATTGCCAAGAAGAAGGAATAGATTTTGATGAAACATTTGCTCTCGTAGCAAGATTGGAAGCTATAAGGATGTTTCTTGCCTATGCGACTCACAAGAATTTTATTGTATATCGATGGATGTAAAAAGTACATTCCTAAATGGTTTATTGGAAGAAGAAGTGTATGTTGAACAACCTCCGGATTTGAGCGGAAGACTCTTGGAGATAAGGTATACAAACTCAAGAAAGCTCTGTATGGATTGAAACAGCACCCGTGAGCATGGTATGATACTTTGTCACAATTCCTAAGCGAGAATGGATTCACAAAAGGAAAAGTAGATAGAACACTTTTCCGAATTCAAGACAAGAAGAGTATACGCTTGTTCAAATATATGTGGATGACATCATTTTTGGATCCACAAACAAAGAGCTATGTGAAAAATTTTCAAACCTCATGCAAAGCAAATTTGAAATGAGCATGATGGGAGAGTCGACATTCTTCCTTGGACTCCAAGTAAAAAAGCAGTGAAGGATGGAACCTTCATAAGTCAAACAAAATACACGAGAGATTTAATGAAGAAATTTGGTATGGAGGAGAAGTCTTCTCGTGAAAATACCAATGAATACATCATCAAAATGGACATGGATGCAGATGGCAAGCTCAGTAGATCAAACAATCTGAGCACTTATGGATCATTGCTTTATCTCACAAAGAAGCAGGCGACATCACCTTTCCGTAGGTGTATGTGCGAGATTTCAATCTGCTCCAAAAGAGAGCCATATGACTCGCAAACTAAGAGGATTTTGAGATATTTGAAAGGAAGCCAAGAAGTTGGCTTATGGTATCCAAAGGAAGGTGGATTCAAGCTAATTGGCTATTCGGACTCGACTATTCGGATGCAGAGTGGACGGGAAGAGCACTTCGTGCACATGTCAAATGCTTGGAAATAAGGCTAATTTCTGGTTTAGCAAAAAGCAAAATTCAATAGCCACCTCTACAAACGAGAATACATTCATTCGGGGCAATTGTTGTTGTGCTCAAATCCTATGGATGAGGCGGCAAAGGAGAGACTATGAAATTGAAGAAAAGGAAATTCCAATCATGTGTGATAACACAAGTGCAATTGCAATCACTCGTAATCCTCGTGTTGCACTCAAGAACAAAGCATATCGATGTCGATATCACTTCATAAGAGATCATCTTTGAAAAGAAGGACATCATATTGGAATATATCTCAATCGATAAACGGTTGGTGACATATTCACAAAACCATTATGTGAGTCAAGATTTGAAGAACTCAAGCATGAGTTAGGGTTAATTGAGTGAGTGACACTCGGAAGACTCAAAGAAAATAAATGGAACACAAAAAGAAAAAGGATGAATTCTCAAAATCGGCTAAATGAATCAGCCATGTCGGAAAGACAAAGCTATAACCAAATTAGCTAACGGTGAGTCACCGAGAGAATCGTGACTGAGGAAGAGTTAAATCGCCTAAGGGATAAGCCGAGTCATTTATGAGCAAAGTGACAAAAACGCATCGTGCTTTTACTAAGCGGGAATGTTTTTAAGAATGACGCGTCAAGATAATGATTATATGTACAGACACAAAAGCCGCATACCAAGCTTATGATTGGATATAAATGCTTTGCCGCATTAAATTCGAGACATTAAATGCTAATCGGCGTGCAAAATCTAAGCCGTTGATTTCGATCACATTTCAAAAACCACCCGCACGTCCTTTCAGAAACCATACTTAACCCATTTTCGTCTGTTTTCTCTCACATATCACCAAAACGGTTCATTTCTATCTCCGAAGAAAAGGCAAAACTCTCTCAAAGCCCTCTCAGTATTCAAATCAAATTTCTAAGTTTCTTTTTGGTGAAATCCTGAAAAATGGCATCAACCTATGATTTTGTCAAGCTAGGAAAGCAAAGCAAATCCACACAGGTCGACCGTGGATTTCGAGGGCATGGTCAAACAGGGTCCGATGACGCCTCATAAAGAAAATCGTTGAAAAGCTCGAAAAGTCCAGGCTAAAACCATTTCTCGACGATGGAGTTCTCAATGACCTATGTGGAAGAGGTCGCGGGTTTCTACGTGAACGCCGAGATTCACGATGAAGGGATAAAATCATCTGTTCACGGAAAGAAGTTCACCATCTCTCGCCAAGGATTTGGTGAACACTACTCACTACCGACGGAAGGAGCATCAAGTCAACGGCGATGTAGACTGGCTCGCCTGGAGGGAAGTAGCCAAATCCGACTATCTTTGATAAAATAGTCTACACAGCAAACAAGAGGCTATGAAGGAGGATTACCACAAGTCGTTGGACATAGTTGCCAAATGCATTGACATCAAATTTGGCAACTTTGACCAATCATCAAAGCAAAGTTGATCGTAATGGTGCGATCATTGAAGAAAGGAAAATAAATCGGGCGAGTTTGTCTACAGAGACTCGCGAGAATGTAGGGAACAAATCCTTCAAGGAGGATGGTGCCTTTGGAGGATCCCTCAGGATATGGCCACGGTGATTGACCGGTGATGTAGGTGAAAGGAGTCCCTCTTCGACATGGAAAGACGTTCCATGTAAACAAGAGGATGTTCAGATCAAACCTCTCTCGGCGCTGTAAGAGACCCCACGCCAAGAGAGTTGATACAAGTGAGGGGAATCGGTGACCAAGATACGATTGTTTCCTCTCCACCAAAGAAGAAAGCTACCCCGCCTGCTTAAGAAGATCACGCTCCCGCAGCCTAAGAAAAACAAACTCGCTCCCGCTCCCGCAGCTCGAAGTCGCCGCTCCGCAGCCGTGTCTCCGCCCAAAGAAGCGGCGCCGAGAAGGAATCTCAAATACCTTCTCCGATCGTCAAAAAAAAGGAGAAGCGATAAGCCAAGATGGCCCGCTCCTCGAAGAAAACACCAAGACGCTCCTACCGCCCAGACTCGGAAGACACTCTCTCCGAACTAGAAATCCCCTCGTGTACGAACCAAGAGACGAAGAAGAATCATCAAGCAATCAACTTGAAAAAACAGTCGAGTCGAGCCACCGGCTACAACAGATATCGGAGATCTGGAGAAGTAGAGTCTCCGGATATTATCGATGAAATTGACAAGTCTGCTCAAGGCGATCAACAGAGGCAAATCAAGACCAGTTTGTAGTTCGAGCAGTGAGACACAAGAAGAAGCCGAAAGAGATGATGATGTGATGATCCTATCCCTACCTTATCCGGACATCCAAAATCGTCTGCGAGAGTGGATGAAGTGGAAATTGAGTCGATCCAGGGAACAGTTCCAACGGCCCGAGTTTATCGAAGAAGAAGAGGAATGTTGAACTTTCTTGGGATCGACCACTTTGTGATCAAGCATTGGATGAAGAAAATCGCACAGATATCTTGCGATCTTCAAGGACAAGGAGAAGAGAGAGGCTGGTAGAGGAAGGCGAGGCACGAGAGAAGGCCATCATCCGCCCTCTCACCGGCACCACGTAACATACACATCCTCACCTCGACATTCTATCGAAAGTGATGAGGATCGGACCCCGCCGCCGCGCCCGAGAAGAGTTGCAAATGCAGCAAGCAATGCACGAATCCGCAATTCTTCATGAGAAAAGAATGATGGAGGGACCAGGAGAGTCCTCCAAAACACAGTGAGTTGGACCCAATGGGAGTGGTGCAAAGATATTGCCACGATTGTTCTTCGCCACTACTTCCCACTCACGGGAAGAAGGAATTAAGGGAAATGGCGATGAAACCGGGTTAGTGGGGACCCTAGTCGAGCCAACCCCTAATGAAGGTTTCTTACCACCGCCCCAACGGCTGAACACTCGTAGAAACAGCCGAGAGTTTGGAGACGAGTGACCCCATTCCAAGTCACTCGGTGATCGATGCGCCGGTGAGGGGAAACTCCCTCCACCGGCTGCAGCAAAGGTCGGAGGATGTGCAGATGACTCCACAACGAATCTAGGAGGCGAAGTGGAGAAAGTACAAACACAAAATACACAACAAGTTGCCATCAACGAAGCTCGGACGATTGAGACTCTCTCTCGGCTAAGGTGCCAACCGCTCGAAGGCTAATGACGTTGCGATGCAAATCGAGGCACGAGGAAGGAATGTACCGGGAGTTAACACTGGCGATGAAAGTGCAATCCATGGGGTTTAGACTCAATGGATGCCACCACAGAAGACCCTAAGACAAATCGAAGGGAGTCGAGGTCCAGCTGCCTCGCTGCGATTGAGACTGCGCGAGGAGGTAATGAAGGCCAACGGGAGATTGAGACTTCCCTAGGGGTAAAGAAGTCAAGTAGAGAACATCCCTCCCGCTATCATTGATCCATCCGAAAAGGAGATTAGCGCACTTCACGACTCCCGGGATAATCGATGTAACTTTTCCGGGATCGGAAGTAGACGATGGCCGAGTCATCCCCTGTGGATCGATCCAAAAGACTCACTAAGGATGTTCCAACCACGAGCAAGTCGACCTCAAGACTACTCGTCAAACTTTTAATTTTGATGATGAGCCACCCATGGAAATCTCATCATCATCCGATGACGCTCCGATAAGGCCGAGGACAGTCAACTCAATTGGAAAAACCGGTGAGACCGATGAAGTCGTTGAGACAATGAGGCTCGGCAAGTCGGGTCCACTTCACAAAAGACCCCACCGCAACAGAGTCCTGCGCGCAGCTCCCAAGTTGCAAAGCAGTTCGACTCCACAAGGAACTTCACGAGCCCTCTCATCATTGAACAAATCCCGGTTGGCCGTGATGATTCCTTTGTAGAATCATTTCCTTTTCTCTCAGAGGTACTCCGACCTCCCCGACGAGTCGAAAAACGATCTCGCCGACGATTCCACGGACTGATCCTGTCATTCCATCGATACCACCATTCCACCGCTTATGATTTTGACGCCGCTTGGCCATCACCGCAACGGAGGAAACATCCGAAGTTCGGAGGTGTTCAAAGCATTATTTGCGTAAATTGAACGGATGGAGAGGCACCAGGCCTCGATGGACATGAGATCGACAACAGAGATGCCAACTCGATGCCGACTTGAGAGGCATAATAGTCGAATCGAGGGAATGGTGGCAACAAAGAAGAAACAATGCGTGTGGAACAAGCTAGATACTTCAGACATTGTTCAACAAGTCGTTGGTATGGAGAGTTGAGAATGCTTTGATGCAAAGACGAAATTGAGAGAACACATTGAGCACATGCATGAAGCTCACACCGCCGAGATAAAGTCGCTGCGTTAGCAAAATAAGAGTGATCTCCGGCGTATGGAAGAAAACATGGATAGAAAATTCAGCCTTCTCATAGCCGAGATGAAGCTAATTTCAAAGAGAGTCCAACGCTACTCGCTCCGAATTTCGTCAGGCCGCATACTCCGCAAGAGACTCAAGCGAGAACTCGGCTATCGTGAGCTCGACTTCCGCTTGCAAGTATGTTTCAGGAGTTCTCTCTCCTTTGATGATGCCAAAAAGGGGAAGAGGAATATCTAAAAGCATCGAAGAGTTCGATGTTGAAAAGGAAGGAAGAAAATTTTGCAAAGGAAAGACAAAGTGAGGAAGTGTCAAAACAAAAGAAAGGAAAGTCGATTGAGGGGGAAGGATCGAAAGATATGACATTGATGATTGCACAAACCCCCAACAAGGTCTTGTCATCACGGTGATATTATCAATGAACAAACTCCCAGTGACTCGCACTCCAACACTCCGCATCTATGGCCGAGAAGAGAAAAACTTGATTGAAGCGAGGGATGGAGGAAGTGGAAGGAAGGTTGAATGCCCGAGTTATGGACATCTTGAAACAACATGGAGGCATTCCAAAGAGACAGAGACACTTATGCCATCTCGGATGTCGGGACCGAGCCACGATCGGTTGATGAATTTAAAACGCCGCATCCGAAGGATACTTCGCAAACATGTCTATGGCTCAAGCACAGGACTTATCGGGAAAAGGGTCTCACGTTATGTGAAGAAGGCGACAGCAGCAGACTACCAAGCGAGAATACTCCGCTAACCACTTAGCCTGAAAGAAGAAGACCCCAAAGACAATACACGCCCGAGGAGGAAGAGGAAGAAAGGTGGTGGAGGAAGAGGTTTCGACCCAGGCCTCGCCCAAAAACATTTGAGTACATAGATCCAGGCAAGAAAGAAGGGATCATCAATTTGGAAAGTCTTGACCAAGTAGCCAATCTGCAAGTGGCTAAAAGCAATGTTGAGTATGCGAAAAGAATAGAAGAAGAAAATAAGAGACAAACTCAGCTATGGGAGGAGAGACAAGAGAGATTAAGAAGAGATGAAGTCGCCCGGAAAGCATATGAAAAGAAGAAGAAGGCGGTGAAGATGAGAAAAAGAGAAGAAGACCGGAAGATGACGTGAATCAAGAAGATGAAAAAGGAGGAGGTGACGAAGGAGATGAAGTGTTGTTGTCCACCCCTTCATGTATTTTACTATGTAAATACATAATATGTAAGTCTTCTTCAATAAATCTGTAAATTCTCTATTCTTTGTGTAGACAAATATTTCCTCTTATACACCTTGTGATTGTGTAAAAGAACAAGAATGTTATGATCAATAAAAGGATCGATTCTACGCATACATTCTATGTGAATGCACTATCTCAGTATGTATCTTTGCTATTTACATTTTGAATGTTTTAAGTTTTGGCATCATCAAAAAGGGGAAATTGTTGGGAAATTTATTGTTTAGATTTTGATGAATGCCATGTAAAACTTAGAATAGGAAGTTGGCACCCCATTTTTGTTGTAAAGCGCATTGTAACAAATAGGGCTGGTCAAGCCGAGTTAAATCGCCTATGCCTAAACATGCAAGAAGACAACCGGAGACTAGAAGGAAGACTCATTGCAGGAGACCGTGAGTATGGCAAAAGAAGAGAAGACGGAACTCAATCAAGGTGGTGAGATGCGGTGAGTAAAGTATCGATCAAGTCAACTCAAGATAGCCAAGTCTCAAGTTGATGTGACGGAAAGAGTCATTCAATGATTGAAAGCCGACTCTAAGTCATCCGGGAAAGCAAGGAAACTTGATCAAGTCGAGATAATCGAAAGAGATCCGTTTACGTAAATCAAGAGAATTACTTAAACAAGTAATACCTCCATGCTACCTTTCTCAAGTGCTCATCCCCGAAGCGTGCAAAGGAATGAACTAATGGGAAGCACTACACCGTGTTTAACTCACGAAAAGTCAAGAACAATTCATACGAGGAAGTGGCAATTCAAGGATCGCAACAAGACAAGCCAACGACCACAAGTGACTTTAAAAAATAAGCCTATCTCTTCAACGGGCAGATTTTTGAAAGATCACTATAAAAGGCCGAGGAATGACTACGAGAGATAGTTACCAAGGTTACTCGAACCACGAATATTCAAGCAAATATTTGAATGTAACCTAAGATATTCTCAAATCATTCAAGATTAAATCCTCAAGCCTACATTACGAAGAACATCAATCCAACACTCACCTGTGAAGGAAAGATAACTTCAATCGGTTGAAGAGGAAATTATGAAGAATCAAGGGTCTACATTCCACGAAGGATTATAGGAAGGTTCAAGGTCGAACAGTCTTGAGCTTTTGGAGGGCTTCGTGATCAAATCCAAAGAGCTTGAGCAAGTGGTCAGAGTAGCAAAGACACCTGCCTGTGAAGAAGTTTCGAGTCGTCACGACGAGAAGCCTTGGTGAGTGACCAAGGCATCTCGGATCGAGTCCCAGAAGGATCAAGTCATTTGTGTGATCAAGACTTGTATCGGGACTATTACCACTTTGTATACTTGATTAATACCTAGTGGATTCCTCCAGGAGTTGGAGAAGAGAGGAGTAGAAGAATTACCCCATCTTCGAACCTCTATAAAAATTTGAGCACTTTAATTCCCGCATCTTATTTGTTTAATTTCACGACATATTTGATATCCATATGATAATCTCTAAGTACTAAAACTCGTATTAAATCATAACTAAACCAAACTTAAGGGTGTTAAGTCTTCTTTGAAAACAAACCACAGTTGAGCTAATTGATGTCTTAACATTGGTGAGTTATTCTATCAACAAATTTCGATCGAGTGCGTTGAGTGACTAACTCTCATGATTAACTAAATTGGTCTGTCCACCAAGGACATAGTTGTGTAGTATCAACTCGAACTTTTAAAAGGACTAAATCGAAAATTTGGTAAGGTTTATTCAACCCCTTCTAAACCTTACACTCACACCCCTTGGGACCTACACGCCAGTATACCCGTTGGTATTAACTATGGAAGTTTCAAAGCCACAAGCTACCTTTCGGGATGCAATATTGTCTCTTGAGGGCTGGTTTGTTTGTCTGCATTCATGCATGCATTAATTTCCACTCATGTGGGGGATTGTTGGAAATTTGGGTTTTGATAAAGTGGGCGTCAACCCGACTTTGACCAAATTTCTGGTGGCTAAGAATTTAATTCTGGAGGAATTATATTATGAATTATTAATCTACGGTGCGAGTAGATATTCGTAGTATTTTGTATTTCTCAAAATTCAAATTTTTTTGAGTGAGAAATTAATACACTAAGTTGGCCACACGAATGGGCATTATGTAAATGGCCTTGTTTATCCTATTATAAATATTAGAGGTGTTATTGGTTGGATATATACTATAACACAAGTGTATGATCACAAATGGGCCTTAGACCGGCCCAATTTTTTGGGCTAGAAATGGGCTTGGCCCAAATTCAAGTAATTGTTGGGCCTGATGAATCTAGACATTGGAGGTGTCTAGGTTCGTGTGTCTATGAATCTGGATATTGGAGGTGTCCAGGTTCATGTGGATTTTGGAGTTTGTAACTCCTCAAGTAGTGGTCATAAGAAGAGATTTGTAACTCATGGGAGTTACATATGGTTTAATGCCCACTCTCTTTATCTTTAATTCCCCACAAGTGTTGGAAATGATGGCCTATATAAGTCTATGCGTTTTGCTGCATTGGGGGGTAAGAAGGAAGAGATGAATTCAGAATACATAGATAAAATCGCATATCTCTGCATATTCTTCAAGTGTCGGTAACAGTGTTGTAACATTTCGAAGAACACTTGCAAAAACACTTCCTTCTGCATTTGTGTCAAGCAACCAGTTCTCGCTCCTTCAAGTTCGAAAGGTACTTTTGTGTCAGTGGTGCTACTGTACACAAAAGAGGTAAAGTCATTTTATCTTTGGGGACATTATGTCGTACTGTGAGCACTAGTCGGGACGTATTTGTCTTGCGGAATAAGGTCTTCCTCGACTCGGCTTGTAAAATTCCGTCAGATTCATGTTTCTGGAGTTGGAATCCATTCAAGAATTGTAATAGTTAGGTTTTACTTTTCTTATAAATTTTATGTTTCTATTTTGTAAGCCATCTTGAAGGCTTTTCCCGCTTTTGTAACCACTGTAATTTTCCAACATCTTTTCCTAGTTCAAATTTCATGGTTCTTAACAAATTTGTTTGTGTTCTATCGATGTATTGCTAGTTTGAATTAATTAACAAAAGCATTTCTTGTAAAAAAAATTGTATTTGAACTTGTTTTATTATTAATCAAATCGAGTTTGAGCGGGTTTTAGTCAAACCGAACACGAATTAAGCTCATGTAGCTTTATATCTTACGCATATTACGTTACTTTTTTACTAATTAAGTCGAGCTCGAACCAAGCTTTATATTTTACCGACGACAAAATATATTCAAGCTTGGTTCGCTGAAATAACAAACCGAGCTAAAATGAGGTTTTAACGATCGATCTTAAGTTAAGTATCGAATAGTTTGGTTCAATTTTCATCGTTAACCTGAATTAGGGAAAACCTATAGACAGTGTCAAATTTTGTCCACTTCCATGTTCATGTATCCTTGCTCATTGCGCAATATATATATATATATATATATATATGATAAATATACAAACCTGATGGATAGAGATGTTAAATAAGATAACTCTAGTGGTTCTAGGCCACTCCTACTGAGCTTAGGACTAAACGGGCTTTGGATTAAATGGGACACTAACTAACGGGCTGACAATTTGTAAACCTAATCCTAATATATCGGACTTCGGGCTAAACAAGCCACTATCAGGCTACAAGCCAAAATATTTAAAATTTAATATTTAAATCTAAACTTCAATTAAAATTTAAAACATGTATAATTTTAACATTCAAATTAAATATACAAAACTAAATGATCCATAATCTATATATATATATATATATATTTAGATAGATAGATATATGCGTATATATATATATATATATATATAAAGACTATTCTTAGAATAGTAACTCTTAATTTTCCCGCCCATTTTTGAGTTTCTATAGACAAAGTGATTTTTTTTTTTTTTGGATTTAACTAATAAATTGCGATTTCATTATCTTTGATGGTCAACTTTCTTTAAATAAATCACTTTTTAAAGTTATATAAAAGATATAGTTATATAAACTTTCCAAATGTATGTGTATGTCTTTGCATTAATTATTATATTTGTCTTTTTTAAAAAACTTTAATACTTTTTTCCATTTTATATCCATTTTTTAATGTATAATATATCTAATTAATCATCTTTTTATAGTCTTTAGTTTGACACCTACATTGCATATATAAAATAAAATATAAACATAACAAATAAAAGAAAATATATGATACATTTACCATTGTTTTTATAATAGACTTTAAAGATTATGCATTTGAGCTCTTTTGGACATCAATTTGTATATTCATGTATTTTGACTATCTATAATATATGTATAGTTGATATTTGAGCCTATCTCATTTCTTCATAATTATATAAAATTGTATTTAAATTGATTAAATTCAATCAAAAATATTTTTTTTAATTGAAGAAAATATCTCAAATATGTATCCAAATATTATTTATATATATATATATCATACATAACATTATAAATATATATATTCATGTAAGAAGAAACAAAATTTTATTTAATATGAAAATCATATTCATAATAATGTATATAGGAAATTAATTCTTATATTTATTAACATATTTTTCATGTTAATAGATTTTTTTAATATTTATCAGTGTATTTTGATATTCAACTTTTAAAGTCGTAAATTTTTACTATTAGTTGATGAAGTTGTTTATTTGATATTTTTTTAATATATTTACATATGTAAAAATAGGATAGTTTCTATTTTTGAAACGTTTCATTTTTTCTTAAAATTATGTTGCTAAATATGAAATAAGATTTTTGTTTAATTCCTTTAATAATTCTAACAATTGTTTAACTTTTTAAACCCTAAAAAATATTGGTTTTGAAATGACTTTATTTGTTGATTGTATTGAAAATATAATACATTAATATTAAGCATTGGAAAATTGTATCTTTTTTTTCGAATTGTTACTTTCTTATAGATAAACATGTTCAATAAATAGATACAATTCACATTCACAAAGTTTATTATCAACCAAATTTATTGTCTTTAAAGAGGATTTTTAATATAATAATTTATTTTTATATTGATTAACTGTATGATTTATAATCAAATTAATTATATTTCTATTTTAATTATTTATTGAAATTCTAAAAGATTTGCAATCATTAAAATATACTTTTGTACAAAGACAATTCGTGTATCGCCCATCCTGAAAATACCAAATGTGAGAACTCGAATAGAACATAATAAATAGAAAATCCAAATAGTACAATACAAATCTCCACAACTAAATTTCCAATTAATAACATGAATAATAAAAATACATGGTAAAATCGGCAAAAATGAAAAATATCTCCAACAAATAAATCTGACAAAAATAATAATATTGTTAAAACTATGGTTTGTTGATTACTCTTTCGTTAATTATTGTACTTAGTTCTCCTATTACGTTATATACATGTGTTAACTTTCCATTTAATTTACAATGAGCTTTTGCAAAAATCTTTGCCACCAATTTACATATGCAAATAACTTTGGAAAATAAATGTTCATCCAAATTTACCACTATATCCTAGAAAAAAATGCGACACCAATTTTCATACTTATTAAAAATCTAGACATGACTAAAACGAAAAAGCGATGTAGGTGCTTTTGTGCGGTTCTATGAAAATCACTTTTTGAAGGCCGAACACAAATACACAACATTGAATGTATTATTTATAATTATGAAATCTGATATTTTTTTCTTTTTTGACTTCATCAATAAAAAATATTAAATAATATTTCATGTCTATTGTTTGATGCTATATCAAAATTATTATAATGTAGGAGATATAATTCGTTGAATTATTAGGAAAATGCACACGTCATAGTACAAAATGGGAGGCTCACAGATATACACCCGTGCATCGCACGGGTAAAACACTAGTATATATTTAATAATAAATATATTTCTAAAATTGTTTTCACGCCTAAACTACATACTATATATAGTAGTATAATTTTATGGTAACTTTTGTAATTTAGGTAAGTTTTATAATATTATATATAGACAAAATCTAGATGTAAGAAATAACGCTGATAATCTTGATAAATTATGTGTCTGACCTTCTTTAAATCATAATTATATAAAAAGTAACTTTCTAAATTTTTTGGTGTATTGCATTAATTATTATAATTTATTTATTTTTTTCTTAAAAATATAATAAATTTTTCGTTTTTGATCCCTTTTTGAGGTATACTATATCGCATTAACCATCTTCTTGTGATCTTTAATTTGATACCTATATTGCATATATAAAAAATATAAATATTACCAAAAAATTATATAAAATATATTTACTCAAAATTTTATTTTGTATATTTCAAAAAAAAAAGAAGTTATTTTGTAATGGACTTTAAAGTTAGTGCATTTGGTCTATTAGACATCAATTTGTATATTCATATACTTTACTATTTGTGATATATGTATAGTTTTTTTTTTTTTTGAGGAAGATATATATAGTTGTTATTTGCGCTTCAGCCCATTTTTCATAATTATGTAGAATTCTATTTAAATTGGTTAAATTCAATTAGAAATACTTATTTTAATTGAAGAAAATATCTAAAAATATGTATCCATATTATATATATATATATATATGTATATCCACACATAGCATTATATATATTTATGTAAGAATAAATTAAATTTTTGTTTACTATGAAATTGTACTCATAAACTCTTTATATATAGAAAATTATTTTAAATTTATTAATATACTTTTCATGTTAATAAATTATTTTTATATTTATCTACGTCTTTTGATATTCAACTTTGAAAATTGTATTTTTGGACTAATATATATGGTTATTGTTTAATGTTTTTAATAATTCTGACAACTGTTCAGCTGTCTAAACCCTAAAGGTTTTCCGCAATCCCTAAAAAATATTTTTGTAAAAATATAATATGTGCATCGCATGGTCTAAAAATACCAAATATGAAAACCTGAATAGAACATTTCAATTATAAATACAATAAAAATCCCCTAAATAAAATTTTCAAAAATTAAAAATTGACTAAACAATGTGAATAAATACTAAAATAACCCCCCGAAAAACAAATTCTAATAAATCAACAAGTAACTGAAAACTATGTTTTGTTGTCTCATATTTCTTTAATTATTGTACTCAATTCTCCTATATATGTGTGTTTGTTTTTCATTTATTGTTACACGTACAATCAACTTTTTCCAAAAAAATTGTCCTTAATTTACACATACAAACAACTTTAGAAAATAAAATTGTAACTGAATTTACTACTACAATCTTGAAAAAAAGTATGACACCAATCTTCACAAATACGTGTAGTTTTGAATGTATTTTCATGACTCTAATGTATGATTTATTTTCTTTTTCAACTTTATCAACAGAAAAACCTTAAATAGTATTTATGACTATTGTTTGATGCTATTAACAGAGATATAGAATTATAGAATTATATGTTTGGAAAATACATATATCACAGTACAAAACTGAGGTCTCACATATATACAACCTGTGCATTGCACGCGCAGGATACTAGTAATAAAAACCACACATAGTTTATAATTGCATTATATATACAATATCTTAGAGTTCAAACACTCAAACTTTAAACTTCATAAATAAAAACATACAAATACAACGCAAATACACTACTAAGTAAGTATCAAACAATCATCATCCTAAATTACGTTTGATCTTTTTTCTTGGACAAAGCATTATATTTCAATTCTTCTTTCATCTAAAATGTATAAAATAACAAAAATCAGTTGTTAGTAAGAAGTTTGTCTTTATGTATATATTATTGAAATCAAATTGTAAAAAAAAAAACTATAAAAGTATCAAAATTTGTTGTAGAGTTAAAATGAGCAAAGAAAGAATTTAAAGCTCTTTAAAACAATTCACATCATATAAACTTAAATCATCTTGTCAATTTAAAAAATATTACTAGTAAGAGATAATATAAAATAGATAGAATAATATAATTATATATTTACTTTAAAAAATGACAGACTAGCGGGCTAATTGGTTAACTGCGGTCCGGCCCCATAACGGGCTTCGACTAAGCGGTTCGAGGCCAAAAAAATCCCGAATTGAAATGGGCCAATATAATTTGGCCATAACCCTCTATTTTTTGGGTTTAAACGATTGGGGTCGCGGGCTTTACTTTTTAACATGGGTTATTTGGTGTCAAGAGCAATTTGCCACAGACTTTTGTGAAATTGGGGTGGGTTGGAGGGTTCTTCAAATTTTAAGTGTAGGCGCCTATAGAGAAGGCGCCTACAATGCGAGGTCTTATTTGCCACAGGCTTTTGATTTTTTTTTTTTTTTTGGTTCTGACGAGTAGACGCCAGTCAAACTAGCACCAACTACCTATTTTTGTTTTCAAAATTAATTTCAAATATTAAATAAATGCACAATTTTTGGATAACTAAATGTAAAATTTTGCTAAATATAAATACGATTACATAATAAAGTAAACAACACATAATTAAAAAAAACAAGAAATTACACATTATACGATACGACATGCCATTATAACATAAGTACGCGAACAATCGGTACGCAAACAACCAGAACATTGCACAATTAATCTTGGCACGAAGAAGAACTTCTTTGCTCAGCATTAGGTCGTGATGACAAGTAGCGTAGAGGGTGAGCCGACATGTTGCTTGAACATTGTGTTTATTGCTCAGGTATCTCAAACAATATTTCTGCATATGCTTATATGATGGAGGGAGAGCCTTTATTTGACAAGCTCAAAATATTGTTTAAGATACCGGAGCCAAAAACACAAAGCTCAAGCAACTTGACGGCTCACCCTCTACGCTACTTGTCATCACGACCTAATTCTGAGCAAGGAAGTTCTTCTTCATGCCAAGATTGATCGTGCAGTGTTCTAGTTGTTTGAGTACCAGTTGTTCGCGTACTTACGTTAATCGTATCTTATTCCAGTATTTTAATGTGTAATTTCTTTTTGTTTTCTTAATTATGTGTTGTAAACTTTATTATGCAATCGCGTTTCTATTCAGTAATATTTCACATTTAGTTAGCCAAAAATTGTGTATTTATTTAATATTTAAAATTAATTTTTGAAAATAACAAAAAAAAGGTAGTAGGCGTCAGTCAAACCAAATTAAAAAGAACAGTACAATGGCTGCAGGCGCCATCCCAATGGGCGCCTGCATTGTCGGTGCCTTCTCTACAGGCGCCTACCCTTAAAATTTGAAGAACCCCCAACCCAACCCCAATTTCGCAAAAGTCTGTGTCATTTGCCACAGACAGTCAAATAACCTTTCAACATCTCTATTTAGCAGTCTCTTAATTTTTGAGACAAAATAGATGATAAGGGCATCTACAATGGTAAAAGATTCAAACATCTATTTTTGTGGATCCCACTCTTCTACATTAAAAATAAAAAAATCCCTATCTTCTCCCATATCAAAAAACCTCCTATAACTTTTTTAATGACCCAACACTTAAATTACATTTCTTAAAAAAATCCTCACAACAAATTCCTTTTTTAAGTTTTTCAAAACATCTGTTTTGTATCTACCAATCATGTTCCTCCCTAATAATCCACAGTTTTTTACCCAAAAAAACCTCCCAAAAACCTCCTTTGAGATGCTCTAAATAAAGTTATGTTCGGTAACTCGGGCCTACCTCCACTAATGCACTCATGAAAGGAGGATAATAATCAAGCACATAGCGCTACTAGCCTAGTACTGCAATAATTTTTCACATATAAAACGTGCAAATTGCCATTATACAATGACAGGAGGATAGTTGTTACGCTACAGGTCGAAGATTCCCCCACTTGGATTACGCTATCCCAACCCTCAGCTGGACAGCTCAAACGTTTTCTCGCTTTAAAGTTGAAACTCCATTACCCTCTTTCTTTAAAAAAAGGGGAAGCCTAATCAGGTAATCAGGTTGAGGCGAATTTTGACTGTTGAGGGAAGTTTGCCTGACTATATAAATTTTTTCAAATCACCTAATAAATCTATCATGATATTTAATTTTGATAAAAGTTCCAAAATTATAATTGAAATTTTGGATTTTCAAAATTCTCGTCGAAAAATTCAACTTTCAGCAATTAAATTTTGCAAAATTTCATTAAAATTTCATAATATCTTCCAAAGTTTCTTGAAGTCCGATCATAACTTTTTTATTTATGTTGGAAATTGGTTTAGGAAAAATGGGTTTTGACACGATTTTGATCAATTATTTAAGTGGGATGACCGTGGTAGATGAATTTAACATTTTGAATTTTTCAAAACCAATTTTGGGTGAATAAGAAATTAATGCATAAAGTAAGCTACTCAATTTCAAATTGACCCGT
The DNA here is from genome assembly GCA_016081115.2 of Rehmannia glutinosa. Taxonomy (NCBI): domain Eukaryota; kingdom Viridiplantae; phylum Streptophyta; class Magnoliopsida; order Lamiales; family Orobanchaceae; genus Rehmannia; species Rehmannia glutinosa. The sequence goes on along the minus strand of CM071927.1, from coordinate 56,212,031 downwards.
ACAAAAATGCCTGATATATATGAAAATATGAAAGAGTGGAATATAGTAAGCCACATCCCACATGGAAAGCACTTCAAATGTTTAACTTATTTATATATAGCTTCACCAATAATAAAAAATAATCATGTGGAGCTCATTTGTGTGCACCCTAAGTGACGAAGTCAATTTTGACTAATTTTTAGCTTTCAAAGAGCACCTCCGGACGGTGTAGAGCACCATCCGAGCTCGAGTCGACCTCGGGCTCGCGCAGACGTTGCACTTAGTCGGGTTGGGCGATTTAGAGAAACACTTTGTACGCACACATCGCCGCGAGGAGCTTTGAGGAGTCTTAATATTTTAAAGATCGAACCGGGGTTCGGCCAGTGCTTCGGTGTGACGCGGAGCGACTCGCGTGTCGATAAGAATTGGAGTAATCATCCGAAGGCGTCATGTGGCAGGTATAGGGGCGGTGAATGGATGTGCATGTTCGTTGGCTGCCGACTGGGCGCTAGTGACTTGATGTGTCTGTTCAATGTGCAGGGGTACATGCGGAAGGTTGTGAACCTCACTACGCCTAAAACTTGATTTAGATAGCGGATTTGGATAGCGCTTTTAGATGGAAGTGCTATTGAAAAACTCATGAGATATTTTAGACAACACTTTTGTAAAAAAGCGCTATCGAATAAACAATCTAATAGCGTTTGATTAACGAAGTGTTATATGAAGAAAATCGGAGATAGCGTTTAATTAAAGAAGTGTTATATATGTTCTTGAATAACGCTTCATACAAAAGCGTTATCTAAAGTGTTATCTAAAAAAAATCAAGACAACGCTTAATTAAATAAGTGTTATATATGTTCTTGGAATAACGCTTCATACAACAAGCGTTATCCTAAAGCGTTATCTAAAAAAACTGAAGATAACGCTTAATTAAATAAGTGCTATATATGATCTTGGAATAACGCTTCATACAACAAGCGTTATCCTAAAGCGTTATCTAAAAAAACTGAAGATAGCGCTTAATTAAATAATATTATATATGTTCTTGGATAACGCTTCGAACAACAAGCGTTATCCTAAAGCGTTATCTAAAATAATAATTAAAAGAATAATTCCTAGCGCAAATTAAAGAAACACTATATATTTTCTCATAATAACGCTTTATACAACAAGCGATATCTTAAAGTGTTACTTGTGAAAAATAATTTTCCTCCTGCACATCTATTCTCTCGCGCACGCAATTGCTTGGAAAATAAATATTAAAATTAAAGATTGGAATTGGAAAAATACAGATGGAAAATTAGGTGGAGGGTAATTTAGATTATAAAGTGAGGCTCACAGATTTTGCAGTTGGCCTCTGCACCACTAATCATATTAATTAATACTTTTAGTTGTTTTTGATTTCGACAATTTGGATTTAAATAATGGGGCAAATTTAGTATAATGGGGTAATTCAAAAAAAAAACAAGAAGATTTAAATAATGGGGCATAAGTAATCTGCCAATATAATGGGCCTCATAATATATCTAGTTTTATTTGTCAATTAATGGTCCTTAATTCTAAAAAAAAAACTGTTCCTAAAACCTTGTTCTCGCCCGTAAATCCTCCCACAAGCTCTCATCTGTTCGGCCGAAATACTCTCAAATTCCATGGCAAAATCCGCTCAAAAATTTTCTCAAATGATACTGTTGACGTGCGTTTTGGTCAACAAGCAAAATATGTAATATATTTAACACGTGGAAATATAAGCGTGCGTAACGTGTGTTTATTTATGGCTAATTCTGCCTTTTGTGATACAATGCCGAGCCGGACTATTGGGGTCGGTCTTGCTTATAATAACGTGCTTTCTGATGCTCTTTCTCTCTCCCTCTTTTTCTCTTAATTGAGGCCTTTTATACCCCTTTCGTAAGTGGTTTTTCAACAATTATCTTTGCACTAATCAGTCACTAATCAGTAAAATAATTAAAAAGGACACATGTCCCTTTCTAATCGTGCATGTCAGCCAATCTTGCCACTTGGTGACTTCTCTTTATAACTTTCTGACACGTGGCGGTTTCTGATACCAATAAAGCACTAGGCATGGGCAAGCATGGGCGAATGGTTATATTTATGAATCTGTCGCACATGCGTTTCCCGCCGAAATTTGGGCTCGGGGTTGGGGCTCGCGGATCATCTTGTGGTTGGGCTCGGTAGCGGGCGAGCTTTAATTCGTGACGTGTCACCGCGACGCGTTATCGCGTCACTGTAGGCCCTCCACTCGGATGTGTGCTAGGGCGATGGCGTGGATTAATTTCTTCCGGCTCGGCAAGGCGTCATCAAATGCCCCAAGTTTGATTCCGAGAGAAGAATTTCAAGTCGGAGTTAAACTTCAATGCTAATGATAAACATTTAACGGGAAACGGAATTTTCAAAGGTTTTGTTCATTCACGACATCCGTCGCGTAGTGGTTAATGCTCGTAGCGGCGCATTAATTGTGGTGCCATAATACGAGACACGTGGCCTCTTGTGGTTGGACCACGCTTGCGCAGAATTGAAAAGGCACATCGATTCACGTGGTGTGGGGACGTGATATTTTTTCGACATTTTCGACGGCTTTTTGAGGTTGAAAAGGCGCGTTTTTCGAATAAACATTTTGTTTATCGAGGAACTCCATCTATAAATACCCCTTTTTCCCTCCATTATTCACTTTCGCATCCATTATCCTTTGAGCTAGACTGATTGAAACCGAGCAAAAATTTCCGGTCGACTTCCAAAGTTCAGAGACTTCAAACTTAGGTATTTTTTCAAAATATTCTCCTTTTACCTATAAAATGTCTTCTTTTGAGGATAGTAGAAGTCGTAGCTATAGCGTAGAGGTTGAAATCGAGATCCCCCCCCTCCGAACCTTACATTTATTTCTCACCAAAGACGGCCATCTCCGCCTTATAGTCCAAGCATCATTCAGATATCTTCTCCAGTCTCATCTCCTCGAGGCGGAACGTCTTTAGAGCGGACGCATACTATTTTTAGTCCGGAGCTAGTGACTGTTTTTCGAGAAGGCACGGTGTATCAGCCCGGACTGGCACGAGAGAATTCTAACGAAGGATCCCCAAGTGCTGATCTTCGACAGTATCAGCAGGAAGAAGAGGATATGGATCCATCGGAGCCGGAGCGTGATAACGCAGAGCGGGTAGACGAACCCTCCAGAGATTCGAGGCCGGAGAGGCCTGAAGTGCCCATGGGCCATCGTAATGGCGACGGCCAGCAAGGAGGAGGCCCTCACCTTCGTGTCGAGCCTTAGTGGATGCCGTGTGATATAAACGATATCCCTAGCATGCTGATGATCCGGGAGGTGGAAGAGCTCCAGCGGAGGTACCGTATTCCAAGTGGTATCAATTTTTGGGTACCGGATGGCACAGAGGTTCCTCAGTACCCACCAGCGGGTTGCTTGGCCATACATGTTGCCAGCCTCCTATATGGGTTGCGATTTCCACTGCCGGTTTTCCTCACGCGGTGGTTTTGTAAATGGGGTATGCATCCGACTCAAGTGCACCCTATTTCTTGGGGTAGGATCATCGGCCTCCTGGTGATGTTCCACCTAGAAAAATATCCTCGCCCCAAGTTCAAAGAGATGAACGAGCTCTTTATCTGGCGAGCGACTCCTTCATCTCGGGGTCAGCCGTCCGGATGGTATTACGTCTGAGACCCCGGGGTATCCGGACGGCTAGTGGAAGGTCTCCTTCATCTTTGAAGGAATGGAAAGAAAAGTGGCTCTGGGTGAGCGGCGAGTGGCAAGCTCGCGTGGAGGATGGAGCAAGGGAAACTGTCATTCATCCTCCTTCAAATTTTGTTTTTGGTTATAGTAAGTCTATCTTTTCTCCTTTCTCTGCTTTTGTTGTCATTGTTTCCTTTTATGTGACTGACTTTGCTTCTTTTTTCGTCTTTTTATCTTTATAGGAAACCGAGCATCGAAAAGGCCTCTGTCGGCCACCTTTATCCGCATGCTGGAGAATATCCAGGCCAGGGGCATCAGGGATAGGCGGATTGAGAGGTTGGCCACTGAGGCCAACTTGGCCGCAGCCGGCTTGAGGCCTGCTCTGCCCGTCAACCTCGAGGCCGAGGGGGCGGCTCGGGACGAGGCGGCAGAGCGGGAGGGGGAGGCTGGAAGAGAGCCTCAGCAGAACCCTCCCGGAACTGAAGAAGTACGGTCCCACTCTCCGGGGGAGCAGCCGGCGTGAACAGAGGGAGCTGAGCAACCTCATGCAGCGGCCAGTCCTGTGGGCAGATCGTCTGTGTTCACTGGGAAAACGCGGACTTCAGAACCGCCGAGCGCGGCTGCCGTTCGAGGTAAACTTAGTATTTCTTACACTTTTCCTTTCGAAATGTTCTTCGTTTTTTTTGACCTTTTAACGGTGGTTGTTTATTATAGGGCGTGGCTTGGATTTGCGTGCACGCCTTCGCAGTGTGAGGAGCACACCCGCGCGTCGGACTCGGGCGGTTGCAGAACAGCCCGCAGATGCGGAGGAGGCTCGGGAGCAGATATCCGGGCCGGTAAACATCCTGCTGACGGGGTGCCTGAGGCGGTAGAACCCCCCCTCCAAAGGAGAAGAGAGGGGATTGTGATCGAAGAGCCTGCGCAGACCGAAGGGGCTGGTCAGACAGCACCGGTGTATCCCGGACAGGCTCCTGAAGGGGCTGTCCCTCGGACCTTCTCGGACGACCTTGGCCGCGAGGGTCACTTTATCCCTCCGAGCCAAGTGTGGGATGAGTACTGCGAGGGAATGAGTGGGATACGCCCTCAGTGGTTCGTGGAGTTTGTCCGGTGCGCCACGCCGATGGAGGAGCAGTCAAGAGTTTTACCGGAGGTGGGTCGGGCCGCAATGAATGTCCCAGCTCGTGCCTGGACAAAAGGCATTGAGCAATTTTGCTCGGAGACTGGCTTTGAGGAGCAGATTCAGTACGCCATGGGAATGTCTGGGCGGATCATTGGGCTCCTATGGCATGCGATTAGGGGAACTCGCGAGTTGGAGAGGAAATATGCCGATCTAGAAAGGCGGCATGGCGACCTGCAAGAGGCCTACGCTACTCTTCAAGGGGTACAAGAATCGTTGAAGACCCAGACAGATGAAGCTACGGCTCGGGCCAACTCTGAGAAAGAAGCTGCTGCGAGGGCCGAGGCAGAGCGAGATCAGGCCCGCAGGGCTGAAGAGGATCTTCGGGCTAAGGTTGCTGAGCTGGAACATGCCGCCGTCGCCCGGGCTGAGGAAATGGAAAGGCGCCTAGCCGATGTGCGCAGAGAGGCTGAAGAGGTTACCCATCGGCAAGTTGGGGAAGCTCATGTACAGGCCGTCGAAGCTTATAAGGACTCTGAGGAGTATGCATTTATGATAACCTGTGGCCATGCGACCAGCCTCAAAGAAATCCTCGATTTGGCTAAGGCCGGGCGGACTGTTGCTCAGCTTAAGGAAGATCTGGCCCTCCTGGAGGCTGATCTCGATGCTCTTCGCCCGAACTTTGCTGAGGCCCCAATTCAGGGCTCACCTCCTCCGGGGACGCGGAAAAAGTCGCCTCCAGTGGTGCCGTTGAAACTCCGCCCCCGTCTTAGTCTTGATGTTGTTTGCCCCTTTTTATTTACAAGCTTTCATATGTATTCGTAGGTAGGTGACTTGGCTTCGTGCCTTAGAATGTAATGGGCTCCGGCCTCCCCTGTGTAAATACTTTTGAAGTAGAAATGAACTTTTCTTTCTATCACTGTGTATTTGTTTTAAGCTTCTTGTATATGTGGCTCTTCTCCTTTTGTAAGATTGTTGCCTATCCTCTTTTTTTTATATTCCCAGTCACGGGGTTCGGTTCCCAGTCTTTTACGAATAAGAGACTTTACCCGCTTTAGTTGACTCGTGCTTTCGGTATATGAACCTGGTCTTTATTTTACGCTTGGTTTATAGACCAAGTCTTCATTTTTATGCTCGGTGTGTACATTGAGTCTTTGTTTTGTGCTCGGTGCGTGACCAAGTCTTTGTTTTGTGCTCGGTACATGACCACGTCTTTGTTTTGTGCTCGGTGCGTAACCAAGTCTTTGTTTTGTGCTCGGTGCGTAACCAAGTCTTTGTTTTATGCTCGGTGCATGTCCAAGTCTTTGTTTGTGCTCGGTGCGTAACCAAGTCTTTGTTTTGTGCTCGTTGCGTGACCAAGTCTTTGTTTTGTGCTCGGTGCGTGACCAAGTCTTTGTTTTGTGCTCGGTGCGTGACCAAGTCTTTGTTTTGTGCTCGGTGCGTGACCAAGTCTTTGTTTTTCTGCTCGGTGCGTGACCAAGTCTTTGTTTTGTGCTCGGTGCGTAACCAAGTCTTTGTTTTGTGCTTAGTGCGTGACCAAGTCTTTGTTTTGTGCTCGGTGCGTGACCAAGTCTTTGTTTTGTGCTCGGTGCGTGACCAAGTCTTTGTTTTGTGCCGATGCGTGACCAAGCCTTTGTTTTTAAGGATAGCTCCGCCTTGTGGGCGAGTTGCCCTTTATCGGCGTGCAAAGGACGCGTGCAGGAGCGACTTGTCGGCATTGCCTTCTTCAACGAGGCGATTTTCTTGTCCCTCGCACGTAGTGGGCGAGTAAGAATTTCGTCTCCTTTAGAGAGCTCTGAGAATATCGAGATGAAAGGATAATTCCTGGAATCCTATCCTGGATCGTAAACCGAGATCTTTATTGATAGTATCGTTTCGTATGCTACATTCCATGGATGCATAAATTTTCTCCACTCAAATATTCTAGCCGCACGCCCACCGGATAAGACGTGGCTGACCGAAATGGGCCCTCCTGTGTTGGCTTCAATGGTGGGTTCAACACCGTTATCTTTTTCAATACAAGATCGCCGACCTAAAATCTCCTTTCCTTTACTTTGGTGTAGTACCTCTCACTCCTTTGTTTATACACAGCGTTTTTCATCTCTAAGATCGCACCTTTTTTTCTTCGAGCAGATCTAGCTCGGCTCGGAGCGCACCTCATTGCCGTCTTGAAAAAAATTTGCACTCAAGGTAGGGCTCCAATCTCAACAGGAATCACCGCCCGGTTCCATAAGCCAAAGAAAAAGGTGTTTCTCCGGTGGCGCTTGATGCGTCGTTCGTATGACCACGATTACCCTGGGTAATTCCTCCGCCAATTACCTTTAGACTCCTCCAATCTACTTCAAGGTATACTTGAGTATTTTATTAACGGCCTCAACTTGTCCATTCATCGGGGATGGTATGGAGTTGAGAAGTGGTTTTAATGTGGAAACCTTCACAAAAATTTTGAAACCTCCAGGTTATCGAATTGTTTCCCATTATGCGTAACAATCGAATGCGGTATCCCGAATCTGAGATAATGGACTTCCATACAAAACTCACAATCTTTTCCTCATCTATTTTCGCTAGAAGCTCGCCTTTCGCCCATTTTGTGAAATAATCCACCGCCACAATGGCATACTTGACGCCTCCTTTGCGGTGGGAGTGGTCCGATAAGTCCATTCCCATTTGGCAAAGCGGCCATGGGCTAAATACGGACGTAAGTTGCTCGGGATGATATCCGACTGCGGTGCGAATCTTTGGCACCTCTCGCGTCTTTTGACGAGATCGGTTGCATCCTTTTTTAGGGATGGCCAGTAGTATCCTTGCCGTATTAATTTATAGGCTAATGTCCCAGCCACCGGCGTGGTTTCCACATATTCCTCGTGAACCTCTCAAGTGCATAATCCGCATCCTGTCTCGGAAAAGCACCACGGGGAGTGGGACGGAGTATCCTCGTTTGTATAGGACGCCGTCTACTAGTGTGAACCGAGCCGCTTGAGTTCGTAGTTTTGGCTTGACTTTGTTTTGAGTTGAACTCCTTTTTCTAAAATCTTGAATGATCGGGGTCATCAGTGTGCGCTTTCGGCGGTTTGATTGCATATATCTTCTTTGCGCCAAGTGACGGGGCGGGGGTTGTGTGACAGTGAAATCCGCAATAGCATCCGTCCCCTCGGCTGGGCCGGGAACCGAGCCGAGCTAAGGCATCCGCCCCGCATGTTCTCGGCTCGGAGCACATGTAAGACTTTTTGTCTTAAAGTGTAACAATCTCTTCTTGACCAAGTCCAAATATTTGCGCGATTTTTTGCTCTTTCGCCGTACTCACCGTTGATTTTATGAACGACGGTGAGAATCGTGTACCAACAGTTGTTTTAGGCCCATAGAAGTCGCCATATCTAGGCTGCCGAAGAAAGTGCCTCGTATTCGGCCCGTTGTTCGTTGCGGGAACTGAAATCGTCGGCCGAGCAAAGAGCATTTCGATTTGGATCGATTATCACGATTCCCCCCGCTCAACTGCGGTGGAGGAGCCATCAACGAACAACTTCCATTCTTGGTCTTCCATAACTTCTAATTGTATGGAAGGTGTGAATTGCCACAAAATCGGCTAAAGCCTGTCCCTTTATTGCCGTGTGGGGTTCGTATAGAATATCAAATTGACTAAGTTCTACGACCATTGATCATCCGGCCGGAAAGCGTCGGTCGGTGCAATATTTGTTTATTGGTAGTTCGTCAAAACTATAATCTTGTGCTCTAGAAAATACGGACGGAGTTTTCGTGCATGATTATTAATGAATAAGCCAACTTTTCCATTGGCGGATAGCGAAGTTCGGCGTCATGTAGCGCCCGACCGGTGTAATAGGATCGGATGTTGAATAGAACCATCTACTTTGATTAACACCGAGGCGATGGCGATTCGGATCCGCCAGTACAAATACAAGTTCTCCCCGGGTAGGTTTTTGCAATATAGGAATTGAAGAAGGTGTCTTGTTTGAGGATTCAAAGCGACTGCGCTTGCTCGAGTCCACTCAAAATTTTTGTTCTTTTTATAATTTCGAAGAAAGGTTTACACTTGTCGTGGATCGCGAAACAAATTCGGTTAAGGGCTACAATCGGCTGTTAGGCTTTGTACCCTTT